>PVIH01000095.1:0-450714 GCA_004025045.1 Sigmodon hispidus
TAGAGTGCATGGGCTAGACCACTGATGCAGAGGGAACTACACAGAAGGTACCTAGAGTGCATGGGCTAGACCACTGATGCAGCAGGAACTCTACAGAAGGTACCTAGAGTGCATGGGCTAGACCACTGATGCAGAGGGAACTATACAGAAGGTACCTAGAGTGCATGGGCTAGACCACTGATGCAGAGGGAACTATACAGAAGGTACCTAGAGTGCATGGGCTCGACCACTGATGCAGCAGGAACTACACAGAAGGTACCTATAGTACATAGGCTAGACCACTGATGCAGAGGGAACTATGCAGAAGGTACCTAGAGTGCATGGGTTAGACCACTGATGCAGCAGGAACTATACAGGGAACTTGTAGGTCTGGGAACTCCCTATCTGTAAGACATTTTTAAAGTTTCCCACAAGGAAGGAAGAGAAGGAAGAAATGAGGCAAATAAAAAGAATCAAAATTGAGGAAAAATGAAAGGTTCAAGCACTTCCGATTTTATTGGCAAATCCACTAAATACTCAAGGAAGAAATATTATAACAAAATCTTTGCAAAAAAGTGAAAAGATGGAAATATTCTTTACTTGAATTCCATGAAGGCAGTGTAATTTTGATACCAAAAATAAAACAAAAATACCACCATGAAATTAAGTTGTAAACCAATGTCCCTCATAAGCATACATGTAAAAATTCTAAAACATTCATTAAATCTAACCAATAACAAATAAGAAAAATAATACATCATTCCAGAAATTTAAGGTTGGCCTAACTTTTAAAAATTAATATAATTTATGATTTATAAGGAAACTTAAAAAATTAAAAATCGCATGGTCACTAGGCACAGGAAAAAAAGCCTTTGACAAAAATCCACACTATTCAAAAGTTAATTTTCATCAAAGTAGAAAGAAAAGACATTTTTCTCAACACAAGAAAAAATACCTACAGAAAGTGAATATTTCATATATATTAGAAAATTCAAAACAAATGTCAGTTCTTACTACTTTTATTAAATATTACACTTACAGATCCTAGTAGTAGATGGAGAAAATGTATACAAACACATACAAACATGCACACATATGCACATACGCTCATACTTGCATACATATAAAACATACATGTGAGCCAGGTAGTGGTGGTTCAAGCCTTTGATCTTAGCACTTGGGAGGCAGAGGTATGTGAATCTCTGTGAGTTTGAAGTTAGCCTGGTCTACAGAACTAGTTCCAGGACAGCCAGGACTGTTACACAGAGAAATTCTGTCTCAAAAAACAACAAAAATATATACATGTGCACTTACACAAAAACATAAACACATATGTACACACACTCAAAGACAAAACATATACACACACAAATATACACATGCACATAAACATTCAAAAAACATAAACACACACACACATACAGACAGAGACAGAGAGAGAGGAGAGACAGAGACAGATGCCATAGTTAAGACACACAGAGACATGTTCCCAAGGACCCAGTTCGTCCAGGTAAGCCCTACCTCCATCACTTCTCAACAGCGTAAGATACTAACTCCCTTGTGGTCTGTTGGTTGTGGAGTCAAGGATTTTATCACCATCTGAAGGCATCTCTCCAAACAAGGGCTGTTACTTTGGGTACAACACATGTGCTTTGGGAAAGCTTCTTGTACCCACACCACGTTACTAATCAGTACATTTACAACCACTTTCATTTTTTGTATGTGCTACTTGATTCTGAGGTGTTCTTAAGGGACAGACACTTGCTATGTACACACATTCACATCTCCCACATCAGGGATCGCTCTTGCTAAATTCTCTCTAGACTGTTCTAAAGGTCTGTCCTTGCTATACATGCCTCGTATCTGCTGCTTTTGTTGGTGTTACTAACACCCAGCAGTAGCTGTTTAACATTGGCTCATCTCTTGTGACATTTAACTTCATTATTTTTCATTTTTGTTCTAGCTTTCTTTTCTGTTGCTGTGATAAACATTTTGACCAAAATGTTAGCCTCCTTATACAGTCCAGACCCACAGTGAGCTCTGAACCATCCCATATCAATCACCAATCAAGATAATCCCCCACAGACATAGACCATTCTGATCTGGGCAATTCCTCAATACAGAATCCCTTTTCAAATGACTCCAGATCGTGTCAAGTTGACAGCTGAAGCTTACAACAACAATTTATAGGACCAGTAATGAGTGTGTCTTTTGTGAATGCATGCTTTAAGCAATTCTGCAGTAGATGAATTGTATTTCTTATATAATTTGGCTATCAATGCAATTTATACATTTCATCCTCTGCTATCTAGTAACTTGGCACATTATCCTCCCCTTTAGATAGAAATTCTAAATTTTTGGTAGGTATTTTCTTATTATATAGGTTATAAGGTCTATTTGTAACATTTTAAGTCTTTAACAACTGGATCATAAAAATCACTCCATTTAATGTAACAGGTTTGCACACTAGCAAACTTTTAATCAACCTTTTGTTCCTTCCTATGTGTTTTTGGTAGTGGTGGTCTAGTCAGATTTTCCTTTATCCATGATCCAGATCTGCCAACAGTTACCTGGTCTGGTCTGCCAAGCGTCTAGATTCTCAGCTCTCAGGAGCCCTCTGTTCCACCATCCTGCTTTCCTTGCAGTGTGCCACACTATTTGCATTGTTGTAGTTTTGCATGCTTCTTGTATTTCCTCTCTGCTAGTATTCCAAATTAGCTTATCTATTTGTGAAATATATTCCTATAAAATCCCAATAAGTCAGCCTCGTTCCTTTTTAAGGAGCAGGGATTTTTATTAGACTTGAGTCAGATGTACGAACAAACAAAATCAGCATTTCTATAACATTTTCACAGCATCCCCTCAAAAATGTGGAAATTTCTTTCAAATTTTCTTTATGTTCTGTGATATAATAATTCTGTCATCTCTCCACAAACACCTTTCTTCTCATTGCCTATTGATTTATTATCATTATTACTGTGAATGGTGTCTTCTTCAGATACTTTCTACAAATTTTAGGAGTTCATCTCTTGTGGATACCTTTATCACAACATGTCACTTGTTATTTTTTTGTAAGACTTTTCTGTATCAACAATTGCCTCATTTCTGAATAATGATAGTGCCCTCTCTCTTTCCAATTCTGTACACCCTGTTTCTTTTCTCTTTACACAGCACAGGCTAGGGCTGCTGGCACTGCAACTGTCTAAGAATCCTAGATCCTGAAGGGAGCACAGAGAAGATCCTTCTCACACCTTTGTCAGGTTAATGAATTTCTCTCAGTTTAGCAGAGGTTTTCCATACATGTGCAATATTCTGCCAGTAACTGATCAGTATTTGGAAGGTACTCTTCCATTGCATCTTGGCTGCTTCTGCTGCTGACATCATATCACTGTCCTGGTTACTCTTCAGCAGTCTATAATTGATTTGAATTTTCTTTTTTTGCTGGTTTTAAAAGCTTTTCACTGCTATTCTAAAACTCACTCACAAAGTGTCTGGATATGGGGCTATTTTGCCTCCAATGAATCCTGCCTTCTTCCTCATCCTACAGGGTTACATGTTTCTTCAGGTCTAGATTTTTTTTCTTTGGTTATTGCATCACTGTTTGCTTTTCTTCTGAAATTCTTCTTGCATTACTATGAATTGTTTAGTTAATCCTTTATTTTGTAACCATCTTTTTTTATCTCTTTATCAACCAATGAGTTACTGTGCCACAAACTTCCTTAGCTGTAACTTCAAGCCCATTAGTTAAACATTGTTATAATGCAAAAACATTGATTCCTATAATCAGCATCTGTACCCACCTCTGCAGTCTTATTCATCCTTCCATTTCACTATCTGTTTGTGGACACAGGGAACTATGGGAAGCTGGCTCATCTGTGAATAGTCACAGGGGACCTGCTACATCTGGAAAAGGTTTAAGGAAAATCAAGAATCGATTGAAGGAGCACCACATTGGAAGAGAGCTTTAGATAGCTTTTTGTTATAAGAATGTCAAATTTCCCCTGATTTTTGACAAACAGAACACAAATAATTCCATTAAAATATACTAGGCAAACAATTCAGCTTTAGGAATTTATAAACATGCTTCTAAATCTATCACAAAAATATCCTGCTTGGAAAAATAATTGAGTGGTTTTTTTTTTCACTTTTTTTCTATTTTAAAACAACCAATGTTCAACATACCATATGACTTTTCAAGGCTCCAAATGATTTCTACTTTTAGTCTGAATGTATCTGATCAACATTTAGAAGTAGTCCAGGACACAGGAATCGTAGTGAGGTCCTTATCATAAGTTCCCTCCAGGCTGTTGCATACACTATGGCAAAATGCATGCCTGGGAACAAAAGCTAGTTGAAAAGCTAAAGAAATCATATTCTTCCTTCCAAATGATGGAGTAAAGAAAACTACTCTTTAGCACATCTTTATTGATAAAATCATCATATAAATTTTGTTTTATCTAAACTTGGAAAATCTTTATTTTGGGGGAAAATGGAGAGTAAGTTCTTCAGAAAACCTGATTAAAAACTTCATTTCAAAGCCAAGTCAACAAAAAACACCACACACAAGAAGTTAGACCCAGCCTACTACTCATACAAGGAAACAAATATAATGCCTGCTTATCATAAATTCAAAAATAAAGAAAGGGCAGAAAATATAGTTTTAAACTGGTAGTGGCATTGAACAGAAGTGAACACATGGCTTTTCTATCTCCCTTGACACCAAAAGACTCTTAGAAGCTATTATAGTCAATGAGTTATGTCAAGGAGGGTAACTTGGGGAAACTTGGTGGTCTTTTTATTAGCAAAGTAGCTTTGTGTGATAGAGACAGAGTAGAAAGAAAAGTTCCCAGTGATAAAGTGAGTAGTCTGAGTCAGAAACACTGCCTGAGCTGGAGAGCACTCCCTATGTGCATCCCTGTAACAGTGGTAGTAACTCAAGACAGGACCCTCAGTACTGCAGACCTGGTATGGAGTTTCTAAGAACTTGTCTCTAGCCCCTCCCTTTTCCCCTTCCCTGTCTTCACCCCTGTCTGATTTTGGTGTACCTATAGCACCTGGCCTTGCTTATCTTGAAGCACAAGGAAAGGTTATTTGCTCACTTCTATATCTTCCTAAGAATGAGCTTCTAGAGAACAGTGATGTCTGCTTTTCATCCTGTGTCCCTAGTACTTATCCCTGTGTCCAGCAGTAGGTAATAACGAATAAACGAGCGACACAAAGAATAAATAGGTATAAAGCTCTTACTCTCTCTTGCACATGCTCTCTATTTTGATCTCTGTCTGTGTCTTTCTCTATCTCCCCCTCCATGCATGTGTTTATCAGCTCCCTCAGTAACCCCTGAGGCTGGCTGCCAGGCTGTGCCTTCCTATGTTGTTGAATGTAATCCTAGGAGATGTGGCCTCCTGCTTCCATCTTCTGTCCTCAGCTGTCAACAGCTTCAGCTCGTCGTCACTCCGACTGTCATATTTAATATCAGCTGTGTGGATCTGGGGCTCTGTTGAGGCTCCGCCTGCACCTGGGGCATCTGTGTCTGGCCTCTGGCCTCTCCTCCCCGGTTGTTGTGCAGCATTTTCTCCCTGTTAGGAGGAGGACAGCTGCAATGGCTTTCTTGCTGTGTTTACTCTATGTCTTTGCCCCATACCCATTTGTCATTTTTATTGTATTTCTCTCTGAATTCATCTTTGGGTGAGGCCTTGTCCTTAGCATTTGCTTTCAGAAAGGAGAATTGGCTGCTTGGTGAAATAAGAATTTATGTGACTGGTTTGAACCCAGAACATTCCCACAACCTTCAGGTACTTCAGAAACTTAGGCTTCTAAGGGACTTTCTAAGTATTACTTTCTTTGAAGTCCAGAGAGCTGTGTAGAATAGGCATCATGACCCTAAACTAAGTGTGTTGAAGAGTCCTGTAAATATGAATTATAGGTGAGCACTTCCTGTCTACTACAGTGGGCTTGGGCAGGTCATTTACTATCTAAAACCTCTTTCTTCCCATTCATTAAACAGAAATAAATAACACCTCTTACCACTCCACCTACATGATTGGAGAGTGTGTGACAATGTGATCCTCACCATCTCAGATGGCTACAAGGTACACACAGACAGTATAACAAAGCAGTATTATAAAATGAAGATTGGTCGGGACCAATCCCAAAGGGCTGCTACTGCCTATCTTATTGTGAAATAATAGGAGGAATAGAGAGAGGTTGGGAGAGAGAGGGAAGGAAAGAGTAAGTTTAACTGTGATCACTCAAGATGTGAATGAGGGGTTATTAACAAGAGCATGAACAATTTGCCAGTAGAAACATCTGAAGAAAATACATCTTTCTCAGTAGATTAGCAATTCTCCAGAACTCAAACTTCCTACCTGCCATCTCTCCCCATCATGTAACATGTGCTGTGCTTGACAGGGTCTAAGCACCTGGTCATGTCAGGAGATAAGGATAAAACATTTCCACACACACCCACATAAATGCCACATTGTATACACAATAATACATCCCACACATTACACACATACTATATGAATATAGAACATATTACACACAACATATAACATTACACACACATCACACATACATGCCACAAACACTGTACCCAAATACATACTACATACTTACATTCTTATGAAACACACATAGATACAACACAACATACAAACTCACAGAGCACAGATCTCCATATCACATACATACATATATACATGTCATATACAGTCACACATCACATACAAACATCTCACACATTACACATATTCATCACATACATTCACACGTATCACACAACACACTCATCTCACATATCATGCACATACATGCTACACACATAATACACACTTCACTCAAAACATACCAACATTACATACCACAAATACCTACATATAATTTATACATACATAGAATATATATATGCCTACATTCATATTATATTTATATACATTCATATACACACATACACTAAAATATCACATACCACATATACTGACATATCACACACACATATACACACATGCATATTACACCCACATATTACACATATACACACACATGCATGTCACATATACATGGAATAAGTGGTTTGTTTCAGCCAGAGAGAATAAAGCCCACACAATTTCGGTCATTTGTGACCTACCCTGTCTCTGGGTGGCTAGCCCTAGGATCTGTTGAAGAGATGGCAAGTCTCACTTGCTTTCTTTTGTTTTCTACCAAGTTATACTGTCTAAGATTGGGGACTTCCTGACTCAGTGAACGGTTTACTGTCTTGGCAGCATGATGGTTCACCAACAAACATATGTCCTGGAAAACCATGCTAGTCTCCACCCAGGAGCACTTTCTAAACCTACATTAGTAATTTTGTAACTGGGCCTGAATGGCTTTTAAACATACTTGTGGCCAAAGCTGCCACCAGATGGATCTGCCCTGAGAAAGCAAGCTGTACACTGAGATAGGAGAGTGACCTTCTGAGTGTATCACCAAGGCTAGGCACTACTCTGCACAGTCTAGATGCAATGCTTCGGAAGGAACAGACTGGAAACATCTTAGCTCCAATCCAGTTGCTTTTAGCAGGATAGCGACAAAATCAACTCCGTTGATGAAAGCTTCAGAGATTCCCTCCCTAATTGCATCAGCTTGACCCTCTCTTCTGATTAAACGCTTATAATTTTTCTCCCAGCATGTAATTTTTTAATTATAATATGTTTGAAGAACATCAAAATTATTTGGCTGTTTTCAGGGTGGCTGTTGACAGTTGAATCAATCCATTTCTTCTCTGATGTGCCAGACACCCAGTGGGTCCCAGAGAAATAATAATTCATGACAGTGACAGAGATGCTCCCATGTTAGGTGCTGGGCTAATAGGGATATCAGTAGGGAGAAGTCTCCAGATTCACTGAAGCTGTATTTCTGCCCCCATGCACTTGGACTGCTGTGAAAGAGAAGACAATAATGCTAAATTATAAGTCCATGATCTTATTTACCACAGCAAAGAGTCTGCTCAGAGGCCTCCAATTAGTTGAATTGGCTTTCCCAGGAGCTGGGACTGGGTACAGCAATCTTGTAAGAGTAAATTCTGGTGTGAGGATATTTACTAGTCAAATTTAAATAATCTCAAATCAAAACATTTTCTGAATAAACACACACACACACAAACACACACACACACTGTGTACTTCCCACATGTCCACAGGGAAAAGCACCAGGCACATTTGTGGTGGAGCTCCCATTGAAGTAAAACTGGTCACTGAACAAAATCCAATACTCCCTAGAAGGAAAGGGCTTGGGGAGTCTTAGCAATAGCACCAAGGGACAGCCAGCATCTTTAGCTTCCCAGCAGTAAGGGCCCCTTTGAATCTACCATTTTGAGAAGTTGATCACCAGATTAGACAACCTCTGGGAGACTCCATCTGAAGGAGCCATCTGTCTGCCCCAGTGAAGTCATGGCCCTCTGCCTCATTTTCTGCTTGTCTGGTCTGTGTGTTTTTATTTGTGTTTTTTTTGTTTTTGTTTTTCCTGGAGTCAGCTGCCTGACCCTCAGACCTGAAAAGGATACTGAATTGCCAATTCAATTTACCTAAAATTGGTGGAGCCTGAAAGCCTGGCCCACACTGACATACAGCTAATCTAATACAAATTGATTTTGGTTTTAAATCCAAGCAAGTCAAGAAATTGCTGTGGGTCTCTCCCTCCTGCCCTCAGTACAAAGGACTTTGCTTTGCTGCTTCTAAAAAGCATATGACTTGGGCCTATTGGACCCTCATTTCTGCAGTGTGTTATGATCCTCCACACACATGGGGCTTCTGTCTCTACATCACTCCTCCACTCCACATACTGGCCTTAATAAAGATTAGGTCCCAGGTGCATCAGCTTCCCATTCAGTCCTCCCTGATGCTCTGCCCTAGACTCTGAGCTCTGACCACTCTGATTCTGACCTCTGTTGTTCCATTCCCACTGCTCATCTGGCAACTATATTCTTCGGCTAGCCCTAATGACCTATGGCTGGCTCCAGTCATCTAGACTGGTCATTTGTAGAATTTCAGCCATTGCCAAGTTCAGGGACAAATTTTATAAATCCTTTTTAAGGTTCAGAGCTTTATAATCCAAGACCTGCTCTATAAAATCATCTCCCTGTAAATATTAATGCTTGAATTTTCTAGACACATTGACTTTAGGTCTCCTCATTAGTACAAAGTGCATTTCAAACTACACAAATGCCAATCTCTTGCTCAGACCAGCTCTAGATATTTATAAAAAGTTTCCCAAAGCATTTTTCACAGACCTGTCCAGAAAACAACTTCAAGATGAATATTTTAAAGTGATAGAATAAACAGAACTTACATGTGACCATCTGGAAGACGTGTCTCCAAGAAACATTCTATGTCATGTGCTTGTGACAAATAAGTCACACTTAGCTCTTCTGAAATAATGCCTAAATATAGCAAAATAGCAATATCTACCTAGGGTTCCAATGATTAAATGAGACAATGCTATATCCATCATTTACTACATATAACTACAATCTCTGGCCTCCTTAGAATTCCGAATCTGCAGAATGAGGCAACACATACTCTATTCTCAGTTCCCAAGTGTTTTAAACAAGGGGATCTCAAGTTGTAGGTCAGTTTGAGCTACATAGAAGGATGCTATCAAAACAAACAAAAACGGGAAATGGAAGAAAGAGGGAGAAATAAGTAGAAAGAAGGAAAATAAATCTCTGAATTCATAGGATGTAAGATGGCCCAGTGAAACGGGTCAGTGCCTTGGAGAACCTAGTAACTATTGAGAATAGCCCACGGTGAAAGGGCACATCCAACTAAAGGCTTCAGTGACAGCACACCCAGGTATATAGATACCTACCTGGAAACCAGGGCAACATATACTAATATCATTTTGTATATGGGGAGCCAAATAAGTAGGTTGGTAAACAGAAATCAGTCAAGGGGATAATCAATCGTAAGGTCTGAATTTATGCCAGTGTTTTGATTCTCATTTGTGGTAGATAATAAGTCAATTCTTGAGTCTGGGACAGAGCATCTTTAAGAAGTCCTTTAGGTGATTCCGATATGGATGGATTAATGAACACTCTTGGAAAAACTTAAATGCAGAGACTTAGAAAAGTAAGGAAGAATACAGCACTGTAGAAACCGTGCCACTCAGAAATTAATCAGAGAAGAATCACTCCCAAGGTTTAAGTCTCTATTATTATAAGGTCCTGGGAAACAGAATAAAAGTTCCTGTACCCTTTGACCTTCTTTGAGGGTGGTCATAGTGGCTTAAAAATGAGCCCAATATAAATGAATATTTTTCTAATCTCGAGAAAAATAATGATTAGTTTGCCCAAGAGTCAGATGCCCTTGGCCTCTTGCTCTCGTTCTCTCATCCAGGCAGGAGTTCTTTCACTCATTTATGCATCAATTACATCATGACTGTTTCTTCTGTCGCTTCACCTATGATCTCACTCCCGATTCCAATCATACCTAAAAGTTCTCTACCAACTTAAATACATACATAAAAAGTCCTACTTTTCATCTACAAATTAACATTTTCCCCTAAGCTCATAATCACCAAAGATCAAGAAAAAAAAATCACTTCTTATATGTGCATGTCACAGATTAGAATACTGAGAACTTTACATAGGGAAAAATACTGGGGAGACACAAGAGATTTCTAGCCATTTCACTTATCTTGGAACAAAAGTTGATTCCAAGCATCTTAAGACGTTATGCAGCTAGTACCAGGAGGCAAAAAGATAAACCCTGCAATTCTCATACTACCTCAGGATTCATTCTTTCAATCATTCATTTATTCATTCATTCATTCTTTCTCTCTCTCTCTTTCCTTATTTCTTTTTTTAGGAACTCAGATTTCCTGATGTGGTTGGAAATAGGAAGCAAAGATTGACATATAAGGATCCAAACTATATAATGCATAATTTGACCCAGGAAATCTAAAAACAAATCTTCACTCAAAATAATCAATCAACATAGTCACTCAATGACATCATCATTCAACACCATTACTCAGTCTATCATTCAATTACATTATTCCACATCATCACTGAGTGACGTCACTATACTATGTCACTCACTATCTGCAATGGTACTATTAATTATCATCATTTTCAATCATCACTCAACATTTGTGAAACCATTCAACATTGTAACTCAAAGGCATTACTAAATATGAATGTTTGATAGTAGTAGTCAGTAGCATCACTCAATATTATTACTCAGTGATGTCATTAAACAACATCACTCAATGATGTACTACAGCATCTTCACGAAATGTCATCACTCAGTGACATCACTCAATACAGGCTTTGACAGTACCTCAAGAGAACAGCATAATGACATCACCCAAAATGATCACTTGACATGATTGCTCAATGTATAGGACTCAGTGGCAGTATTCAATGGCTTCACTCAACAGTGTCACTTACCAGTATCATAGTGTCATCCAATATCATTACTAAATTTATTTGGTCAATAGCATTACTATATTTAACATGTCATTCAATGCAATCACTTCACTGATACCTCTTCAGGACCATCACCCAACATTATCATTTAATGGCATTGCTTAATGATTAATGATACTACCAAGCAAGAATACACACAGAATAATCACCCAACATCATCACTTGACATCATTCAATGGCATCATTAAATGATGTCATTTAATGGTACCATTCATGACATTAATCAATTTCATTACTGAAACATCATTTTTACAAATGACTTGAGAAAGTTTCTCAAAGTTTTCCATTAGCAGTTTGCTCCTTGTAAACCTTATTTAAAACATAAGAAAATACAACTGTCAAAGAAAATAATTATAGTAATTATTTTATAAGATTCCCAGACTCCCAGTGACTTCTCCAAATATTTTTCTTTTTTTTTTTTTAAACTTTATTTATTTACTTACTTGTCTTGGTGTTTGCCTGGAACTGGAACTACAGACAGTTGTTAGCTGCCATGTGGGTGCTGGGAATTGAACCCGGGTCCTCTGGAAGAGCAGACGGTGCTCTTAACCACTGAGCCATCTCTTCAGCCCCTCCAAATATTTTTCTAAAGCCCACAAGGTATTGATAAGCTTGCCAATGCATCTGACCCATACGCTTCACTACGTTTAGAGATTTTTAGTTTTGTTTTGATTTTTAATGCTAGGGATGAACCCAGAGCCTTGTGCATGTTAGGTCAAGTGCCCTGCCATTGAGATATATCATAGCTCAATCATGAGCTTCAGTGATAGAACCCCACCCCACCCCACCCCACTTAGCTAAGGAGCTTCCATGAAAGAACACTTACAAAAAAGATTTTTTTACTCTCAAAATGCTAAAAAAAAAAAAAGAAGAAAGAAAAAAAGGGAGAAAGAAAGGAAGAAAGAAAGAAAGAAAGAAAAAATGAAAAGGATAAGAAAAAAAATCAAGATAGGAAAAATTAGCCTAAATGTCCACCTGTTTCAATTACAGTGCTTCTGCACAGAGAGATGACAAGAAAGCTCCAACAGAGGAAAGATAAATCTACATGTTTCAATATGCAAACTCCTTCACAAGCACCATTAAAAAAAAATCAGAGAGAAAGAGATTATCTATGGAATGGCTCTAAATGTGTTTAAAATGCACAGGTATGTGCCTTTATATGCATAAACTAGATTAGGAAAGTTATACAAATCTTGGCTAAGAAATTTGGACTCAAGAGACTGGGGTGCATATATAAAACGCATTGTATCTTCTTTTGTAGCATTTTTTCCTTACCATAAACATGTATTGATTTTTAAACTAAGAACTAGGTTTAAAATGTATGAAAATTATTCAGGTATCATCAGCTATTATTAAAATACTAATAGATATTAGTATTATTTCTTTGAAGCAGTCACTCAGAAGAGAGGAAGCACTGAGCAGGTAAAGTGGAGTGTGAATCAGTAAGAGAAGGGAAGAAATCATATGGGCTGTTGCCTGGCAGTGAGGTAGAAAGAGGTGGAGAGTGTCTGACCTATTTGAACACTGACATTTGGCAGGGACATACCACTTGGTAGGGAAAAAGTAAGTCAGAAAAGATGAGAGAATACTCCATTTTCCAATTTTACTTGGTCCTCTTATGCATGCATTCTGATGGGCTCTCAGCAGGGAAACAAGGCTCCGAGGATAGACAAACATGCATGAGTCAGGGATTAAAGAAGAGTGGTACTCTTTGAGGGACCTGAAAGCTGTTTTTTGGGTTGAACAATAATTGATGAAATCAACCAGATTGTTGCCCAACTCTGCCCTTCCTGAGTCTGGCCTGAAAGCGCAGTACTTAGAGCTAAGGGTGCTGGAGTATGGAAACTTGGCTTTGTATTATTAGTCAATGTATAACTTTTAACTGCTATACAAATAAAACATCAAGTTGAGTTTCTCCAAGTTCTCTTCAAAGTTCAAGCCCTGGTACCAGTACTTCCAAGAGCTCTCTTTTTTTTCTAAAAACATACCCTCAGACCAAGCTATCTGCGTCACCACCCCCATGTCCCACTCCATGTCTGGCTTCTGTAGGCAGGCACTTATGTGCTGAGTGTGAGCCCATGTTCTTGTGTGTACTCCATCATGGAAGATGAGTCCTCAGCTCCTGCACCAGCACCCTTCAGAGCTAAGCAGACATACAAAACACCCTGCTCACTGGGAATGCAATATTCCCTGAGGGAATGCTGCAGCCAATTAATATGCAAAACGGGTGTTTCCTTAGCTTCCACTGGGGAGTACCCTAACCAAGCAGGCTCTTGACTTACGGGTCACACTCACTTTCTGCTTTATGCTGCAGGTGAATTCCTGCACCCCTCTTTACTGATCTGCATAGAAAAGTAGATTCTGGTAGGAGATGACCTCAGACAGATGAGGAAACTAAGGTCAGATGTGGTGGTGTCTTAAATCACATCCTTTCCTTTTCATATGGACTTCCTAGAAGAGGTGTCAGAAAAGCCTGGAGTTCTAGGTCTCTGTCACTTCTGTGCATGACCCACTTAGAGTTGGAAGACATTCTTTAATAGGCATAATGGGGAAACTTACCTGAGAGGGTCATCTCAGTCTCTCTCTCAACTGAAATAGACAAATTCTTCCAACTATCACCAAGTAAGACTAATCTCCCAAAGTAAAAATGAAAGAGAAAAATAGATTCAAAGTAGCAAAACTCGTCTTATGGGAGAAGAGCGGGGCCTAGTCAGGAAGGGAGTGGAACCTTTAGAAGTCTCCCATACCTCATCTGCATTCCTGCATTAGAGATAGGGTCCCAACACAGAAAGGATCAGGGAGCAGAAATCTAGGAAGCCATAGACTATAATCTCAAAACTGTGGGCCTGTGCTACTGTAATCCTTCTGCTTATCCTCTGTGGAGCCCTTTATCCCATCTTGGGAAGCCATGCTGTCCCAAGCAGTAAAGAGAAACTCTGCAGAAAATCTCTGCTGGGTCCAGAGGGTCAGTCTCCCACAGGCAAGTCTGGGATTCTATAAAGCTAGAGAGTACAGCAGGTGCTGTCAGGGTTAGTTTTATTGTCAGCCCACCACAGTCTAGACTCAACTGGGAAGTGAATCTCAATGAAAGAATGTCTAAATCATCTTGGCCTATTGGTATGCCTGTAGGGAATTTTTATTAGTTGATATGAGAAGACTTTGTCTAAAAGTGGGCATCACCGTTCTCTTGGTTTGGGGCCTTGGACTGTGTCAGAGTAGAGAAAGAGATCTGAGCACTAAGCATACGTTCATTCATTTATCTCTACTCGCAACTATGGATGTCACGTGACTTCCCTGCTAGGATGGAATGTAACCTGGAAATGTGAGCTAAAATAAACCCTTCTCTTCTAAATTGCTTTTGTCAAGATATTTTACCTTAGCAACAGAAGTGAAACTAGGGTGGGAGGTTCATACATAATGTAAGACACAAGAACATTTATTGTAGGTTAAGGGAAAAATCTCTCTGATCTGTTCAAGGAACCTTCTTGAAAATTCTGTCCTCTTTCTTATCTCCCTTCTAACCACCCCAGCACTTGTTCATATCCCAGGGTACTGGCCACAGTCTCCTTTCTCCCTGGGACACTGTCTCCTCCAAGGTCTTACCTTTCATCAAAACACATTCAGAACTTTCTGGCATATAAAATGTCTACAAAGCTCTTCATGTTTCTAACACAAGAAAGGTGATTTCAGGTTGCTACGAAGAAAGTACTCTGTGCTTCCTGTGCTCCAAGGCTGAGCAAAGAGCTATTAGATGGGAAAAATGCCCATCATTTTCCATAGTAAGACACTGAACTTGAACAAGTGTTTGAGAAGAGAGGCAATCAGAGGGCCCTAAAGGAATCAGCATTTCTGCAGAGCCCTTAGTGCAGAGAGGAGCAGGGAGGTGAGAAAATGAGGACCAGGCAAAGGAGAGAGTCTAAGCACAGCAGATGACGGTAAAAATGGATAGAAAATGGGAAATGGCATTATGAAGTAGCAGACTGAAAGGCAGGGTTCCTGCATAAATGTGAGCAACTGGGTTGATGGCTGTCACTTAGTTCCTGTGCCTCTTGGCTTTTCTCCGCTACTCTCCTTAGAAACTAGAAACTATATATCGTTTTTTGGTCATGCAGTACTATTTTTCAAAATTTGTTTTGCTTTGATTTTAGTGTGGGCTACTGAACCCACATCACTGTACTTGTGAGATATGTACACTGACCCAGGCAAATCTCTCACCCTATCTCTTCATGGGCTATGCAGGGCACAAAGCAACCTGCTCTTCAGTCCATTCTTTGTGTATTCCTAAAATTCTTACTCATTGTAAAACAGTTTGATGGCAAGAGCCAGGGGACCAGGATGTCTGACACTAGATAGTATCTTCTCTCCACGACAGGGAGTTGCACTCATGACATTTCAACAATGTGGCTTCTTAGGCAAGACCACACAATGACAGTATGTCAATGCAGATGGTAGACATCTCATTATAGTTCACCCCTAGATAAAGAGATTTAGGCAATTAATGGCTGTTTAAAGAGGGGAAATAAGTTCTCTCCAGGGATGAGCCCCCTGAGAAGTTATTTAATCCTTAGGATCAGCCCTAAATATATATACATATCAGCAACATTAAATGGACTCAGCAATTTGCATTTATAGATACATATCATATATGTATTCATATGTGTATATATATATATATACACATTTAAAGGAGAGGAGGTAATGAAGTTGAGAAGGAATTGGGGAACATGAGAGGGGATGCATTGGGAGGGGGAAGAGTATGGAATGGTCATGATATAAATATAGTATTTGTTATGAAATACTAAAAAAATAATGTTTTAAAAATAATTATATTAGAGAAATTTTGTAAAATATGGTTATGAAATAAAATTCAAAAGTCACTTATAAATCTATTGCATGGAAATAACTTTAGTTTGTTTTTAGTCTTTCTACCCCTATCCAAACCTGTATGGATGTTTTCCCTAAAACAATAAAGCAAAACTGTAGTAATTTTATATCACTCTTTCCATTTAGTAGTGAAGTAAACAGATCCACCCATACTGCTGGATTGTTCTTGAAACTATGCTTATTAATATGACATATTACTAATACTCATATGCCCTATAGAGGATACAGGAGTTGTAAATTTAGTTCAGTGATAGAGTTCTTTCCTTGCAAACGTAAGACTCTAGGCTCAGTACTCATCATCAAAACATTTTTTTTAATTTTCTTTTGAAAATAAGAGGTATCTTCATTATGAAAGTGGTGTTGGTGGCTACAGAAGAGTATAACATGTAAATATTCCATTTTCATTTAACCCTGTGCTTAAAACAGAAAAGCCTGTTAATAGATTAAACTAATTTTCCTTCTGGATTCTGTAAGCCTTATGAGTTCTGATGTAGATTTTAAAGCTTCAAAATGGGGCCATAGCAGGTGGTAGTTTCCAACTGTATTAATTCTATTTTTTGTTTTTTGGTAAAACAAGCCTCTCAAGGGACTGGTTTTCTACAAAAGTTTAGGAAATGGTAGTTTAACCTCTACCCCAGTGTAGAGCATTTAGAATCCTTCCAGTTTCTCACTGTTATAATTAACACTTTGATAAAGACCTTTCTACATAAATCCAAGCCACAGTTGTGATGTTTCTTGAGAATAGATTCTAGGAACTGAACTGTAGACTCAGAGAGTATGGCTTTTTAAAGGGGTGCTACTGAGCATATGGAGAGGGAGCCAAATGATGGAAATAGAAAGCTTAGGTGAAGGGTGGTATTATTAGAGTTTATTATATGCATGTATGTGACTATTATGACAGAATTCCTCACTTTATACAAATAATTAATATATACAAATTTAAATTATATGGATTTTTAAAAATTAAAATATAGTATTTCTCCTTCTTTCCCTTACAGTTCCTTCAGATGTGTGTGTATGCTCTTCCGTTCTTATATGCTCCTCCTGTGTAGTCTAATCCCTTTACTTGCAAAGTCCTTGGCAAATTTTCATGACAGTGAAAACAATGAGAAGGAACTATTAGGTGCAAAGTAGCTTCTAAACAGGAATCAGTGGTCTCATTCAGTGACACTTGGACTATAAAATAGGCCTAAACTTCAGATAAATTTTTATAGGCAGAGAAAGTTCCTAGTGGCCCCACTTCTCCTCTGGAAACATCTGTTAGACAACTTAGCTGGTAATTCTTAAATCCAGAGGAAAGTAGCAAGCACCAGTTGAGAAGAGGTGTGAGCTTACAACACAAGCATGACAAATTATGCATACATAAAATGGGGGATGCTAATACCATTGTTATAAATCAGCTGATGCTCGAAGCCCAAGGGGGCAATTTCTTCAAGAAGTTTAAAGTGTATGTCCTGTAGGATCTGAGATGTGCTAAGTTTACACAGAAGAGGTGTTCAGAAACCACAAGTGAGAAATCTACAGACATGACTGCAGCAAAAGAAAGGGAGACACTGAGGAGAAGAGAAAGTCACCAAGACAACCAGGGACAGATCAAAGCCAAAATTCCCCATCTTGTTTTGTCACTAAGCACTAGGATTATCTTCTCAATCTCCTCACCCACTAGAAAATTTCATTTCATTCTAGTTTCCATTGCGGAAGTCATCATCATCTTCCCCGCATCCATGATGTGTAGTATTCAGCCTGGACCTAACCTGTCAGCTCCTAACCTGACACCTCCACTGCCTATGAAACAGCAGACCCTTCAAGCTGGCCTTCCCTGAAAAGATGCTGCAGACAGCAACTCTTAACCATGGTGTCTCTTTGTATCTTCACTTATCTTTCAAAGCATCCTTTCTGATGTAAAGAAAATATCCCTTGCTTTTCTCACTTATCTCTCAAAGCATCATTTCTGGCATAGAGAGACCATCTCTATCTTTTTCTGAATTCCCAACCCAGAGTAAAAGAAGCTCAATGATTTGGCTATATTAAAAACCTGAAAATGCCTGTGTATTGACAGGGAGATGAGTACAGAGGATGGAGCACAGGATGCGTCAGGATGGGCCTCACTCCCCCTTTAGGCCCTTATTTTCTCCTACCTTCCCCATCAATCTGAGAACTTCTCAAAGTTAACAAGTGCTCTAGACCCTCAGATCCCTTGCATCTATTTAGAGGGAAGGCCAATTTACTGTGATTAAATGCATGGTAGTGTTCAATTAATGGAGGATAAACATAATGTATCAACCCACTATGATAATTTTTAAATCAAAAGTTAGAGCACACATAGGCTGCTGTGATCATCATTTACTAAATTAATGATAACGAAGCTCCTTAAAATCTCACCATTCCTTCTGAGTGTATATGAAGGATGCCTGTAATGTTAATTAGAGTCACTTCATTAACAACTTTACCAAAAAGACCACATTTTATGAACTTATTTGAGAGCCTATGAGGATTGATAGAAGCAAATTACTGCCAGTATCTCTCCCATCAGTTAATGAAAAATATGATGCATAAATCATTAGTAAGGACCATATGGTGACAGTCAGTGAAAAAAAGGAGGTCTTAAAGTAACATACAGGAGCAGGGCAGATGGCTATGAATAATGTGTATAGTGACATGGACCCTCATATATGTACCTCTTGTGGCCATAGACATGCTCTACCATACAAACTTGGAAAGTTCTGTTTGGCAGATAGCTGTTGCTTATACCTCTAGGCTCTGGGCT
This sequence comes from Sigmodon hispidus, assembly GCA_004025045.1. Taxonomy (NCBI): domain Eukaryota; kingdom Metazoa; phylum Chordata; class Mammalia; order Rodentia; family Cricetidae; genus Sigmodon; species Sigmodon hispidus. The sequence goes on from PVIH01000095.1 coordinate 19,101, forward strand.
CTTCCCAGAACACTCCAGCAGAATTTGCTGAGCTGGCAGACAATCTGCTTGGAAACTGATGAAGAATTCAAAGCCCTGTACTCTATTGGACAGATAGTTTTCAGGCCCTGCCCAGTTTTTAACACTCTTGGTAGCTGGCTCCTTGAAAGCTGTGTGCTCAGTGCTACAGGGCTCTGAGCTGATTAATGCCCTGGGGTGTAGATCTCAAAAGTAGTGCTCACTGGAATCAACAGGGTCTTTAAAGATGACTCTGCTCATTTCTTTCTCTCACTCCCAGACATTTAATCAGTATGACTTTATATCTTAGAACTGAGCTTTTGAAAAACATTCTCCATCCAAGTGATTGTAAACCTGGAGCAAAATGAGAGGTCACTGATCTCTGGCCCAAGTCTCTGATCTTAGAAAGATAAAAGGTGGTGAGCGCTGAATGTTGGACCTGGACACAGCTTCTTTCCAGCAGGATTACCAGTCACCGAGTGACAGAGGAGGCCAAACAAGGCCTTCGACACTGGCAGTCATGAGTTTGAATCCCCTGCCACTTTAGGCCATTACTGTTTCTTCTCATGTTAAATATAGGTAATGCACTTTCTCTAAAATTTTAAGAGAATTAAAAAAGATAAGTGGGTAAATAGTTGAACCTTGTGTTTGCTGGTTTCATGTCAATTAGCACAAGCTGTAGTTTGAAACAGGGGAGGCTGGCTGAAAAAATGCCTCCAAGAGACCAGGCTGTAGCGCATTTTCTTAATTAGTGATTGGTGTGGGATTATCCAGCCCATTTTGAGTGCTACCATCTGTGAGGTGGTAGTCCTGGATTCCATAAGAAAGCAGGTTGAGAAACCATGGAGAACAAGCCAGTAAACACTCCCCTCAATGGCTTTTGCATCAGCTCTTGCCTCTAGGTTTCTGCTCAGGTTGAGTTCCTGTCCTGTTCTGACTTCCTTCTGTGATGGACTACAATGGGACTACCCTTTTCTTCCCAATTTGTTTTGGTCACAGTGTTTCATCACATAAATAGAACAGTGATGAAGACAAGCCTGGAATGCCATGAGTAGAATGAGTTAGGTAACAACCCAATACTAACCAATAAAATAAGAGCGATAGAAAGGCAGGCACACTGAGGGGAAGAATCATGACTTTGTCATTCTGAAGACCTTAGGGGAAGTAGCTAAAGAAACTGTATTTGGGGCCAGTGCTAATCCTGTTCTTGTTGGAAAAAAAATTTCTAAAGAGACACCTGTGCCTCTCTTTGACTATGTTCACAGTGGAAATCAGAATTTCCTTCAGATTTATGTTGAGAGTAGGAAAAGGCTGAAGCCTGGTGCCACCCAGAAAGGGAACTTATCTTCCAGAACGAGATTTCATATGGTCTGACAACTTGTCAGATAATTTGAAAGGAGAGATTCCAACTAGGTAATGATGGGCAGGATTATACCTTGGCCCAAACAGTTTAGTTCTGGATATTTCTTACCTTCTATTTAATCTTAAACCTACCTCATGGCTGTGAAGATGGATTTCTTTGAACTTCTTTGTCCCTGTTTTCAATCTGGCCACATTGAATAAATCTCCTGTTTCTGTTTTTCACTATTATTTTGTCTTTTCCATTAGTTTACTGGGGGCAGATGGCAAAGCCTGATTTATTAGGCCTCCGTGAACCAGGCTCTGACCGTAACAACCATAGTAACATGCCTTCTGTAAACTCATCATGCTTCTGGTAACCATAGTGCTCTACTTTGTTTCTGCTGTCATCTACCCTTTGAAAGCTCATCCTAGGCAGGAGGCTAGTAGAGATACCACATTTGCAGGGGTGTTCCAGAAAGCACTGCTATGATTGCAGCTGCATATGAAATCTTCCGCCAATACACAACACATATTTCTTATGCTGAGGACACTTGCCTAGTTCCCAGGTGGTCCACATGATCTGAGGGGAAAAAAAAAATCTGTCCAGTAAAGATCTGAAACTTACACGTTTCAAGTCTGACTTCTAAGCTGGCCCAGAATAGGCACATTTCTGAGCTGTTCATTCAAATGCCAGTTTCTGTTGAATAAAATACATAGAACATGTGTAAGGCAGGTAAAGCTCCCTCACCATATATAAGGCATGGTGTGAGATGATGGGTGTAATAGTGCACACCATGGCATTGGTTAGACAGCAAGAACTTGTAAAACAGTTTGCTAACTAGCACTAATGGCTGCTTATAGTATGACTTCTAAGGTTATACAGAGAATCGACAAGGTACTCTGTCCCACTTCCAAGCAAACAACAGGTCTAGTGAACCTGAGTACTCCTCTTCCCACTCCATAGCACATCTGCACACCTATGGCCTCAGTGCTCCAGCCACCCTCAGAACTGAAGTTTAGCTGGCCAGCAGAGACTCATGGTACCAGTGCTGTGTCATCCCACAACTATGGGCCAGCACCCTTCAGCAAAGCCACCCCTCCTCACTCAGATCCTTTTTTAATACAACACTACCCCCTTAACTAAGAGATCACTGGACTTTGCTCCCCTCCATTATCTAAACAGCTGTGTGATATCTCCTAGAACAGGAGGTACTTCGAACAAAAGGTCAGGGCTGATTCAAAGCTGAGCTTTGTAACAGCAATTGCTTTTAAAGACTCAATTCTCCTAACTCTAAGCCACTGAAGATAAAAAAAATCCTATATAAATGTACAAATGACTTTATGACTTTGATTATACTACTTCTGAGGGATATCCATATGAACGGTTGAGGAAGACTAAAGATATTGTGATAAAGAAAGCTCTTTGAAAATGTGCTTCAAAAAAAAAACTATGTCATGAGATGTGAATGTAGCTACAGCCCTGATAAAAGTCATGTCATCCTTTTGCCATGGAAGCTGCTGAGGCATGAAAGGGACCATGGGCCTGGAGATCTCTGTGCCTTTCAAGTCTGGCTTATTAACATGCATTAGAGTCTTTTGGAAGATGGGTCTGGCCAAAGGTTATCAACAGAAACTTAATTTAATGAGCCCAGAACAGGGAATGAAGAGCCCTGCAAAGCCAGCATGGGCAGAGATCTGGGACAAGGATGTGTCATTCTCTGAAGAGGAGAAACAAAGATAAACTTATTAAAGCAGAGGCACGACATTGCTGGTTTAATCCTCAGAGCAGCCCTCTCCTGGTGTGGGGGTCCCCTCTTGCTGTCACTGGAGAGATATACCCATAATAGGGCCTGTATAATAAAGGCTTTAAAGCCACAGGAGAGCTAGGAGGAAGGCTGGCAAACCAGCATCCTTGCTGAGACACAGCAGCTAACCTGGACCAAGTCTAACAGGTAGCAGCAGATCTGGGCCAGAGCTTTCATGATGGTTGTAGAGATGCAAATTATTTCACAAAGCCGGAGGACAGAGACAGCTGCTCAGAGAAAGACTATAAATGCTTCCCAGTCTTGGAGAGTCAACTGTTACCATCTAGAATGGCCAGGCTGTTGGGTTAGTAAAAAGAAGTCACAAACAGGTGAGTAAAAGTGAGCATGCAGTAGCGAGATCAGGAACAGGTTACTAGAGTGGCAAAGCCTCAGCTATGGGGTTGTCTGCCTCACTCTGAAGGCAATGTGTTACCAGAATTGCCACCAAATAAAGATAGAATTGGAATCAGCACACAGAGTTCTCCTACATTTATTAGTGAATAAAATTTTCTGGATTTTATTATTATTTATTATTGTTATTGCTTATTATATTTGTTCAGGAAAATGTGTATAGGATAGGCATGGCCATATCTTGTTAATTGTTTGTAGGTGCTAAGTCTGGAGTTAAAGGGAAAGTTCTGGTGGGAAGACTGAGTGGGTTACACTGACATTTATTCTAGGAAGAATCCCTCCTCTGACTGGAGTTACCATGGCTGTGTATTGTATCATAGTACTCCAGAGACTCCGTTCATAACAAAGGCTTGTGAAATTTCTCCTCTCAAGTTGTAGAATATAGATCTGTTCAATCACACCCAACAGCCTGACTGTAAGATACACCCAGCCCTCAGCAAGCTCTCTAGAGACAGAAAGCAATCCCATCCTGTTCTCAGTTCACCGATCCGTAGAGTAGCACAGCTTCATAGCTTTGGGGTAGACCTCCATCGCATTAACTACAGCTCTGTGACATTGGAATTAATATCTAGAAAGTACTTAACACTATTTTTTGCATCTTGTTAGCTACAGCTGAACACAGAGTTTTATTAGCAAGGATCTACCGGGTATGATTCAGTCCAAGAACACTTACATGTACAAATTTAAATTTTGAAAAGTATTTATTTGTGGCAGTTATACTAGTTACTTTCCTTGTTGCTACAACAAAATACCTAAGAAGAAGAAACTTAAGGGAGAAAGGGTTTATATGGGTTCACAGTGAAGGGGATACAGTCTACTGTGGTAAGGAAGGCCTGTAAAGAAAAACAATAGGCCCTACTGCAGCCTCATGATGTAGAACAGGAATAGGAACAGGAATAAGCCCGGCTATAAAACCTCAAGGCCCGCCCCCATTGATCCACTTCCTTCAGCATGGTTCTACTTCCTGAAAGTTGCACAACTTCTCCAAAAAACACCATCAGCTGTTAAGCCTAGTGTTCAAAAACACGTGAGCCTGTGGGAGACATCTGACATTCACACATAAGCAGTAAGTTCATGAAAACTGTCCAGTGGGGTTAACTGTAGGACTGTGAATAAGGGCCTGTGGACCCCCGAAGCCCTTCAGGGGCAGTGCTGAGCCTGATACAGAAGCTGGCAGTAAAAACTGTCTTTGCAGCTTGAATCAAGAAGTTATTATTTTCCTGGTAAGCCCAAAAGTAACCGTAATGTGTGCTCCTGTGAGGATCCTGAAGAAAAAGAAGTATGGGCATGTGTTAGTAAACATGATGAGCAGTATTTCAGCAGCTCAGAATATATGCAGCCAGTAATTCCCATAAATATTTAATAATAAGCCAGAAATACAAAGGGAGATACATATTTTTAACATCATATTAAAAATGTATCATAAACATTTGTTGACTAAAACGATATTTCAAGGTATACAATCTCCCAAAGACAGAATTTTGTTTTTGAGGACAAACTGTACCATTTTGAGGGGAGAAGGCTAGCTTTCTCTGCTAACTCTCTGGGTCAATCCTGACAGAGGTGACAGAGAATGACAGCCATTTGGTTGCTGAGATACTAATGTGGGCCCTGGTATGACTAAGGAACAGAGAGGCTGTCCTAAAGTAGACCCACTCTACCTTTCCAGAACAGAAGAAAAATCAAATCTGGAAGACATTTATCTCCTTGGTTAATATCGGGTCAGCCTCTCTCCCCCCCATAAAAGGAAAAAGAAATTGAGTGTACCAAGTTAGAATGGCCATATCTGACTGGTTCAGTCTTTAGATGGGAGAAAAAAATGAACTGCCAGAGAAAAACATTAGAGAAGCGCTATGTGTGAGCCTAATAAACATCTTCATGAAAAGTTAACGTGGCTGCCTCATTTGTCTGCAGCACCAACCAGGCAGCCCTGCCAGGGTGCTTCCAACTCCCTTCCAAATCACAGACAATTTGCCAACTTCAAAATAAAGGAAAAAGAGAAAGGGGGGCTGTCTGGTCAATGATTTATTCATGGAGCCAAAGAAACTCTTCCCCTCTAAGCCGATATTTTTCCTGGGTTCTAAACTTTCAATCTTCCTCCAGCCTGGGAATATCTGTTTCTCTCATCCATGTCTTTTCAGTGGTTTTCATTATTGCATGACGCATGGCTCACCTCAATCTGTTGTATGCAATCTCAGTGGGACTGCTTTGCTTCAGAACATTTTCCTGTTCCCAAACTTGGAATCGATGCTCTGTCTCTCTTGAAGAGGTGATAAGTTTCTCTCCAACAGCAAAGTCTTCCCTCATCCCAGGGAAAGGCCAGGAGCAGCACAGCCAGAGCACTGGCATTTGCAACTGGTAATGCCCTGTTTGTAAACAAAAGATGTTTTAAAAACTTGCATTAAGCCAGGTTTATGGGGCAAGAGACAGAAGAGTGGCCAGTTTCTAGAAAGTGACAAAAATCTCAATCCATGTCCTTAAAAGATTCCAAGTTGCTACAAACTTTAAAATTATTACTTACAAGCCCATAGATCAGGGAATAGAGAAATACAAAGAATTTGGAGTTAGGGTCCCCAAAAAGAGGTAAATTTAAATAGTTGAGAGCTCTGTTGGAACCCAATGTTTATACTTTCATAAGCCTCTGAAAGTGTCTGATGGAGGAGAGGGTGAGAACAGTGTGGCAATCCCACCTACACTGGAACTAAGCCTGTGTTTGACTAAGAGATTCAGTCATTTCCTTGTTTCTCTGGTGACTTGTTTGTCTAAAGAACAATTCCTTTAGGTAAATGCACACTGCTTCTCATTCCTTGGCTATAACAGCATAATTTACCACACACAGAACCTTCTGGAAGGACTTTTCTGAATCCTAAACATGCATGTGTGGTTGCACTTATTAGAGCCCTGTAACTGTGTCATAGTCGTTTCTCCTGTGAGGTGGCTGGGCTTGAAGAAAGACCCTAAGCTCTGGGCTCTGTGTCCTGAGCATCAGAGCACAGTACCCAACTCTAGCATGTAAGTGAGAAGCGGCATTTGGCTTGTTCAGGGAGTTGCATTCTGGCACTACCTTACTGCTTGCCCCACCAAGGCAACTGAAGTACTTCCTAACCTTGGATACCACTTTTTTCTCATCTGGTCCTCCAGATCTTCCAGAACTCAAAGACCCTTGTTTCTTATAGCAAAGACTAAGATTTGCTAGAAAATCACCTCAAGAATTTTCTTAAAGAAAAATTCCATTCTTTGGCATTTCTTGGATCACCAGAGAGCAAAAAGGTAATGAAGGAATGTAACCTCAACAGAGTAGGAGAAGGGGCAAAACAGAACCCTACCATTTGTGATTTCCAATTGATTATTATATATTTGCTTAGGGAAAGGGGGTGTGGGAATGGTCTACAGTAATAATTATGAACAGTAAAATGATTAACAGTTGCATTGTTCAGCACCTAAAGAATCAACAAGTTAGGGCCTTCTTCATATAACACAGCAGGTATATATAGGTGGCCAGCCTATACAGTAAATCTATTTCCCTTCATGCAACACAGTATAGCCAAAACTCATATTTCTTCTTTCCTGGAAAAAAAGATTTTCTAAGTCAAGAAGTCAGGGAATGAATAAAATTGTCCAACACAGACTCCATTAGTAACATCTCAATGCTCTCTAAACATCAGCCTCCCAGAGATGTCAGATCCAGAAATTCTGAGATATACCCACAGAGACCATGATATTAATCAAATTCATGGAGTAAGTGGAGGCCGGAATGCTTAAGGCCAGTGCAGGCTTTCCCTCATTATGGGGGGCGGTTGGGGGAGCCAGTTCCAGTGCTATGTGACATCATCAATCTAAGTAGGCGAGTGGAATAGATTTCCTGATTACCAGAGTAAACGATGCATCAAGCAAGAGCAAGCAGGGACATTGCTAATCATTTAAATTTAAGAAGACTGGGCTCAGTGACATTATCAGACCCACATTAGAGAGTGACTTCTCCCTGCTATTGGAAATGTATTGGTGTCCTCCGCAGGATTTATTACTCTGGAAGCTCCAGAATGGGCTGAGGCAGCAGCTCTCTGCAACAAGAGCTCCCATTTGTCATCTGCAACCGGTTTCTGGCTGGCCTCAGAGCAGGTGCCTCTGATCTCTTTCTCTGCTGGCCATTTTAATGGTCAAGTCCATGGCCCAAGTAGCACTATCCTCAACCTCTCGCTGGTTCTTTCCTTCTGATTTATGTTTTAGAAAAATACACTGTTTACCATGGTTTCTACCACAATAGCCATCTGAACCCAAGGATGATTTTTGTTCATGAGATACATGAATGATAGCTTTTTCCATTTCTTTTTTTTTTTTTTAAACTTTATTTATTTATTTGCCTTGGTGTTTGCCTGGAACTGGAACTACAGACAGTTGTTAGCTGCCATGTGGTTGCTGGGAATTGAACCCGGGTCCTCTGGAAGAGCAGACAGTGCTCTTAACCGCTGAGCCATCTCTCCAGGCCCAGCTTTTTCCATTTCTAAGAGCCAAGCCGAGAACTCTGCACATGCTAGGCTAGCATGCTACCACCAAGCTGCACCTCTAATCTCAGAAGACTGCTTCACAACTATCCGCAGACAGATTTTTCTTGCTTTACAGTTAGGACCTGATAAATAAATAAAATTCTTTAAAAGTTAAGTAGTTCTAGGTCATCCATAACTAATAATCAGTGATTCAAAGGACCCTCTCTGATGAAAGTTAAATCATGTATTTGAGGATTGCTCACTAACAAAGTCTCTGAATAAGAAATTACAAACTGACCTTAAGACTGAATGTAAAGTATATATGAGGAACAATACTGCTTGTTGTACCTCGCGCACAGAGCCTGCTAACTTATAGATTCAGAACCAGTAGGTTCCATGTGCCGCTTAGAATCTTGCATATCCTGGGAGCTCAGAAGAGATTGTATTGCTATAGGTTCATGAACCACATTCAGTAGCAAGTTTATAAGGCTCCTTCTAGACCTTGGTCTCACCTGAGAAGATTTTTTAAAAAATGGAAAAAAAAAATTACCAGCTCACTCCTATGCAATAAAATTAGAAACTCTGAAGGTGGGGCTTAGACATCAATATTTTTAAACTTCCAGTTGGCTTCATTGTGATCTGTATGGATAAAAAGCTCTGCTCCTTGTGGCCAAAGCCAGACATAATTTAGTATGTTGGCTAAGTATAGAAATGACCTTTAATTCAAATACACAGGTACTCCTAGAAAGTTAAGCCTACTTCCCAGCTCTCAGTATGGATCTGAGCAGTCCAGAGGTTACTGGACCTTCAGCCCCTTGCAAATATGAAAGTTCTCCTTCTCTCCCCCTTCTTTCTCTCCCTCCCCTCCTCTCTTTCCTTCTCTTCAATTTCTTCCAGTTGAATCCAGGGTCTTGCTTATTTTAGATATGTTTCTCTTTCACTGAGTTTCATCCCAAGCTTAGGTGAAGATATTTTAATTGACATTGTCACTTGATTTATACAGAACAGGGATTAGATAACATAGCAAATCCCTTCTAATTACATAAAAATAAAAACATAGCTACTGAAATTAGGAAAAAAACATATAGTGTCTTTCTCAAATTCAATCTATCTCTATTTCATTGGTTATTCTCAGTGGAAAAGGCAGGAGGGAGAAGGACATGAACTGAGCTATGCAATTTCTTCCTCCTGAAAAGAATGACCTTAGCAAAGTCTCTAACTTTAGCTGAGCCATGGCCCACCGATATGCATCAAAATAAGAGCATCTATGTTGGGAAATTGCTATGAGCATCAAAAGGCAGATGGATATGTACCCAGTCCACAAATCCCCTGAACAAATGTCACCTGTAGTTTCTGTAGATTTTGCTGCTGTTAAGAAAAAAAAATAAGTAGCTACTCAGAGGTGGGTGTTTCTCAGTCACAGCCACTATGTGGTCATGGAAGTACAAGTGAGGATAAGTATTCTGCTCAGCCTTGCAAAATTCCCATCTGTGAAGATAGCCCTGCATTGTCTCAATAAATAGGACAGAGGAAGAGACACAAATCATGCTCCTCCTTGCTAGCTGAGGGAAATGGGGTTGGGTGGGAGGAGGAAACGGGAGTTTGCAATATAAGTGATTTTTAATTATTTTCTGATTCACTACATCATTAGGGAGACAAGAAAAGCACTTAAGACTTAAGATAGAGTCATCTAATGCCATTGATTTTCACATATATTTTATAAGTGGTGTAATATGATGAAGTTGAGAAAACCTTTTCAAATATGATAACAGAATATCAGAGATCCAAAAGACATCAAGTTGTAGACTTGGGATATACCAAAGTAAGAGCTCAGCATACCTTAACGTTGATTAGATCTTAATCTTTTTCTAGATCTTCAGAGTTGACAACCTCATAAGCTCAGTAGCCCCACTAATGTCCTCATCTTCAACTGTAAACTTAGAAGGTCGTTTAACTTGTCTACTAAAATGTAAACTTGTAGATGCTATTTTTATCATGCCTTCAGTATTTAGCACAAGACATAAACAGTAGATACTCCATTTATTCAGGATGAATGGAGTCCATGTCCCTAGTATTACAGCAGGTCCTCCAGGGGAAAGGCTTGTCCTGTCTCCACTGGATGTATAGCTACTTGAAGATGTATGAATAAAAACCGTGTAACAATAGCAAACTATGCACAGTCAACATAAGGCCATGATACAAATACCAAACAGCACCTGCAAATACCAAGCTGTGCAGAGCTGAGCAAAGGAAGAATGAGGATTGGCTCTAGCTGCTCAGGATGTGGCTTCCGGTGACGTGGTACCAACCCTTGCTGCTCCAGGACACAGTATGCTGCCTTAAGCAATTAGGAAGTCTTTGAACACTCCAGGTGGCTTTATTTCCAATCAAGAAGCCTTTTATTTATTTTTTTTCAAAGCCTAAAGTTACCAACTTTGAATCAACTTACCTGAAGTATGTTGGAAAACTGTGTAGAGTGCACTGTGACAGAAGGTCTGATGTTTCCCATATTTAGTCTTAAAATAAACAAGACATTGCTGGAAAAATGGTAGAAAACAAGGCCAAATAGCTCCTGAGAGGGATGAGTGGTAAAATATCTGTGCTACTTGGCTGTGACGGGAGTTCCCTCTCTGTGGTTAGTGTTGGCATAAAATTGAAGGAAGTACAAATAAGGGAAACTGAGGAAAGGGCATATTTCTTTATAATAAGGTTGATGCCATGTATCTTGCTGGACATTGCTGTCTTCCTTAACCATTTAAAAGCAATGACCTGGGAAAATATCTTTAAAACAATCATATCAACACCACTGTCGTTTAATTAAACACCTCTTATTCTCAGAAATCATGTTTATTTCTTATATTCTGAAAACTCTAGGGAGGATGTGCCTTGCCTTTATTTTTACTGATAGGTTGGCTTGCCTAGGATCAGTTAGTAGAGAGTGAAGCCAGGATCCGATGTTAAGGTTCTCTCAAGCTACATTACTTCCCTTGTTTTTGTCTTATTAAAATATAGTTTTTGAATTAAAGTTTACACATATCCGGAAATCAAATGGGTTCCAGGTGAGGTTCGGAAACTATTTTTTTTCCTTCACAGCCTGGGGACAATTTATTGTTCTGGGAACCCTGTGACCCACAAGATGATGGACCACAAGCAAACTAGATTTCAGAAGAAAAACCCCAATTTCAGTGAGCAATGATCTAAGCCTGGAGCTCTGGAATAAAAGCTAGAACAAAAAGGAGTCAATCACATAATAAAATGGTTCATCAAGGCCCAGAGAAGAACTGCGTCCCTTAAATAACAGGCAAGAAATTCAGTTCATGATATCTATGAGAAGTAGAAAAGCAATATTCCTTTCATATAAATGGGAAACTCACTAAAAAAATCTTTATTTTTGAACAGGTAGAATGTGTATAGTACTTATAGCCAATAAAGTTAAAAAAAATCACTGAAGTAGTTTGTAAATATGAGTAATTATAGAAAAGCTCATTCTAGGAAAATGAGTAATGATGAAAAGCAAGATAAAGTCAGGGCAAGAGATACTGGAATTAAGGCCTTGAGAACTCAGTAAACTTTTCCTAATGTGATAATCTTTTATGAGGTCATAAGAACATAAGAAATTAACTAAGCATGGTGGTACTTTAATATCAGCATTCAAGAGTCAGAGGCAAATGGATTTCTGTGTGTTTGAGACCATTTTGGTCTATGTATCAAATTTCAGGCCAGCCAAAAAGCAAAAGAATTCAAGTTCATCTTTAGCAACATAATGAATCCATATTTGAGTCATGATCAATAATGGCCTTGTCAAAGAAAGAAAGAAGTAAGGAAGGGAGGGAGGGAGGAGGGAAAGAGAAAAGGAAGGAAGGAAGGAAGGAAGGAAAACATAAGATTTTGGGGCTGGAGAGATGACTCAGCAGTTGCTCTTCCCGAGGACCTCAATTTGATTCCCAGTACATACATAGTAGCTCACAACTGACTATAACTTTATTCTCAGAGAATCTGATGTAGTCTTCTGGCTTCCTTGGGCAGCACCTGGCATTCATATGGTACATAGACATATATGAAGGCAAAACACCCACAAACATAAAATAAAAATAAATAAATCTTTAAAACACACATGTATAAACAGATGGAAATAATGAATTATTTTTGAAATGATTCCCAAAACCTTTTGGTGTGAGTTTGAGAGTAGAATGAAAGATGGCTCGGTAGGTATATAGCCTAAAGTGTATAGAGGAGCCTGCTATTACCAATAAAAAAATAGATAAACATAAAGACAAGTCATCAGTAATTCTAATCATTTACTGAATACCACTACATGCCCATTACATATCTGCAGTAGCTGATTAATCTTTGCAGAACTCTGGGCTTCAGGATTTCTGTTTCTATTATAATCAAGTTCCCAAGACTTAGTTTAAATTATGGCCTAAATTCCAAATTTATTTTGTGATGTGACAGAATTTAAAATTCAGTTATAAAAATAATGGGTAAAAAAAAAATCATGAGTAGAGGAATACAATTTTAAAATGGGGTACCAATCTAAACAGAATTTTCAAAAAGGGAAACTCAATGGCTGAAAAACACTTAAAGAAATGTCCAGCATCCTTAGCCATTGGGGGAATGCAAATCAAAACTACTTTGAGATGCCATCTTACACCTGTCAGAATGGCTAAGATCAATAAAACAAGTGGCAGCTCATGCTGACAAGGATGTGGTATAAAGGAGACCACTCATCTATCGCTGGTGGGAATGCCAACTTGTACTGCCACTATGGAAACCAATTAGTCCATCAGGGAGATGGGAATCAATCTAAACCAAGGTCCACTCCTAGGTATTCCCAAAAGAGTCTTCATTCCACCACAGAGACATTTGCTCAACCGTGTTCATAGCTCCTCTATTCATAATAGCCAGAAGCTAGAAACAATGCTGATGTCTGCCAACAGAAGAATAAAGAAAATGTGGTATATTTACACAATGGAGTATTTTGAACCCAGCCTTTAAAATGAATGGAATTGTGAAATTTTCAGGTAAATAGATGGAAACTGGAAAAAAAATTATTCTGAGTTAGGTATCTCAGACCCAGAGAGATAAATGCGGTATACATTCACTTTTGTGTAGATATTAGCTATTAAGTCAATGAACTGCCTTAGAGCTTCTATCTTTATGATGAAACATCATGACCAAATGCAAGTTGGGGAGAAAAAGTGTTTAATGGGCTTATACTTTCATATCACTGTTCATCATAAAGGAAGTCAGGACAGGAACTCCATCAAGGCAACAACCTAGAAGCAGGAGCTGATGCAGAGGCCATAGAGAGGTGATACTTACTGGCTTGCTACCCATGGCTTGCTCAGCCTGCTTTCTTATAGAACCCAGGACCACCAGCCCAGGGATGGTACCACCCACAATGGGCTGGGCCCTCCCACATCTATCACCAATTAATAAAATGCCTCACAGCTGGATCTAATGAAGGTATTTTCTCAATTGATATTCCCTTGTTTCAGATAACACTAGCTTGTGTCAAGCTGACATAAGATTAACTAGAACAAAAACCAGTCTACAATCCATAGAACCAAAGAGGTTAACTATAGAGTAAGGCCTAAGGAAGTTCCAGAAAGTTATAGTTATAGTTATGGGGGGGCGGGGCTGGAATGAGAGGATCAAGTGAAAAGGGAACAAGGGAGGGAAATACTGGGAGAGATTGATAAAATTAGGGCATTTGAGGAGTAGTATGCATAGCTAATGTGGTAGAATCTTAAGTATATATACATATATGAAGGTGGTCTAAATGAAATTGCTAAACAATGGAGGAGACAGAGTGCCATGTCACTAAATAAAGCTTCCAGCACACTGGGTCACATCTAATTGAGTTGTTGGCCAAAAAGGTCCAATGAATCTTCAAACAACTCAGGGGTTGCCAAGACTATATCCTGCACTCCACAAAATGCTAGCAAGGCCCTATTGTTAAAAGCCAACACCTATACAACTCATTAAACCAAAGGGAATGAAGCACAGCAAGAAAAGAAAGTTCAATAAATCAACATGATCCAAGCTCATATGAATGCACAGAGGCTGAAGCAGTATACATAGGACCTGCACAAGTATGCACAAAGTCCTGTCCTCTGCATATATATTACAGCTTCTAGGTTAATGTTTTTATGGGATTCCTAAATGTGTAAATGAGTAAGTCTCTGCAGGAAATTATGGAGTTAGCCTAATCTAGTTGCATCTATTTTTTTTTTTAGGTTTGAGCCTAAGGCTTCTGGGTACTTTCTTTGCATACCTTTCAGTTCCTGAGAAACTGAGGAAGTTCTAAGGAACATGAGAAATATAGACCACCCATATTTCTCATGTTCCTTAGAAGTCAGGAAGCATGGAGAATGTGGCTTAACAATTAGTATTAGACATTAATCTTGCATACTCTATCTAACTTGCAACTGTCATTTTATTCTAGCAACTGCCATTGTATTCTGTTTTGATAAAAAGTCTGAATGTTTAAAATAAACTTGTCTCAGCCTCAATGTTACTGAGACTCCTCCAACACAGTCTCATTCATTCATTCCCACTGACCATATCAGGAGACCCTGGTTCTGTAAGTAAGCCCTGGTGCTTAAAAGGCTCTGATTCTTGTGCCTTCTCTTGGGCTCTTTTTCTTCTATTTACTTGTCTTGTTTAACTCCTCCACAGTGTTAGTTTTATCATTTTAAAAAGAATGGAAGGATAACTTGATAAATGAGGTGGAAATATACCCAACTAAAACTATTATTTCCACAGACCTTGAACCTAAAGGCCAGTCCTGTGTTACCTAGAGTTTTTCCCCCAAAAAGAGCCAGGGTCAGGGAGGATGTGCCAAACTGGAGATGCAAGTTAGAAGCTTTTTCATAGACATAAACAGTAAAGATTTACTTTTTCAAGAAAAGAAGCATTTGTTTTAAAAAGTAGAGAGCGATATGCAATGAGATTTTGCAGATTTCTGCCAATCAAAGAATATATTGCCTACTGTATCACACACACACATGCACATGCACACGCACACACACACACACACACACACACTGACAAGGATAAGGAGATCATGAGCCCCAAGTATGCTGCCAGTTGAAGAATAAATGTAGTATCCACTGCAGAAGTAGTTGGGTATCTCTTCAAAATATTAAACAGGATTCTCATATATTCTGTCAATCTCACTTTTCAGTAAAAAGAATTACAGAGATATTTGTATACCAATAGTCTCTTGACATTGTTACAACAATTCACCCAAAGGATGAAAAATTCAACAAAATGTTGCATTTACACATAGTTGAATGTTACTCAGCTCTAAAAGGGAATGACATTCCAATATGGAGAAACTTGGAAGAACCTTGAAGACATCTTATCAAATGAAGCAGAGACAAAATGACAAAGGTTGTATGAATCCAGACCCACGAAGTATCTAGAGCAAATATTCTCAGACACACACACACACACACATACACACACACACACACACACATACATATACACACAAAATGCTGTAAATGATGGAAAGTTGCTTATTTAATACAGATTTTCAGTGTGAGATGATGAAAATGTTCTGAATATGTGTACTAAGCTAATGAGTACACTTAGTCTGGGCAGGTGCATTTAAAGACCACTGAATGATAAACTATGGCATGTATATTTGAACAGCACTAAAATAAAAGTGCTGTTTGCCTAACATCAACTTGGAAGCTGAACCTCAGCTCTTCCTCTTGGGATTATTAGGAAATGGGAGGGGCCCATGAATTTCCATCCAATGGACAATTTAACTATTCATTTTTTAAGAGGTCAACAAAAATATAAACTATAGATTCATGGTTTTTAACCTTTTTTTCACCATGACCCACTGTGTTAGGCAGGCTTTTGAAACTGTGACAAAAAGCCCAAGGTAAACTCCTTAAGGGAGGGGGATCTATTTGGTCCATGGTCTTTTAGTTTTTCTGCTTCTAAGCAGGCATGCTCTGAGACAACACATCTTGTACTGGAGAAAGTAGCTCACTTTATGGCATACAGGAGACAAAGAGGATGATGCCAGGGACAAGATGTACTGTATACAGATCTCACCCTGTGGTTAATCTTCTCCCATCAGGATGCCGTTGCTAGTAGCCCACTCAGCTATGAACTTGTCAGCAGATTCATTGATATTAGAACCTTCATGATATAATTTCTACAGTGCCACCAACCGGGGACTAAGCCTCCAACACATGATCCCTTAGAGATATTTTCTATCTAGACTTTAACAACCAACTTTTGTAAAAGTGACTGAGATCCACACGATGGCCTTTAAAATTTAGTAGCAAATTCACTAATATATTCCTTCATGAAGCATCAACCTTCAATTTTATGCCTGTTTTCCCAGAATTTAGGAAACTCTGGCAAGGTTGCCATGGTCTCAAGGCCAACACTGGGCCACATAGTGAATTCCAGGCCATCCTTGGTTACAGAGTGAGAACCTTTCTCAAAACAAAGGAACAAGAACAACAAATAAAGAAACATCACTTTTAGTGTGTCTCAAAACCTAAGATAGCAGCACAAATAAAGGAATCACATAATTGAGATAAAGAAGCTAAATGATAAGACCAAATATAAGATCAGAAGTTGCATGCTAAGCAAGATCTAAGCCTTGACATTAGGTGTCTCAGGAGGTATACAGTTTTGTTTTCCAAAACTATTGTGTTAAAGATAACCTCAGATCTAGGGTTAAAGAGTCACAAGGAAGGATGTCCTCCAGAGCCTCCCCCTACCTTATGAGTCTGGATCATCCGGTAGGTTGTTTTCTGTGGGGTGATGCATCCAGCCTGGAGACCATTCAAGCCTTTTCAGCTTATGCCAAAGAACAAGCAACAGGGCTATGCAAATACTCAAATGGGGCTGAGGGAGGGAGGCGGCACTTAGTGAAGAAATTGTCACAAACATTTCTCATCATGGAGATATCACAAGTCCTGGCAGCTTCAATCTTTCACTGTAGAGATTTCTATTGATTGGATAAGAATTGCACACATTCTGTCCCAAACCCAGAGCATCAACTCAAACTCTTCCCCATCACCGTTTCCCTAGGAGATGAAAGGATGGATTTTTATTGGTTCAGCTTCTAGGATACTCACAACTTAATACAGCCAATTTTTTTTTGAAAGATCCCTCTCTAGTTCATCTAATTATATTTTCCAACCAAGGAATTGAGGGAGAGATTTGTCATCTTCACAATCAGTAAAGAAGACTCTCCAGCCTCCTGCCCCAGTTGTATGGGCTTGTTTCCCAAATTGACAATAAAAGCTAAAGGAGGGGAGTAAAATAAAGGCAGAAACTTTCATACAGGCTACACCACACCACCTCTGCCACCACCATCTCCACCACCACACACCGGGACACAAAGAAATGGAAAGCTCTGAGGAAGAACAAGTCATTCCATTATTTCTAACCTTGTTTAGGCAAAGATTACTCTGAAACTTGTATTTGGACCAGAACATGGGAACCCCCTACATTGTCCACAAAAATAATTGTCTGACCTTTTGGTTATATTTATCCAAATTTTCTATTTTTCATTATTTACCCTATATTCCTAGAACATTTCTAGAGTTAGGTACGGTGGGTAATAAAATGGTTGCAATGTCAAGATGCTACACTATCTATAGCATGAATTCTATTTGGTATTAATAAAAACCTAGAACCAAATACTAGGGAAAAGGTGAAATATCAGAGAGATAGAAAAACAAACCACAGCCACTTTTTACACAGCCAACTCTTCAGGCCAGTCTTCATGAATCCTCTGACTGCAAGCTTCTCCCTCCTCAGTCCACAAGGGAAGCAGTGGCAGAGGAAGCAGAATACCTCCCTTCTTTCCCTCCACTCAGGTATCTTACTTCCTGATTCAACTTTTCTAGAGCTAGAATTAAAGGTGAGTGGCACCACTGCCTGGCTGTTAGGCTTTGAACTCACAGAGATCCAGCTGGATCTCTGCCCCACAAATGATGAGATTAAAAGTGTGGATCACCACTCTCTGACCTTCATGACTTGGCTCTGTGGGTGGCTCTGTCCTCTGATATTTCAGAGTATTTTTATTAAATATACAATATATCATCACAACTATCTCTACAGATAGGAGTTTTGGAAAGGTAATCAGTTAACCAAAGAGTTAGAAATATGAAATATAAGTGGCTAATAGTAGAGCTTACCCAGAAAAACAAGGATGTACATGGACCCCACAAATACAGCAGTCATAAATTTAGTGCCTGATATTTACCTTTCTTCTTTCTTGACTTCAAACCCCAAAGGGGAAGGTAACCCTGAGCTTATATTCTGTGAGGTTGAATCAGGCCAATGTCACAGTTTCCTGTAAGGAAATGAAAAACATGGTCCCAAAGCATGAGTAACTCAGTCTAGATTGTTTTGTGGTCACAGCAATAAAACTCTCAGTCACACTGAAGAATAACATCTCAATCAAGTGGCCCAACAACAAAGAAAATTCTGTATAAAGCATCAGGTGTTGCATTTTTTTGAAGGACACTGTTGACAAGATTGCAACCCATCCATGGAAGCAGCCATAGTGATGATGGCTCATTCTGGCTCATGAAGGGTGTTTGTGGAAAGTTGGCCACAAGTGAAAACACATTAAGAACTCCTGTCTTCAGATGTCCAGACAGCTGTCAAATGGAAGAAACTGAACTTAGCACTTAGTAAAAGAAATAGAAAGAAGGAATTCCTATGACTTTAAAGGAGGGAATTCTGCCATTTAGAACTAGGAGAGATGAGCATGTGAGATGAGCTTGTGAGATAGTCCACCATCAGAGTAGGTTATGACATAGGCTAAGACTTGACACTTAACACCAATTTAGAAATTCTTGCATGAAAATAAAAATTCTGTGGGGTTCTGGAAGCTCTTCACACTCAATGCTTCTATTACTTAAAAAATAATCCATTACCTTAGGGTAGTTACTTCACAATGTCTCATGATAGATTCTCAAAATATGTTTAGACACCAAAGACCTTGTTGAGATCAAGTTAGTTTGCACTGTATTCATATGGCTTATGAAATATCCATGAGTAATCATGAGACAATTATAATAAGAATTAAGACTTGTGCTTTCTGCCTGCCTCTATTTCTCTCAGTGAATAAAAAGTGTAACTTGGCATATTACCCTAATGAAGTGATGAGTTTAAGTTGAGGTGACAACCAAGTGTAGACATCAGAGCCAAAGTCAGGTACTCAGTGTTGTCTTTTGTCTACTGAGCTCTTAGTAGTGCTGTGTGTAACAAAATTCCAAATGCACAGTGTTTACTACGTGACATACATTGACCTTAGTGCTTAATATTCATCATCCTATTTGCTCCTTACAAACCAATAGGAGATGTGACTATTATATGTTCATTTACTAAGTTAGAGAACTACAATGATACAGTCCCAAGCAGCTTGCCAAACATGACAAATATAGGTGTTAAAGATGAATTCTATTCCTTGTTGACAGGAGTCCTGTAGTCTGAAGTTTCTCTGCCATGTTTGGTCAGTCCGATAGCCATTTAGTCCAAAATAATCACATAAAGGCTAATATTAATTATAAGCTGTTTGGCCTACTCAGGCTTATTACTTGCTAACTCTTACTTTTAAACTAAGCCATGATTCTTATCTATGTTTACCCACTTGGCTAGGTACCTTTTATTCAGTACAGCATTCTCATCTATCTTCCTCTGCATCTGGCTGGCCTCTGCTTTGTTCTTCCTCGTCCCAGCATTCTTTTTGTCTTGTTGCTCCGCCTTTACTTCCTGTCTGCCTAGCTTCTGGCCAATCAGCATTTTATTAAACCAATATTTACAGTGACAAATATTTAAAGTGTACAAGAGCATAATCTTACAGTAAAATCCAAACACCATACCATGGACAGTTGGATGTAGTCTACATCCATTTTACCTAAGTAGAACACTTTACCAAAATAATTAAATAACCCATTTTGGAAAACCACAAGAGATGGCATAGATACCAGCTGTGGAGGCCTCTCTCTGCCTGGTTAAAATCCCTCCTATTTATATGAGAAGCTTTGCTATAGGCACCTCTTCTCACCAATGGGGTAAATGAGCTCAGCAAATTGCAAAGTTGAAAATCAGCAGTTCTGAGCATTAGACTAAAATGTGGCCCAGATTCAACCCTATATCATTAGGAAGGGCACTGCCTCAAGGAGGGTCCAGCAGAACCCACATCTGACCCTTAACTGGAGGAGAGAAAGACAAAACCAAAATAATGGGTACCACAGATAACTGTTTATTCTTTCCCAGCACAAGCAAATAAACTGCATTGGAGCCTCCAAACTTCATAGAGGGTAATATTCCTTTAATGGAATGCTTTTAGAGAAGAGTCATAAAAATAAATTGAAAAGTGCTTTCTGCTGGCTACAGCTGGCGTAAACAGCATCTGCGCAAACAGGATAACACAAGGCTGAACGTTGCATCGCCATTTTTATTACTCACCCTTGACAGGCCTTATAATAGTATAAATTCACTTAAAAAACGGACTCTTCCCCTATTGGCACCCTCCTTCAAACACTGCACACCCAACAGCCTTCCCTGTTAATTCGGAGCAGCATAATTACAGGTCTTTTTATGATTTGGGTTTGAGACCAATTAGCTGATACTGCAAGCCCTTCAAATGCCAGCTTTCCTCTCGGCAGACACTCCCTGCTCTGCTGGGATTTATTTGTGTGCTTGGAAAAGGCAAATGTTTTGTGAGGAACTGAGAAATCAGGTTCATTTGTGGATGGGTTCCCTCCTCCCCTCTCTTCTCCAGTTCTCATCTGTCTCTGTGTAGGTGCACCTGGTCTCTAAAATTGTCATGGTGTAAAAGCACATACTGAATATTCATGCAGGGTCCCCATGTGGAGGCTGATAACAGGTAGTCACTTCCTGGGGCTGATGGTAGCATCTCCCTGCAGGTGAATCTGGGACTGCCAGTTGCCACCATTTTGGAATCTACTCAAAGGTCAGAAGTACATCCAAAAGGAAGTACCCAACAGCCCCATCTCCTCTATTCTGTCTACCTCAATATCTAACATCGCATACTCACCATCTACCAAGATGAAATGGTCCATGGAATCAGATGGACCTATGATCTATAATGTCTAACAAGGACCATAGCCTTCCCCAAACCACTAGGAGCTTCAGAGTGAACAAAATAGATTTCACCTGTGGTATACTTTCAACAGCACATAGGGGTTGAGCTTGAATGACCACACCAGGAAGTGTCTACTCAGTAACCACAAACTTTTTACAGATAACATCTTTAATTCTTATACAGACCTTCACAATATTTATCATTGTGATTATCTTCCAACTGCAGCTCACATGATTAAATCACTTAATGAAAGTCAAAAGATCATTTAACTAGTAAATGACAAACTGGAAATATGATCGCACTAGACACCAAGGCCACAGCTCTACACCCTACCCTCCCTTCAGTCCAGCATATGAGGCTAAACTGGACTTCAGGTTGCAAAGGGAAACATCAGAACATTTGAGGAAGAAAAACTAAACTAATTTGTGCAGAGTAGAAGGATTAAAGTGACCGTAAAATGCAAAAATATTGGTTCAGAAAAGGATATATAGAACTACCCTCAGACGTATTACTAAATCAACAGTTCAACAGTACATTGGGTTATTATGCTCCATTTAAAAACTGCAAGGACCAGGTAAAAATGTAGAAAACACCCAAGTGACAATGTTAAGTAAAAATAAAATAATAATCATCTCAAGAAATACAAATGGCTCTCTAATTACAACTCGGAGAAAAATCAGTATCACCCGTGTTCTCACAGAAAATGTCTAGTTAAAGTTGTTTAAAATGAAAAACAAGTCCATCCCCTGGGCAAAGCCTGACGATATTTACATAGTACCAAACAGATGGTTTCCTCTTCTCTTCCCGCAGGCGTCACAGAGAGAAACCTAATGCTTTTCTGGCTCTTCCACACCATTCTCCACAAATCCTTACCTCCTAGCCATCCCTGCTCCCATTATGCTATGATCAAGTCCACCCCTATTCCTGCAGTTCCACTCTTCTTAAAAATCCCCTTCCCAATGCTTACAGGGGCAACTTCAGACCACAGATGGTTTCTGTTTTCCTAAGAGGGCTGCTGATATATCTTATGCTTTGAAATCTTAAGACAAAGTGTGATCTCATTATTCCTGCTTTTCTGCATCCTGTATACCTGCTTGTAATACTTTTGATTTGACTAAAGGAGCTGAAAGAGGAGTATAATGGTTAATAATGACTGATACCTTAAAAAGATCTAGAGTCACCTATAGCCAGTGCGGGAACATCTAGATTAAGTTATCTGGGATAAACAGATCCATTGTAGCTGTGGGTAGCACCATTCCATGGGGTGAAGGTGGTCCCAGACTGAATAAAAAGAAGAAATCACATTGAACACCCGCATTCATGTCTCTCAGGTTTCTCAAAGTGGATACAATATGATCAGCTATCTCATGATCCTGCTGCCATGACTTCCCCTCTGTCATAAACTGGACCCTTAAAACTGCCACCCAGAATAAGCCCTTCCTTTCTTAAAGGTTTTCTTAGTAATTTTGTCAAAGAAAAAAAAGAAAAGTAACTAATACAGGAGGCACGATCTGAAGAAAAGGCCTGGGTTACAATTACCAAGCCTACTATTTTCCTGTTTTATACTTTATTTTCATGCTATTCATAATGATTCCCACTTTATCTCTCAATGAGATGCATATCTAATAATTTGTAGAAGCTCCCAGAACTGGAATCTGAACCTCTCCTTAACTGTTAATGGTGTCCCATGTGCCTATTTTAAGATGAAGCTGCAGTTGTGTTCACCTCCTTCCCTATCCTGGCCAGCATGATGCTATGTGAGGTCTTATCAACCACATCCTATCTTCTAATACCCATATCAGTGGTCCCTATGACAACAGGCCTTAGCTGGTCCTCTCTAGTCATCTGCTTCAGGTATATAAACCAGCATCATCACACCTTCTTAGTGCTCTCAAAAGCAGAGTCTTAAATAAATAGCATCCAACATGGGATATAATTAGATCAACACAGTTTTAAAGCAAATTAATAAAAGAAGACAATCCTGGTGTCATAAAGGTGCTCAGCTGTTAAAAGTATCAATCATTCAAGCAGCAAGCATAAGGGCTGGAGTTCTGATCCTTACACCCCATGCAAAATGCTGGGTGGGCATGGAAGTCCACCTGCAATCCCAGTGCTTGGAAGGCAGAGAAGAGATTCTCCATAGCAATTTGGTTAGCTAGACTAGCTTTATCAACCAGCTTTAGGTTCAACAGAGAGACCCTATCTCAATAAATAAGCTGAAAAGTGGTCAAGAAAACTCCTACCACCAGCCTTGGACTCCCACATGCATGTACACACATATACACAGGCACATACACATGCATACACAAACATTAAAAAGTGAAACAATAAAGAAGAAAGGTCATCTAAACAGAAAGAGGAACACTAGAACATAGTACCAAGGCAAGCGTATTGGAAAGTCTCACAGCTGTGTCAGCAAAGGAGGACAGAAGTTCTGGTCCAAACCCTGAGCTGCAATGTACTATCATGTCCACAAAAGCGACTAGAAGCCTACACAAGGCCAGTGAGGGTTACTTGGGGCACTATCTTCCAAAGGTCCTTTCTGAAGTCCTAAAATCTCCCTCTGCCTTCATCCTACAAGGAAGAGGCCACCTTGAGGCTAATTTTGATCTTCACTGGGAAAATCCCTACCATTGTCTATTTTTATCATCCATTCTTCATTCTTGGCTTGCTTCCTGACTTTTCTGCTCCACTCCACTGCTGCCATTCATCATGCTTATGGGTCACAAGCATCTGAGTGAGGCTCTGCTGGCTCTGTCTCACACACACAAGGCCAGCTGCCCACAGATGTCAGCCTTTGCAGAACTGTTCTCCCATGCTGCCTGAAAATGTGTAGTTCCATTGTCTGGGCTATCCTGTCATTTTGTAGAGGCTTCTGTCAGAGAACATATCAGTGTGTTTTAATTGCTCATCTGCATGTCTCTCTCAAAGGTGGTTCATCTCTGGACCCCTTTTCCAGGCACATCCTACATCACAGGCATCCAGAGTGCTTCTTCAATGAATCAGTCAAATATTTTATTTTAACTCATTCTTTTGAAAACTGAGAGAAGTCATGTTCTAAAACAGTGTGACAACCATGTGTGCATGAAAAGCCAGCCAAGGTGCTCAGTCAGGGAACATAACTACATGCTAATATGCTGAGTAACAGGGTGACCCTTTGTTCACTGGGCTATTTGTCTAGGAAAGGGTTCTGTCGCCTTCTAAGCTGGGAACTCAGGAAAATACATTTTTTAAGACTTGCTCTGTGGTGCAGAGATTCAAAATACACCTGGGAAATTCAGACAAGATCTCAATAATAAAAGCTGTAATCAAGGAAGAAACCCTTACTTAAGCAAATAATTTGCCTTGGGAGTAAAAGGCTGAACATGATGTTCTTTACATGCAGGGACTTTAACTAGTATTTCATCTTTGGTCTGAACAGATAGACATTGCTGAACAAATCTCAAAAATAAAACATTTACACTACACCCAACCTCATGAGAGATGTCCTTCCAATCACAGGAGCAGGCAGTGGGGTTCTAATACAATATGTGAGATCAAATCTGAAGAGTGGAAGAGTTGAAAGAGGAAGATAAAGGAAAGAAAAGGAGGAAAAGAAAAAAGTGAGATAAAAATTGAAGTATTATTAAGAGGATAATCAGTCTGGCCACAATCTACCCCCAGTGAAGATAACAGGAATGGTGATGAATTTCATCTTATCTCTGCAGTTATGAGATGTGGTGGTATATTTTTTAAAAAATAGCCTGAAATATCAGAGGACAGAGCCACCCACAGAGCCAAGCCATGCAGGTCAGGGAGTGGTGATCCAAGCCTTTAATCCCATCATTTGGGGGGCAGAGATCCAGCTGGATCTCTGTGAGTTCAAGGCCTAACAGCCAGGCAGTGGTGGCACACACCTTTAATTCTAGTTCTAGAAATGTTGAATCAGGAAGTAAGATATCTGAGCAGAGGGAGAAAGGGAGGAATTCTGCTTCCCCTGCCACAGCTTCCCTTGTGGACTGAGGAGGAGAAGCTTGTGATCAGAGGATTCATAAAGACAGGACTGAAGAGTTGGCTGTGTTGAAAAATGGCTGTCGCTTATTTCTCTGTCTCTCTGATATTTCAGCTTTTCCCCAATATCTGGCTCCCAGTTTCATTATAATACCAAACAGAATTTGTAAAATAATGGAGATGACTTGACATCATTGGATTCTTTTATGCAATGTATGGTCTCCAACTTGGAAGAAAGAGCAAGATATGAGGAATTATATATTTGCACAGGATAAACAATAGCCAGACAACTGCACACCGTAAGGATATATAGTTTCAGTTTTGGAAACAAATGATGGATTTCAAATAATCAGGCAAAGACCACTGAAGGTGGAGATGCCCAGCAGATAAGTCAGATAATGTGGATAAAGACTCACTGTATAGAGAGGGCAGATCAGTGCATGCAGGAGGTAGGGCTGAAACACAGGCAGAGGAATCCGTGAGTCATGGAAACATAAGAATATGAGCAGCTTCCCAGAAGTTAGAGGAAGCAACACTGAGAAACTATAAAGTAGAATGAGGCAGTGTCAAGTGGAACAAGTGAACAAGTTAGTAGCTGCTTAGAAAGCATGGGCTCCTTTCCAGAGGCAAGCAGAAGTCTAAGCTCCTGAACCTATCAGCTACATTCATGGCATAAGACAACACATAAACACATTAGGGATCTTAGAGTTCTGTGCCTAGGAACCATCACAGTTACCTAGAACACCTCCTTCCATGGTTCCACACCTGTTACTCCTTTGACTCCTTATTTTCAATGCTATGATGGCATCCTTGCCCCCCGTTTCTCTAGAGGTGCATCTTCCCTGAAAGACCCCATGCAGTTGGCTAGATTTAGACAGAACCACAGACCATGAGGACATCCACATTTATATCCTCTAGACGTCTCTCTCTGCCACCTGCCCTCTGAACATGCTCACTCACATGTGCCCTTCTGATCTCCTTGAATGGCTTAAGGGAGTTAAAGATAGAACTTGTCAAGAGCAGAGTTCTTTGCTATTATTGACCCATCAGAACCTTTTCTGAATACATCTGAGAAAATACCTTATCTACCCATTTGAAAGCCAAATGTATGTTGGCGACATCTTCCCTTCCTCTTTTCTCGCCCACCCCTCTCTCCCTCTTCTTCCTCCCTGCAAGCCGTATCTCATCTATTGACAAGCCATGCCAATTATTTCTCAGAGATAAGCAGATGTCTCCTTTCCACTTTCAAGCCGCTATCCTCACTTCAATCTTTACTGGGGTTCATCTGCCTAACTTCCTATTTCTTTCTTCTATTCTTGCTCCCTAAAGTTTACTCCCTACATTGCTGTCAAGTAGAAGCTGAGTAAATATTTCTTAATATATGAGAAAAAATCAAGCAGGCAGAACTTTTCTGGTGTGATTATTGTGACTGAACTCAGCATCATTCCAAAAAATAATTCCAGGGTGTAATTGTTCCTCTGTAGATGCTCTATGTCCACTAGACTTGTCATAGTCCTCAGAACCACCCTCTATAAGGACCCAAATTTAATTCCCTGCACCCCTGTGGCAAACCTGGGTGCAGTGGGGATAGAAACAGAGTGTTATATTGGCCAGTTTATGTTTAGATAATATAGCACTGATGTAGATTTTTGGCATGGGTCAAAATGGCTACAGATGGGCATCCAGAGGGTGATGGGGCAGCACAAGATGGTTAACACCAGATGTTTAGGAACTCCAAAATAAACAGTAACATAATTTGTTACATAACCATTTCTGGGAGAATGCCACCTTTATATGATCCTGTATAAATATGAGCCCACAGTCAAGGTTAAGCACCTTTACCCCTTGTCTTTGCCAGCATGCATGAATGTGTCTACCTATAGATGTGTGTGCAAACCTCTGTGAAGCCTGTGTTCTGGTCTGCACTTGTGCTTATGCCCACCTGTGTGCAGCTCATGTGGGCTGGCCTGCGCCTGTTAGAGTCTGCCTGCTTAACAACCTGTGTGCTGGTGAATAAAATATATATTATCCATTTATTATTTCTCCAATTATTTTCTATTTCCCAGCCTTCTGCCATCCTCTTCAGTTCCTAGCATTCGAGTATGAGCTTGTAATTTCAATGCTGGGAGGTCGAGGTAGGAAAAACACTAGGGACTGAATCTTGCTGAATCAGTAAGCTCCAAACTCAGAGAGAACCTTTCTCAAAGCCTAAGGAGGTAGAGAGTGACTAAATAAAATGTCCAGTTTCCATCTTCAACATTGATCTCTGGCCTCTACACACACATATACAAGTGTGCACCCTTATGCAAAGAACATTTCATTTCTGTGCCCTCTCTATCTCTACATCCTTACAAAAGTTTATTTCTGAATCATCATGCAAATGATACTATTAGCAACCTATACCTTGGGAAACATACCATGTCTGACCATGCTTCACATTACCTTTTGGACAACAAACACAACTCAGTTATAGCTGGAGACTTAGCTGACTCGTAGTTTAACAGAAAGCAGAGGCAGCTCTAGACTTGGGAGCCATTACTACCACCTCCCAACTAGAGTGTGAGGATCAGGGGTCACATTCAAAGCTACGTTAAAGCCATTAAGCAGGGGAAGGATGTGTAGATGAGGTGGCTGTGTTTGCTGGCTTGGGAATGAGCACTAGTGTAGGGTTCGGAAGTGCCCCTAAGGACTCCAGATTCTGAATAATGTAATGGTGTGCTCTCTGCTGCACCATCACATCCATTATGCTATTACTCAGCCCATAATGCTAGCACTTTAGTTATTAAGGTCTGTGCTTTACAGAAGAAGAAACTGAGGCTCAACAGGACAAGTAACACAACAAACATTTCAGAACTATGTTGTTTTCTGACAAATCCAGAATGTGTTTTAACATGAGCAGATAGTGATACCCCCTCACATCTTTCTCCTGAATGAAATCCCAACAAGGCTGTCTGTTAAGATGAGAAGCCCAGAGGAGCTTTCTGTCCCTGTCAAGAAAGCACCGTGACTGTTGTAAATACCAGAAGGTTCTGAGTTACTCCATCTTTCACCCCTCAGCATGCTCACTTTCCATTGCAGCATTTCCAGGAGACCCGACATCTTGCCTTCTGTCCTGACTCCTCACCTCACCAGAAGTGCCTCTGCAGGTCTGTGGAGTGAGTGTCCTTGCTGCAGGGACAACCTCACTTTCACACTCTCAACCCTCCAACCCTCTGGGGAATGGCTGATGATTAGATGCAGCTCTTCCCACTCACAATCCAATCTGAGGCCTGAGGTGTTGTCAGGAGGCCTGCCGTCATCTGCAGAGCTCTCTGCCTTGTGTTACTGTGCAGACAGGGGAAAATGACAGTGTTCATCATTTCCTCTAAATGATTCTGTGCTGATTCAGCCAGTTTCAACTCCAGAGCAAAGCAACAGAAATAAAGAAGGGAAAAATAACCAGAATAGAAGGGCGAACACTTATCAACTGTTTGGAGGCATTGTTACAGGTGGGCCCTTTCAGAAAAATCCTTGTCATCTGTTCCAAGGACACACAGCTATGCGGGAGAACAGACTGCTAGGTTTGCCTGTTATCTGTGCTACTTATTTTCACTTGGTGCACAGAGAGATTTCTTGAAAAGAGCTCAGTATTCCTAGCACTGACAACCACACACAGAATTAACCAATTAGTAACATGCAAATGCTAGCTTAAAATGTAACCACAGGCTTGGGCAAACAACTTCCTATCTCAGTCTCTCTTGTCTAGAACAAAGATGAAACCCTCTGCACATGGGTATGAACATTCTTCAAGCTACACAGCACCAGAAAAAGCACACACACAGTGGGATGCAGGCAAGTTTCTCCAAAAAGCAGTAATTATTTGACCTATAGAAAATGACAAGCCACAGGCAGGCTGGCTAAACTCAAGGCTTTTAAAAAATATTCTTAATACATTTTATTTACTTATTCTAGGGTGTGGAAGCCCACACATGCTGCAAAGTACTTGGAGACATCAGAGGATGATTTGCAGGAGTAATCTCTCTTTTTGCTACATGTATGAGATTGAACTCAGGATTTTAGGTTTGGCAGCAAGTACCTTTTTCTATTAATCTGTCTTGCTGATCCCAAACTAACAACCTTTGTGATTAACAGACTCCTAGGAAAGAGTTCTATTGAATGATACTTCTAGGAAGAAGAAGTCTTGCCTTAGCAACATTTTGCCAGCTGAGTAGCGCTCATTGCTTGTGTCTCTGAGGCCTGATGGTTCTGAAAACTTTCCCCATTGCCCCTAAAAGCTTATTAAAGTCTCCTCTCACCTGCCCTCAAATCTCCAGGCTTTTATTATCAAAATTCTGCCTGAAAGAAATAACTCCCATCTTTTAATCCCTCCTGTTATACTATAAACCACATCAAGATGTTTATATTCCTGCTCTGTCTTCCCTACCTGAACTTTTAATTAAATATAGCTAATTAAGCTGTGAGTCAGTGCATGTAAAGTCCTTCCTAAGACCCAGAATTTGTTTTGTCCAGACAGCAAAGCTGCAAAACAATTCTCATGTGAAAATCACCCTTACTTCTCACAGTGTTTTCATTCACATTATTCTTCTACATAGGGACATTTTCCTTATTTTTCCAACACTTCATTTTCTCTGGCTCCTAGGCACATCATAGGTCTGTCTGAAAAACTTTCTAGGAAGTCCATCTTTACTCCAGACAATTAAGCTACACATATACTTTATCTAATAAGCTTACAGGAACTATGGTCTCTTAAAATAAGACAAAAGTTAAATAGCCCAGGAGAGGGCATTTGTGAATCCCGTATGAGGAATTGTTACCTCCCTAGACAAGGAACCCTCTGATATACACACACTGAATAAGAATGGCAGTGCCAAAACATATTCTACATTTATCTGTTTGCACATATATGTGTATGTGTGTTTGTGTATATGTTGTATAATTATGTGTTGTATATATGTATGCATTGTATGTACATGTGTATATATGTAGAGGTATATGAGTGTGTGTGTGTGTGTGTGTGTGTGTGTTTATGTGGGGAGGATCACACCTGCCATAGTATATACTCTTTTGCATCACTGGCATGTCTTCAAATCTACCAGCATACCTGTTACTTATGTGTATTCTTTATCCTCCCAATAAATGCCTGAGAGAGGGAGTTGTTTGTGTTGACACTGTCCCTATCGGCTGGCATATAGTAGGGGCTTATTATACAAACACTGAATAAATCATATGAAAAGAAATATATTTTTGTGATAACTTAAAAGCTAGAAGAACGTCAATGGTCACAAAGACAGGTATGCTGCACATACCTGGCATCCCCTCCACAGGCCCCTGGAGTCAGTGGCTTCCTCATAATCAGGAATAAATATAATAAATCCATAAATCTTTCAAAACTATTTCTTTTCAAAACTATTCCTTTTTATCTTTCAACTGTTCCTGCTATTAGTCTGACCTTATTCAAACTGGTACAACATTCAAGCTGTCCCCTTCTGACTCAGGGCAATTCACAGATGATGCACAGCAAGCCTGTAGCATGAGCAACACCAGTGAGAACCTTCCTGGCACCTCAGAATACTTCTGGAGTCATTTACTGAGTCCAATGCTTCCTATGTCCATCCTGCTGCCTGCTATCTAGTTCCTTCTTTCTGCCCAGTATTTGCTGGAAAAGACTTCAGTATGGCCAGGCTACCTAAGTCCCAGGTTCACCTCTGACCTCCACATCTCTGAGTTGGTCCTACTCAGTCGACACCAGTTCTAATTCATGAGCCACTTGTGGAGTTCAGCACCATTTCGTCTTCTCAACTGCTGAATCCAGATATGCTACTCAAGTGTTTGGCTTTTATGAAGTAGACACAGGTTCAATGTGTCCTCGAAAGCCTCTCCCCATCTGGTCATCACCCTCTCCTTTCACTCTTGAGATCACCTTTTCTCTGTGTTAAGTGGCCTCAAGCTTTTGAGTCCTTCCTTTGCTGTTCCTTGGGCCAGTACAGCCAATTTCAGCCCAACTTCTCCATAGGATGCAGGTTGAGATCATCAGAATCCTGCTCTACAAATCACCAGACCCCAGTCCTGAATCCATCACACCCACTGATCTCCCTTGGTAACAAGATAGTAGAGACAGAGCATAGGCTTTAGGTTTTCATATAAGTACATTATAACAACAAGCAGAATGGGTGCCCCTCACCATCAGATAATTATTCTTCATCACAGTGGAGTATGTTACATTTGCTAAGGCAGAAGTTGCCATAGGGAAGGGCTAGAATGTATACAATCTGCTCTATAATTTAAAAAAAATGAAAAAAAAATCTTATGACTTCTCCCTTTCTGTGCTGTTAAGACAAACATCCTTTTCCTTGGTTATACACGCAAGCTGATGGGGAATGCTTCTTCCCTCCAGAACTCATTTCTGAAAAGCAGACATTTAACATTTCCAGTCTGTCTCAGAAGCCAAGATTAAATCACATTCTGTTTTGAAAGAATCGAAAACACACTTGTTAATATAATAAACGCCTTCCATTAGTATGAGAATTTGTCTTTGTTAGGTACATAATTCAAAAATTATCTATTATGCTACAAAAAGAAAAAACTTGAGCCATCTGGGTCTGTGCTAATATCTGTAAGCGATAAGTCTTCAATTTTCTTCATTCTTCATTACTGGCAATATATGGAGAGTGATCACTCCAAAATCAGAGTTTGTTTTCTGCTGTCTTTCTATTGTTCATCAAAATTTATGGAGACACAAAATAGCATTTCCTTGATTTTCATACTTTAGCTAACAGTCCAATAGTGACAACCCATTTAAAACTCAGCAAGTTGGATGCTGAAGCTATGGGGTTTGATAATGTATCCATCATTTTTATAAATAGGCTCTCTTTCCTCCTTCAACTCTCTGAAAAGTATTTTATAGATGGAAAGGACAGAAAAAAATGCTTATTTGCCATTTATCTGTCAGGCTATCGGCTTAGCAGTGCATCCTATCTGACAGAGTATAGAGGGAGTAGTGCACTGTCATCAGACATTCTGATGATGTGGAGCAAGGAGAGAGTAGACAGACGGCATTCTGCACACAGAACCTGCCTGCTTTGGCCTTTGCTAATGGATCTCTCTGAGGAGTAGGGGTGAGGTGGAAGGTGCAGAGGTGAGGCAAATAGCAGGCCCTATTCTAAGAATAGCTTTTTGCTCCTCTGAGAGGGAATGCATGTGGGAAAGAAATCTTCGTGAAATAGATTTCCTGATTTAAAAGTCTTCCATCCAGGAATCTCCCAGGACTAATAAGGGAACCCTGGTAGGTGTGCCAGTCTGTTATTCCCCATGACTCAGTCCCTTCCTTAGGATGGTCTGATTTATTTATCAGCCATATTTTATCCAAGGCAGAAAGTAATCTGGTGGCTTTTAGATTCATTCCACTTTGAGTCAGCCCAAAAGTTGATGGTCATGACCTTAGTAGGTTTTAGAAACACTTGGGGAAACTTCTAGATTGCAAATATTTCATCATAGGAGGTAACCTTTCTGAACCTTGCAAGTTAAAAATAAATCTCTGTGGAGTTGGTTAAGGCTGACTAAAGCCAGAGCACAAGGTCTTATCTCCAGGCCTGTGCAGATTACCATAACTATAACAAACACAATAAATAATCAGTTGGAAGGAGAAAAGGTCTCTATGTCCACAGTACTGGGGATCTATCCCATGACCAGGAACCTATAGTTTTCAGGTCTCAAGTGGAGTGTAATATGCTTATGGTGGGAGCATGCAGCAGGTCAAAACTGATTCTCTCCTACCTAAATGTAAAAGAATCAAAGATGAGAACAAAGGCCAGAGTTCTACAATATTCATTGAGAACTGCCTCTAGACCCTCCTCTTAAAGATCTTACTCCCATAGTGGAATGCTCCTGTCCAAACTTAATACATAGGGCTTCAATGTGCTTTTAATATCCCCCCCACCATAGCAGTATTCTCTATAAGCCTGCTCCTCAGTGATGTTAGGGCATCACATTCTATTCAGTGTACAAGCTTTGTAGATGTATCTCCTAAAAAGCCCAACTCTACTAGATCAAGCTGCAGTGGTGAGACATGAAAAAAACCTAGGTCACTGGAGCTAATTTTCTGCCCCAGGGGAAACGACCAATGTAGAGCTGGCAAAAATATAAGCACTTAGACATGACTGACTCCTCAAGGCTCTGTTTCTGTGAGTCCATGTCTTCCTTTTGGATCACCCACAGTTTCAGAATGCCTGAGTTTTGTTTCTTTCTCTATCATTTGTGGCTGAGTGACTAACTCCCTTTCCTGATGTGAACACCACAAAACCAGCTACCAGACATATCTGGTTGGGCTCCTTGGCAACTAGATCCCCTGTCCACCAATTTGTGCTTTCTGGTCTCAAAACCTGGTGGGTTAACGTTATAAAGTTAATTCCCATTCATTCTAGTATTCCAGAATATTGAAACACAGACTTCTTTTTCTAAAAAAAATATAAAACTGGCTTATAATAAAATAATATTTTAAATGATAGATTAGATCTTAAAATATATGAACAGTTTATATTATTGCTTGCCTAGGAAACTTCACCCCTCTGGAATGGCCTGACTCTGTTTCTGATTAAAGAAGAAAAAAAATGCTGTTGTGAGCATTTGGCTTCTGATTGTCTGTAATTCCTATTTGTAAGCATTTTTGCATTGGTACCTCCTTATAATTTAATAAGTGCTTTTCTCTTAAATAGCACTTAAAAGGAAGAGGTGCAAAGAAATTATATCTGGCAATTAGGCCAGTAAGTTTATCTCTAAGACCTGAGCTTGCATAGGTCATTCTGCACTTCAGGTTTTGTGTCCCTGTTACTGGCAACAATTTGCCCAAGAGATGCTCCTGACCATGTCAACAGAAACCTGGAGAGGCTATCTGCTACTAAGGGGTCACTTAGGGCTCTCAGACCTTAGAATACATTATCAGGCTCATTCATGAACAAGAACAAATGTAGTACAGTCCAGGCAGAGCAAGAAGCCTAGATTCCCACAAGTCATGTGCTCTTATTTTCTGGTGGCACCAAGTAGCACAGCCCTCAAGAAAATAATGTTACCAGATTTTTTTCCCTCTGCCTTAGAGAGTAGGCCAATAACCTTACCCATGACCTCCACTCCTTTTGTCTAAACAATTCCCAAACGTCTATGGGGAACAACCATATAATTTATCTCCAAACCAAACTGTTCTGACAGTGAAGGAAAAAGCAGGTAAGAAGGTGCAAACAGAAACCCTCCTGGGCATATCAAGGGTGAAGACACTCTAGGTCATGTATCTCCCAGCTCCAGAATAAAAAGAGACAAAGATATAAACTAATTTCAAAAGCATGGACTAAATCCTTACTCTAAGTAAACATCTCCACAATGCCTCTCCCTATCAGCTAGTGGTTAAGCCCTTCTGACCACATGGAAAGAGGGGATATTTGATATTATGTGTATTTTGTACTCCAAGCATTTGGTATGGCAAGGCATCAAAGTGTGTGGGCTCCAAAGCCAGACTTCCTGGGTTTATGGCTTCACTCCCTACTTACTAGCTGGGAGATCAACATTCTACATTCTAGCCATGTTTGTCTGTGTGTTTGCCAGACTATATGTATGTGTCTGTTCTCTCTCTCTCTCTCTCTCTCTCTCTCTCTCTCTCTCTGTGTGTGTGTGTGTGTGTGTGTATGTGTGTGTGTGTCATGTGTGTCTGTCTGTCTGTCTGTCTGTCTGCCTGCTTGCCTACCTCAGTGTGTCTGTACCCATGCCTCATTCACTGAGTGAGTGGAGAAGAATTCATCTACCCAGAAGCAAGAGTCAACAAGAAAGGGGCCTCCTAGCAAAGATTATTTATACATCCCCTACAATTTTACTTTACATAGTTTTAATTACTAACAGTCAACATCAGTTCAAGTATTTTAAACAGAAAATTTCAAAAATACACAGTAAAGTTTTAAGTTGTGTGCTGTTGTTAGGGTCAAGTAAACAGAAGCACTGAGATGCAGTGTCAGCTGACTAATAACCAAGGTGCCAACTATGTGACTGACTAAGGGTGGACATTGAATATCCGGACAAAGGGTGCATTCTTGGCTTGGGTGAGAGAGAGTAATATTATACTTCTTAGAGTGGCTCCTTGAGAATGGATAAAGAGGGTCAACAATAGCCTAATGTTATCACTATGTCTGCATAATTCTTCATTTCATCACATGATGGGGGAAATGCTATTAACAGGATATTCTGGAGAAATACTACTAGTATATAATTTATACCAGCCCCATGACTAACATCATGACTATATCTATTCTACAGACATGCCAAAAGAAGTTTGAAGATAGTATTTCCCATAGTCTGCATAGTTATCAAGAACTGGAAGCCCTCTCAATAGACATTGTGTCATTTCCAGTATACAGAGCCTCTTACCTACAGCATAGAGAAGTTTTCTTCCAGGCGAACTCTCCATTAGTTGAAGCCTTGACCAGAAGCTCTTCCCATTGAAGTGTTTTTCCTTCTGGGACTTTGGTGACATGGCTGTGTGGCCTAGGATAATTTATTCAATCTCTCCTTGCTTTAGTTTTTCTCATCTACAAAATGGAATTAATATACAGTGACCTCATTAGAGCTTTGTAAGTACTCAGTATGCTTATCTATGAAAACTCATGGATAAGTTGCTCAGCATATAGAAGGAATACTCAATAACTGGTAGCTGTCAATATTATGTTTAAAATAGGCCAGGTTAAGTAAAAGAAGAAATCCTGGCTATATCACTAGGCCAAAAGCAATGTAGGAATGTTGGGATTCTTCAATTGACCGAGAATAAGTTAGATATGACAAAATGAATTTCTTTTCATACTCAGTAAGAAACTTCCTCAAGGATGCAGCTCATCAGCAGCTGCCACCCCCTCCACGGACACAACAGGGAGCAGAGTTTCTGTTCTAGCAGCTCTGGCAACCCAGATCTCCGATCTCTCCTTTACCCACTACCTCTTTCCCACAAGCTCTTGGTACTTGCAAGCAAGCTAATTACTTCATAGCCTGGCTGCTCTGAGCCTACCCTGAAAGAGTCAATGAGAACCAGTCTCCAAGTCTGCAAAACACACACCTGAAAGTTCCTCATGTGTAAAATGAGGAAGCTGGCCTTGCTTGATGACCTCTAATGTGCTCTCTGGCGCTAACATTCTATGGGTCTGTGATTTGGAGGTGTCCCTGGATTACCAGGGTGCCAGAGGGTGAGCTATGTACATTTCTCATGCATAATGGGCTGGAGAGAAGCAATTGGTGGGAATTAAAGTCTCTAGTCTCCAGAACTGTCGTTTGTCCTTGCTGCTTATCTGGAGGATAAAGGTCTTGCTTCATTGGAGTCTTAAGTATTGATCTCAGTCCTAAACCTCCTTCAGGCTGCCTGAAGAGCCAAAGAGTCAGTTTTCTGAGGAGAAAACAAAATGGGAAGAGGACAGAGGGTAGTGGAATTTTTTTGGTATAGGTAAAGAACTTTCAGAATCCAACTGCCTTGTTCAAAGTTGTTCTGCCACTCACTGTCTGCTGGGTTCTATTGCTGCTGGTTAAAACTAAAAGCACTTCACTTGCAAAGCTCCACTGGATGTGGAGTTTCCACTAGCCAACTTGCAGGAGGCACCAAGTGTCTGCAATACTTCAATAGCTGGAACCGTGAGCTAAAATTACCAAGGGCCACAGGTCCTGGAAACAGGAAACAAGTATTGTCCTGTCCAGACTAGAAAGTACAGATCTAGAGTAGATGGAGGAAGGGGATATATCTGGATTCTCAACAAGGAAAATGAACAGTTTCCTAGATATCCCATTTTGCATGAAGCTCACCAAGAGAGGCTTCCCCCAGCCTCATGAGACCGAATGCATTTCTTCTTGCTCATTAGCTCTTACTAGCTGTCATGCAAGTTGTATCTCTGGTTTTATAATATCATGTTCAACAGAAGCCTTCCAGAGGATCCTTTTGCCAGGTGCTGAGGGAGTTAGCTGACTCCATTCAATTGACTCTCTGACTTACAACCTTGAGTGTTCTCTGAGAACTCATCATCAAGGTTTGTGTGCGATTTAGGGAAGTTGAGCCCAGGTGCATGTGACCAGATCCTCAAAAATCAGTGTCACAGATGACTAAGCAAAGAAGTCACAGTGAACCGCCTGTTCTAACCTCGACTCGGTCACACCAGCTGTGATTTGTGAACACATTTTTCACTTGTTAGTCCTTCCATTAAATATATTTTACCTTGGGACATTGTAGAAAGAGTATTGTGAGTTTGCACCCACATGTGCATGCACATATATGTGCATGTACATACATACACATCCACACATGTGCACTAGTGTCTCCTTTTCATCAACAAGTATAGACTTGTCTCAGGCCTGCAGGAAAGACAGTCACTCAAAGTATTTCCTCCGCACCTAAGAGATTTATTCTTTTAGCAGCTCGAGTTTAATTCCAGTCATTGGTGCCACAAAGGGAAATGGCTAACAGATAAGTGAAAAGAGATCAAATTCGGTCTTCTTTTAAAAGGAAGGAGGAAGAAAATAGACGGACAGTAAATGCGAAGAGCAAGTGATGAGGACACAGAAAAAAGGGCAAATGGCCTAATGAAGGAGGAATAATGACTCCATGATGTCACAGGTTGGCTTTTCCTGTGACTGGCACTCCATCAGTCACCCATGCCTGCTCCTGCTCCTGCTCCCCTGACTGCAGCATAATGCATCTGACTCCTGGGGCTCCTGAGAGCTCATAAAGAAAATGGGGTATGATGACATAAGTTTCCTATGACTCCGTGGCCACTTTTCCCAGTAGAAAGTCCTGCTGGTGATAACTAGACCTTCAGAAGTCTCAGAAAACTTTGAAATAGTGCTAAGGTGGACCCAGGAGCTAATTCTTAACATAGTGAGAACAGAGAAGACCTCTGCTGTCTAGTTGGGGGAAGGTTCCCGTCAATGGAACCACCATAATGAAGGCTGGTTATTTTAGTTCTTAACAACTCTAAGGCTTTGGGGACTATACTGAAGGTATAGTTGACTAAGGAAAAACACTTTCCCTATAAAGTTTTTGGGACCCAGGTGCCCCATCTGCACCTCCTCCTCTGCTTTTGTGTCTCCTCCCTAGGTAGAGAAGGGCACCTGCACAGACAAGGGACTTGAACATTGCAACACAGAGTGTGACAGTCAGCATTCTGTGAAACAATACAAAAAAATAATCAACTTAAAAGGAGGAAATATTTATTTTGACTCACAACTTCAGTCTGGGTTCACTTGACCGATCATTTCTGACCTGTAATTAGGCCAGAACATGTGGACTAGCAAAATATCTGATTTAGAGTAGCCAAAAGAGACATAGACAAAGAACATCAAGATCTCTAAAAACACCTTCTGGAGCATTCTTCTGCTGAGTTCCAGTTATACACACCTGCTATAGTTCAGTTACCCCCAATAACACTATCAGCGGATAAGCAAGCTCTTTGTATTTGGGAGCCATTGCAGATTCAGACCATTAATAGGGAGTAAACTCAGTCATAGCATGATCATTGGAAAACAAATTTAAAAATGTAAAAAGAAACAAGACACTTCATCATGTCCCAACCTCTTAATTCCCCTACTCGTGGTTGCTTTGTGGATTTTCTTCTAGAGCATTTTCTATGTACAGATAAGCACTGGAGAATATATACAGCATTTTTCTGAACAAAATAAATTTACATTGTATTTATTGTCTTCAACCTGTATTTTACTCCATGATAGATCATCGATGTCTTAGTTCCCAAGCATTGCTATAGCAAAGTACTAAAAACTATGTAGCATGAGAAATGGGAATTTATTCACACACAGTTTTAGAGGTGCAGAGTCAGAAATCAAGTATGACTATGTTTTCCCTGAAGCTCTAAGGAAGATACTTCTTGACTCCTCTGGCTTCTAGTTTGTCAGCAACTGCTGTCATTTTTTTCCTCAGACAGTTACCCCAGGCTACCTTTCCTCTGTCTACCCTTTTGTCATTTGCCTGGGTGTCTAAATTTTCACCTTTTTAGGGCTGTCAGTGTCATTGTGTTAGGGTCTACCTTCACTGATTCACCTCTCCTTGGCTGTCCTGGCTTGAAAGACTTTGTGTAAATCCTTATTTCCAAATAAAACCTACATTAGCTACTGTTCCCTGCCATGATGGAACTTAACTTCCTTTTTTACTTTTGCTCATGGTTTCAGGATTTGCTCCTTGCTTGATGGCTCCATATGCTTGAGCAGAACATCCTGGCAGTAGAAATGTGTGGCAAGAAAGATTCCTCACCTTAGTGCAGACAGGAATTAGAGGTGGGGAATCAGAAGAAATAAGGACAAGGATGATACTGCTGAAGGACAGGTCCA
The DNA here is from genome assembly GCA_004025045.1 of Sigmodon hispidus. NCBI lineage: Eukaryota > Metazoa > Chordata > Mammalia > Rodentia > Cricetidae > Sigmodon > Sigmodon hispidus. The sequence goes on from PVIH01000095.1 coordinate 58,586, forward strand.
GCTAGGTCCCACCTCCTGAAGTTGTCAGACCCACTCAAAATAGAACCACCAAATGAAGAGTTAGTATATCTCCAATGATCTGTGGGACATTTCATACTTAGACCATAATAGGCCATACTCTGAGGTACTAGGGATGGAATTTCAAGGTATTGTAATATATTCATGGGAATATAAATCAATCAATAGCAATGTCAAAACAAATGCACCCTGCTGAATACATTTCAGTTTCTCAGCAGCTACATAATATCCCCCACATCTTTATTAATCTTTGAATTAGCCACCCATCAAATAATACATGTTTAGTCTTCAATTTTCTACCATACCAATGAGTACTATAATAAAAAATATTTCTTAGTTAGAGGCTGAGAAAACATGGTTAATGTACAAGCATGAGGATCTGAATGTAGATTCCAACACTCATTATAAAAATTGAGGTGTGGTGCTACTCACCTGTAATCCTAGCATACAAAACTTGGAGAAAGGCAGATCCCATGGGTTTGCTGGCTACCTAGTTTAGTCAGTTAATGAGTTCTAGGTTCAGTGAGAGACCTTGATCTCAGTCTTTTTATAAAACTTTCCAAGGGACAATATAGTCCCTTCAGCCCCTTTTGCCAACTGAGGACACAATCTATCCCTCCTGCCTGAAACAGAGCACCAGCCCTTCTCAGACATCACATCTGCTATTAATTTCATCTTGAACTTTGCCTCCAGACTTTGAGCAATGGATTTTTGTTGTTTATAAATTGCCTAATCTGAGGAATTTTGTTGCAGTAGCCCAAACAGACTAAGAAAGATTTATTCTACAAAGTAGGGAATATGGGTCAAAGGATATGTAGATCTGAAATTTTGATAGATGATGTAAGGTTGTTTAAAATTACATCCATTTTTACTCTCACCAGTGGTATATAAAGTGGTATCTTTTCTGTCTTCATTAAAACTGGGTACCTGTTAATGCTTTGTACTTATGCTAATTTCGTGAGAAAAAAAGAAAATTGTACAGTTTCAGAGGCATTTCTCTTCTCTCTACTGAATTTTCATATAATCTGTTTAATTTTTACTACTTTGATCACTGAATTACCCAATAATAGTTAAAGGGCACTCACAATGTGCCTGTCAGAACACTGTTGCTTAAATGGGAATTATTTTCTTATTGAGTTTGAATGGGTCTTAGTTTGTTTTTCTCTCGCTGTGAAAAACACCATAACCAAAAGCAACTTGGAAAGGAAAGAGTAATCACTTAGCTTACAAGCTCTGATCACAGTTCATCACTGAGAGAAGTCAGGACAGGAGATCAAGCAGGAGGAAAGGCAGGGACCATGAAGAAAAATGGCTTGCTGACACTCTCAGAGGTTCATGCTCAGCTAATTTCACTATATAGTGCAGGCCCTCCCGCCTAGGGATGGCTTGCCCACAGTGTCCTGGGCCCTCTTACTTCAACTGACAGTCAAGAAAATCCCCTATAGATATGCCCAGAGGCCAATCTGATCAAGTCAAACCTCCTTCAGATAACTCTGGGCTGGGTCAAATTGGCAGCTGAGGCTAACTAAGAAAGATGTTTTATAGGGAATCTTCAATTCTTGAAATTAGTTCATTTTCTATACTATTCTTAAATTCTTTTCTTAAAATGGTGCTTTTTATTTTGTGGTGATTTTTTGCTCTATGAAAAAAACATTAAACTTTAATTGTTTCTATCATTTTTTATTTATTTGAAATCTCTACTTAGAAGACTTTTCATAGGCCAAGATTATAAAAAATTCTGAGATTTTTATTCTGGTGCTTTTATAGTCTTGCATTTAAAAATTGTGATTAAATTTTTAATTCATGTAGAATTTCTATGTGCTTGATGTAAATTTCTTTGCAAAATGACATGCTAATATTTAAATGCCACTTATTAATTATTCTCTCCTTTCTTCTTCTAGTTAGCAATAGAGAAATTCCCTAACATTTTATTCTGTTTTCTTTTTAGTCTATATTCTCTGACAGTAGACATCAAGACAGAAGTCTGAAGCATTTGTAGATATCAACCAGAATCTCTCTTTCTCTCTCCAAGAAGCAGAAATTCTGAAGTGGAGCATGATACCTGGGAGGAAGAAAAGTCAAGATATGTGTGTGCTTCTAGCCATCTATGCAGTGGGCAATTATTGCCTTGTTCTTTGAATCTTCCAAGAACTTTTCTAAACACCCTAGAAATATCACAAATGCACTGAGACGCATTTGTCCCTGACTCCCATCCTATATTAACCAAAGAATAGCCCACAAACATTACTCTCCTGGGGCTCCAGGCTAGATATAATATATTAGAGTATGATGAAATGCTTGCCTGTGTCACTGAAAAAAATGATGCAGTGTCCCTTTGCAGAAAATGAGATAAGTGGTGGCAACCAAAGGCACCAGAAAGTGCTTTGAGTGCATCAGGGTGGTTGCCATAAGAAGCTCCTGGACATGATATCCAGCATCCCTTTCATGCAGTTATATAAATAGTTCACATCTGCACTGTCCACTATTTGGAGTTCACAATCCAGGATCTATCACCCAGGGTCCACCATCCAGGATATACCATTCAATATTTACTATTAAGTGTCAACAGTTCAGGTTCATCATTGACAACCATATTATGTGTGTCTGTGTATATTTTTATAATGCACATTTTTGTGAGCTTTTTAAGATTAAATGTTACCATGGTTTACATTTCTTTAATCTCCCCTCCCTGAGTGTGTATGTATGTGTGCATCTGTGTATAATGGAATCACTCCTATAACCTGGAGCTCACAGTTTTGGCAAGTCTAGATCTCCAGAGATCTACCAGTCTCTGCCTCCCTAGTGCTTGGGTTACTTGCATGTGCCATACCACTATGCTAGGAATCCAAAGTCAAATCCTGATGCTTATACAGCAGGCACTTTACCAGCGGAGCAATCTCTTTAGCCTCACTTTTGCATTTTCTGTAACACAAAAATTAAAGGAAGAGGAGGACCATATTCCAATGTAAGCAAGTAGTTCATAAATTAATCTTTAAATAACAGATAGTCCCATTCTCTAAACCACATTCCAGGTGATGCTATAATTTCACCTCTATGTTTATTACTCATAATGTTCCCACATGCATATCCATGCATTTCCAAGGATAAAGATATTAACTGAAAAGATTCATTTTACTACATCATCCTTTGAAAAAGCTGTCCTGGCAGACATTGTTCAAATAGTTACACATCATAGTCTCTGTTTCCCTCCTTTCTGGCTTTCACATGAGATTATTATATGATGTAATTTTAACCAAGTGTATTAGCCTTTGTAAATGCTACACTTAGCTTTGTGACTCCAGTTTTATGTGTCCATTTTGTGATTGCCATGAGTTCTTGTTCAGACCAAGGCCACTTGAGGGTTTCTGGTCTTGCATGGTGACACTAATAGTGATTCAAAAGATGATAAAATTCAGGGTAGTGTTCACTGGAGAGGCCTGCTATCACAAGGAGGGGCATAGGAAAACAGTAGCTTCCAGGAGTGCCAACATTCAGGGAGGGATGATGGCTTTAACTATGTTCCTCTCCAGCTAGCCCTTCCTGGACTTCCACCTCTTGCAGAAGTTCATTGGAATCTTCTTCCAGTCTCTTTCTGGTGGTCACACAAAGAAAGCCCTGGAACAAATTTCATACACCAGCATAAGAGGTGCTGGCTAGGCTTGCTATTAGCAGAGCATCACATTCACTCCTAAATCAATGCAAACAATGGGGTGGTTTCTATCTTCTCACATGAGCTTTAATAACCCAGCCCAGCCATAATGAATTCTGGGGCTGAATTAATGTAAAAGAGTAATGGTGATTAGGTAATTACCAAGTAGAGAGAGTGTTTAACCTTCCCAGCGACATGACTCGAAGACCACCTGACATCATGTGTGAGTTCTGGAAATAATTAATAATTAAAATTATCCAATCACTACTGTTAATCAGAAGTTAAGAATCCCAGAGCAGTGCCAGTCAAGCCGAGTTCTTCCCCCACTGATGTCTGTCAATGTGCTGCTGGGCTCTTTGGGCTTTGAAGGTGTCAGACTCTTTGATTTTGATTTCAGGCTGACTAGACTTAAGCTGTTACAAGTCTCTCAGAATATTTCAACAAGCAGAGACACATCACCCTCTAAAATTATCTACCCAGAGTGAAATGCCAGGAACTGACCTTTGGCCCCTTCCTTTTTTAATTGCAGCTCAAGCCATTTTAAGGCCATGTGTGTGACAGCACCACGCTCTGTTCCCCTTCACCCACCCTCCCCTCCCTATGCTTCTTTTGGGCTGTTTATATTCTTGAGAGGTTATGTGTATGCATGTGCACTGGTATGTGCATATGTGTTTATCTCTGCTATGATTTGTGTATGTGTGCATATACATATGAATACTGCATTGTGTCCTGATAAAAAGCCCACAGCTCTTCCTCCAACACATAGTTTTAACTCTATAATAAAAGCAGCCACACCTAGAAGGTCCTTGTATGCATCAGTGCTCCCATACATAGACCTATACATACCAATAAAGTGCAGCAGAAACATTCAGTTTCTAAATAGCAAGGTGTATGCTGCAGGGAGATTCAGAGCAGGAAACTGGAATGAGCTTTAAAGGTCATTTTCTCCAAAACCCTCAAAGAACCTAAGATACTAAGGAAAAAAGAGAAGGGACTTCTCCAAGATCATTCACCAAATTACAGGGGAGAAATAAGTAACTACAGATGGGCAGAGACTCTTCGCTCAGTGTAAGAGGTTAATACAATGGAACTCAGATAAGAGTACAGACAATTTAGCTGAAAAAAAGTTGCTTCTATGGATAACCTGTCCTCCATGTTGATGCCAGTCCAGTTTGGTCTTGCTTGAACAACTTCCAAAGCAGATACAGAATGCTTCTCTGATTAGGGTTGATAAAGGTCTCTCAGTGGGCTCTTAGAACACTCTTTGCTGACTCTAACACTAATCATTTCTTGCGCTTTCACACTGGCTACCCACGCTGGTCTTTGCTCCTATTTTCCTTATTAGATGCTAAGATAAAAAGAATTCATATTACTCATTTTGGTACCCCAAGTTCCAGCCCAGTGTGTCTTTAAGTGATGAAAAATCCTCATGGATCCTAGAGGCCAACGGGGCAAAAGATGAGTTTGACAGCAGTTCAAATTAGGTAATGTGTCAACAATCTACGGCAGGCAGACAGGGACAAGAAATCACTGTGAAAGGTGTTCTGAAAGGCAAGCACAGTAACCTCAAACCAGCATGAGCCATCATGAAGCATAAACATGCATCAGGACGCAGTCTTCTACTATGGGCCAAAGAGAACAACAAAGCAACTCACCCAATGAAGAGGGGAACTCAGGCTATGCATGGTTAGCTGTCAATTTAACATAAACATAGACACATCCAGAAATAGGAAAATTCAATGTCAAAAATTATCAAATGACTGGGATGTCCTGATCCAGAGTATTTGCTCCAAATTTATTTGTTTACTCAGTTTTGTTGCTGTTTTTGAAACGCAGTGGGATCATTTTCCCTAAAGAAATGTTATGTACAGCTTAATACACAGTGTATGAGGAAGAACAGCTCTGGACAGATGGGGAAGAGCAGATTCCTGCCCTTCTCTGTCCTGGTTTCCCCTCAGTGGTCCCTACTTCATGATGCTTAAGAACCAGAAAAGAAAAACTTGTTTGGGAATCACTGATACACTCTTCCAAGTTCTTTGTTCTATACATAAGGAAACGGAGAGCCCTTGCTGTAGCCTTACGAAAGGCAGCAGAGGTAGGAGGACCTTAACTCTTCTGTTCTCCAGTCCTAACCGGTGATACCAAAAGCCATCCATGATCTCTTTACCAGAGGAAGTCCACTCCCAGCTTCCTGTGTAGTCTTAAAGAAAAAAAGCAATGGTTGTTTAACCTTGTCTGAGCTAAGAAAATATCCTCTTTCAGTTTACTTAACACACTTTTATCTGCAATGTCTGCTCACTCCAGAGCTGTCAGTAGGAGAGGCAAAGGCTCACATAGCTTTGTGCATTCCTTCTTTCCTGCTACCATTCCTGATCTAGGCCACACCTCTACATCTGTACCTGTCACTCTCTGTCATGTGTCCTTAGCTCCACTCTAGCTTGAGTATCTCCCCCTTCACCATCAGCCAATAAGGTATTAATATAGTAGCTTCCTCCAAGTGCACCTTTAATGAGGGCTGTGGCCATCCATTTAGTGGAATTTGATAGTGGCAACACATTGACATTGGTAAGGTTAATGATCCAATGCTTTATTTCATTGAACAAGTTGAACAACACTTAGCACATTGATCCACAGTGTCCTACAATCCATCTCTGCTATTGCTTTAATGGTGCCATGGCATTGGTGCCCTTTAAGTAATTGGCACAGTAGAAATATAGACTTGGCCTTGTCATGTCAGATTAGCACTATGTTGAATTGAGAACAATTTTTGTCATTTCTGTGTTCTTTCTTTCCTCTCATCTGATATCTTTCTGATTTAATAAAGAGACTGGGGCTCATAGAAGCCAGGAAGGAGACTCTGGCTACATAGTGAAGAGAAAGACCTGGGTCTGAGATGTACATCCTCATCTGTTTTCTAGGGCAACTGCCATACAGGGTCTTGGGCAGGTTTCCCAATTCCTCATGTCTCAGTGTCTTCATATGACAAAGAAGAATTTATGAGACTTGTCCCGCAAATGGGGGGTCTTGGCAATAAGAAGTGATTCTCTGTGAGAGGGGAAGGAGAAAAGGATGTGTTAGAATCTCACCAGAGTCCTCACTAAAGCTCATAGAAACCCTGGAACACTGCCCAAGAAGTCAGCTCAGGAGTAACACATGAGACACCTGGATACAGAGTTCAAAGTCTAGGCAAGCTCCTAGGTTATCTAAGAGGGAACAATGAGGTCCTAGCCATGCCTAACCCTCCCATAAAGAATAAATGTGATGCACAATCAGTCATCAATACTTGGGAGTAAGTCTTCACTGAGACACAGTTGTCCAGTAGGACTAGGTCAGGGCTTGTCTTTCAACATAAAGATGGTCTTAAAGAGGTGGAAATTTTGAAAACGGGCTCTGTAAAACAGAAATGATCTGCTGTATAGGGCCTACGTACTGCCTCAGTTTCTGTAACAGTACCCTCCTATGGTTCGCCTAGGACAATTCCCATAGTGACCAACTGAACCCAGGCACACTTTAAAATCACAAATTCACCAGATGAATAATTAAGTCCCTTCAAGGCCTCTGTCTTGCTCAGGACCATCTGAGAATTTGAGGGGCTGAAACAGAAAAAGAGAGAGCTATAGGCCAGAGCAGAATGCTCTGCAGCATACCATGGAAGGGAGAGACAGTACTGAATCTGGTTTCTCTGCAACTTGTTGGCTGATGAATAACCAGCCATGTAAGTTTTTTCCCTACAGAAGATGAAATGAAACTACTTCCAGGGCCACTGTTATATTGGTTTGAATAACATACATGGGTGTTACAGAACCTGAGACGCTGAGCAGTAACCTTCTGTTTAAAAGAAATGAAATGAGACAGAAGAACGACACACAGAGTATGTCTAACATCATTCGTTGAGCAGACCTGCTACGTTCCAGACACTGAACTTGGAGTTGAGCAAACAAAGAGTGACCATATCTTACCATGGTTCCAAGCTGCTCAATATCTACTGGAAGAAACAGAGTGTGTATTTTGATGTCAACTCTGAACTATTTAGTCCCAAATAAAGGAAAGAAGCTACTAACCTCCTGGATAAAAATAGTAGAGACCTTGTCTCTCTATCATCTCACTCAGCCCCCTGCAACATATTCTAATCTGTGAGCTGCTGAGTGGGTGAGTTTGACACTGGAGGAAATTATGAGGGATCTGCACTTGGCTGCAGAACTGAACCATATTCTACAATAAATTTTTCCAATAAAGTTTATATTTGTATTTCCATGTGTCTGACAACTGTGTCTTATTTCTCAATTGATTCTGCATTCAACAGGGAGAGAAAAAATGTTATTTATTGTTTTCCACAAAACTAAACATGATACAGGTTACTGTTCGGAAGAAATATGTGCAAAGCATAAAATCAGCTTGCAGTGTGCAGATGTGTGTTCTACTTGGTGTGTGTGTGTGTGTGTGTGTGTGTGTGTGTGTGTGTGTGCTCCAGAAATAATTTACAGAAGCAGAGCTGAGACTGTTATAGGAAGGATGATTCAGAAAAGGTGGGGGGAAACCAGTATTAATATAAACTTCAAGGTAATAAAGAGCATGTATGAAGACATTTCAGAAAGGGTAAACACTGGGTCACTTGTCACCAGGAAGAGAGCTTTTTTTCAAGATCATACCACAGAACCTACTCTCTCAATATAGTATTTCCCAATGTCTCCCTGCCTCAACGGGCCTAGCCCTAGACACTGAGTTGACTCTGCAAATAGGCAGACACAACAGCATCCTTGTAATACACACCTGCTTGGCTTTGGTCTCAACATATTCATAAGATTCAAGGCAAGTTTTCCCCAAGTGTGAAAGGAGCATAACTTCATAATCTCTAAGTTCCTTCCAGTTCTGGCATGCTTCTTCCCAAGCAAGTCTCCTGTGGCCTTCTGACTTTTAGCAGTGTACTCTGTTCTCAAAATCACTACTTCAGACATCATGTTCTATCACCGAGGGCAGCTTCACATACAGTATCACCCTCACTGACTCCATCACTTCCTTATAACTCATATAGAAGAGAAGGTCCATTTTGTAAGAAAGAAAGGTTGGCTGAGCCATTGTTTAAATCAGTACATTTATTGAGGCCTTTCTCTTTTTCTTAAGAACATTACTGCTCAGTAGTCAACACCCCATAAAAAGACCAGTGACAAGATGGTTGTCCACACTGAATGTAGTCAGACATGAATCTGTCGACTCCTCAGAGTGAGTCTTTCATCCAAGTTATACTGACTTTTAGGCTGGATGGTTCTTCATTGAGGGAGTTGTGCCTTATAAGATGTTTGAGGCACCTCTGGTCCTTATACATTGGACTCAGGTCCTGTGTTTTCATGCATTATCTGATTACTCCAGAGGTGGTATCACAGAGCAGGTGATCTTGGTGTCACTTTCTTTTATGTAAGGTGAGTACATTGATTGCCCCCATGTGCCATGCACATATTCACACACACACACAGTTGAACTAGTCCTATTTATGGCACCCCTGCATCCCAGTGGGCTATCTTCACATTGTACAAAGAAAAAGAAATGGCAACCTTAAGAAATGTATTAGATCAAGATATCACCAATTCATTTGAGAATCATGCACCAAGGCTCTATTTTTTAGGTGTAATAAAAATGATAGATAAGTGTGCCAGTGATGAACAGTGGGTGTCAGACACTCCTCTCTGCACATTAAACCTTATTCATTAATTAATAGAAATGCAAAGGCAAACGTCAGCAGAATTGATGAACAGGAATGCTTTCTCCCACCCAACCTTTTCTATGTCCTACATGTTTGGATGTTCAAAGAAAGGAAGACACCCCAAATGAACAAGAGCCCAGGGAATACCCAGTAAAGGCTCAACCAGCAATGGAAACAAGGTCATCATATTAATCGATAAGTAAAAAGCCAGAGATATCCCCTACCCATTGCTAGGCTATAAACAACCATGAGGAAGGCAAAGGGGTAATGTGGGATAAAAAGCTCTGCAGGAGGTTGAAGAAAATGCAAGTTTACTAGACAACCAGGGGCTTCCCTTTTACCACTCAGTTACTGAGTCTGTAACTTTAGAGGACTGATCTCCCCATGAATTTTAAAATAAGAAGGGAAGGGTTGCACTACTGTCCTGTTCTCTCGTAAAAAGTTTCCTGAATGATTCGTGCATCTGGTGCTATAAAGAGGCATTTTATTTGGCAAAGAAGGAAACATCCCACCCAGCAAAAGCATCATAGTTTCTCAGTGATTATGTTCCCCTAGTTCTGATTAAATAAATAAACAAATAAAATAAAAATCCCAGTGTCTATAAAGAGTTTCACTTTCATAGAAAATTGGCCAATACAAGTCATTTTGGTACCTGGAAGTAGCAGATTTTTGTTAGTTTGAGGTCAAGCCCTCCTTTTTTTAAGTCAACACACATTTTATTCCACTGGAGTGAAATAGGAAAGCAAAGCAATCTTAAGTGGGCCCTGGGTGCAGCCTGTGGGAACCCCGCTGGTTTTCTATGGTTTAAATCTGAAAGAAAGTCTCTGGTCACTGAGGGTGTGGTCTTTTTTATCTTTTACTACAATTTGACTTACATTTGGTTTGTATGTCCAAGGAAATATCTTTGGCAGCTAAAGATTTTTTTCCTTAGCCAGTGTTTCGCCTCCTGTCTTTCTTTGGTTGCTTTTTCAAGCAGGGTTTCTCTGTGTAGCTCTGTCAGTCCTGAAACTTGCTCTGTAAACCAGGCTGGTTTCAAACTCAGAGATTTGTCTGCCTCTGCTTCCCAAGTGTATAGACGAAAGGTGTGCACCACCACTACCCAACCGCTGTCCATATTTAAGTTCACCTGGAAAATTACCTTGCCTGGTATGGAGGTTCTTAGTTCTCTATTTTGTGTATCATTCCACTTGGTCCTCTGAACAATCCTGAAAAGGTAGGCATTGTTATTACCAGTGTTCCTGTTTTTAAATGAGGCATTGAGTGAATAAGTGCTTTTGCAATCTAAATCAGCAAATGTAATCCTGACCTTCAGAAAGCTATTGTCCTCAGACTCTGAGGGCTAAATCATAGCTGCCTGTATTGCATTGCCTTCTTGATGCAGGTTTGGGAACTTTGCAGGCCTCTTCTGCCTGGCCTAGTACTCAGGGGCACCTTTAGTATCAAAACTTGAGTTGTAAGGCATCTGCAGGACTATAATCACATGCTTAATAAGGGTTCCTTTTATATTCACATACCATCTCATCAAAGTAGTTCCCTGGTTTCTGATACAGCTGCTTAGGACACAAAATCCACCCAAGAATGTCAGAAAGAGCATAGCAATAACAGAAAACCTCCTAATTTCTGTGGCTGCCTTTACCCTCCTTCCTCCTTACACAGTTCATGTATTTGCAGCTCTGAATGACTGTTTTGTGCCACACCAAAGTAAATCATAACTATAAGCTCAGATGTTGCTTTTTGGGAAGAGTAGTAGCTCAGGCTAGCACATAATTCCAGCCCTGTTGGATGCCCAGTGGCTAGGAATACTTCTGGTCCTCTAGCCCTCAGTATAAGCAGCCAGCTAGCAAGGAGACTTAGCCTTCTGCCATTAGATAAATCTAGGGACAGCAAAGGAAAAGAGCCTGAGGTATCAGGATGAGCCCACAAAAGTGAAAGGGAGCAATCAGGATGCACTTGTATCTGTCAATCCCCATGTCAGTCTCTGTAAGTCCCTCATCTGAACCCCATTCCACCACTGGAATGAGGCATTGGCATCTTATGTATTCGGAAGTCCTCATATGCTCAGTCTCTTCCCCAGGCCTCTTGGCTTCTTTATCTCTTTGCACATTTAATGTGTGCTGTGCCTCAATACACTCCATATGGAAAAATACTGGTAAAGTTGTTTTGAGTTCCATGGATGCTTTATTCTGTGTTGGTGGCCACAGTAAAATTTATAACATAATCAATAGTGGAGAAGCAATACTGCCAGACAAGACTCCAAGAGGGTCTCATGTAAAGAAAAAGACATTCTGAAAATAGGACCATAGCTAGGTGGTAGAAAACTTGCCCGGCATGCACTAGCCCCTGGGTTCAATTCCTAGTACTGCAAAAGAAAAAAAGAGAAACAAGGAGAGAAAAAGAATAAAGGAAAAGACAACTGGCTTGAAAATATCTATACTTGCAGACACAGAAGGTCCATTGCTGACCCCTTTCCCTAACAAATTATCTTGGAGAGACAATGCCACCCAAGTACCATTCAGCACAGTGTCTCAGAGGCCTCTCCAGCCAGGTGGGAGTCTTCTGTCTATAATTTCATTGTCTGGAGCCAGGGAGCAATTAGAGAAAACAAGCTGTTACTGCAAGCCAGAAACTTTAAATCTTTGTTTTTACAGTTTTATTGAAGTATAATTGACATACAATAAACCACACATATTTAAAGTATGCAATTTGATAAGGCCTGACATATGTATACATCCATAAAATTCTCACCACAATCAAGATAGCAAACATATCTATTTCCCCCCAAATTTTTCATCTACCCACCACATAGTTGCTGTCCCTGCTCCCTAGAAAACCAATGTCTGTTTTCTGCTGTTTGTATTTGTTTGCATTTCCAAAAATTTTGCAGGGACACGGACTCTGGCCATATGGACTTCATATTACTCTAAGCATCAAATGCCAGTGGTGTTTAGCTGCCTACTAGTAGTTGGACATTTGGATTTTTGCCAGGTTTGCACAGTCATAAATAAAAGTGCTGAGTGTTTTTATACTCGTTTTCTTATGGACATGTTTTCATTTCTGTTGAATGAAACAGCTGGGTCAAGTGGTAGAAGTATGCTCAAGAAACGCCAATAACGTGAGTGAGTGGGCTATACAGCCTCTGTCCGCATCATCAGCGTAGGGGCTTCAGTACCCTTATGCCCTCTATCTGCTTAGAGGTGCCTAGTGCTGCCTGCCCTCTACAGCAGCTCTGGAGCTCTCAACCCCTACAACCCTGTCAGTCCTCCAACAACTAGCTGATCATTTTCATCTCAGCAGTTCTCACAGGGAGTGGTGTGCCTTTGTAGTTTTAATCTATACTTTCCTAAGACAAAAAGACCAACTATTTTTAGTCAGGCTGTATTTTTTTTCATTATTCAGTTATATTTAACTACTTTTTCTCTACCTGATGTGACCAACTTCTCAGCTTTGCAGAGCAAATTTCAAAAGTATTTCCTCCACGGAGGCTTCCTGACTCTGTTATGTAGATTTATTCATTCACTAATCGAGGGCCTTTCTGTGCATTTATTGCCATCTGTGTATCTTCTCTGGTGTCACTCCAAATCTTTTGCCCATTTTTAATTAGGTTATTTTTCTTTCATTCTGAGATTTTTGAAAAAAAATCAATTTCATAGTGAATTAATTTACATATATTTCAATGAGTTTTGGCAAATCTGCTTTCACCTTATTAAAAACCAACACAATTGATACACAGATTTCAATCTCTTCCACTTTCTTCCTCCTTTTGCCAGCAGATCCTTCTGCTTGTGTATGTGTATGCATGTATGTATGAGTGTATGAGTGAGTATGTATGTGGGGGTGTACATGTGTGTATATGTAATTTGTGTGGTATGTGCATTTGTGATTGTGCGTGTATTTAACAATAGCTTTATGTGGAAGTAATTCATATATAACATAATGCCCCTCTTTTGGATATATGAGTGATATTTAATATATTCACAAATTTTTGTATCCATCACAACTAAGTTTAGGAAATTTTATTGCTTCACATATTACTCCTTATTTACGCCTCACATGCTAAAACTTATTCTTGACCTATTAAGCACTGGACAATCACTAATACTTTCTGTCCCTAGAGGTTTGATTACTCTGGACATTTCACATAAGTGTGGTCATAAAATAACTAGTATTTTGAAAATGGCTTCTTTCCTGTAGCCAGAGCTTTCACTAATCATGTATACCACAATGATTGCTATGACTTTATTCTTCAGTGCCAAATTAAATTTCTGTAGAGCAAAAGCTTCATTATCTGTCCATAAATCATTTAATGAACAATTGTATAGTCCCTATTTTAGGTGTTTAGAGAAAGATACTGTGAATATTTATTTAGAAGTTTCTGTGTAAATATATTCTCTCATTTCACTTCACTGTAGACCAAAGAGTAAAACTTTGTGAAGTTGATAGTTGATCATTTCGTGATTCATACTCTGGAAAGAACTCATTCTGAATTGTCTGGTTGTCTTGGTATCTTGTGTTTCCTTTCTCACATAGACACAACAGTGGCATGATCTAAGAGCTGCTTTTACCTTTGTTGTGTTTTGAAGCAGAGACAAAAGGTTTTAACAGATTCAAGCATGAAGAGAAAAGAAAAGAGAAAGAGATGAGAGAGAGGGAAACAGAAAGGGAATAGAGTATTTGGAGAAATGATAGTACACACCTACTCAAGTGGAATTCTCAGGACAGTTTCTCTGAAGTTTTGATTTGCATTTTCCTTATGGCCAATGGTGTAACCATCTTTATTTCATAGGTTTATCAGTCATTTTAATATATTCTTAGAAAATAGTCCTTTGCCAATTTTTAAATTGGAGTGTTTGTTGTTCATTATGAAATTGTGCATATTTTTTATATTAAGCACAAATTGTTTACCAAAGTTATGATTTGTGAAAATTTCATACTATTTCAAGAGTTATCTTTTAACTTTCTTTGAAGCATAAAAGTTTCCAAGATATTGAGGCCTTATTGAGATTTAAGAGTTATATGCATATTCCAGATGTAAGTCCTTTCTCAAATATAAATATATGCTTCACAAATAATTTCTTTGAATTTTATTTGTGTTTTCATTCTCCTAATACCTTTTGGAGAAAAAGTTCTTAATTTTCAGGAAGCCAAATTTAACTATTTTTATATAAAGATTATATTTTCAGTATTTTATCTCTGTGATTTTTATTTTTTTACTTAAAATAATTTTTCATTTGTTTTATATACCAACCTCAGTTTCCTCTCTGTCCTCTCCTCCCAGCCCATCGCCACTCCCATCTACCCACCTTGACATGCACTCCCCTCAGACTCTGTTCAGAAAGTTGCAGGCCTCTTCCTAATTGTCACATATGCAGAGGCCTAGGTAGGTCCCACGCAGGCCCCTTAATTGTTGGTCTAGAGTCCAGGAGCTCCCACAAGCGAAGGTCAGCTGTCTGTGTCATGACTTTAACCCCTCTGGCTTATATAATCCCTCTTCTCTTTATTCAGGACTCCCGGAGCTTGGTCCAGTGCTTGGCTGTGGATCTCTGCATCTGCTTCTATCAGTTACTGGATAAAGGCTCTTTGATGATAATTAGGGTAGCTACCAATCTGATTATATTTCTCTGTTACTAGGAGTCTTAGCTGGGGTCATCATCTCAAGCTGGGATTCCTGGGAGTTTCCCTGGCACCAGATTTCTCCCTAACCATGAAATGTCCCCCTCCCATTAAATGTCTCTTTCATAACTCTTCTCCTCTGTTTTTCCAACTGGTGAAGATGGTACTTATTCCTATAGGATCTGCTGATGTTGCCAGAGAGGGCTATCCCAGGGGAGGATGCTGGGGCTCAGCATCAGAGTGGGTGGGGCTGAGGGGGCAGAGTGAATCTTGGGGGAGCAAAGTCCAGTCAGTGGGTGGCAGTGGTAGTGGTGCTGCGTACCTGCAGGACTCTCACCAGCTGGCTGGCTGCTGGGATCTACCTTATCTCTGTAATTTAAAAAATTATTTTTAAGTTTTAATTATGTGTATATAAACTTGTATAGGTATGTGCACATAAGTGCAAGAACCCGCAGAGTCCAAAACAAGGCATCAAAACTGTGAGCATCTCTCACAGTGTGCTGTGAATCAAATTTGAGTTTTCTGCAAGAGTAGTATGTGGTGATATATTGTATATTTAATAAAAACAGTCTGGAATATTAGGGAACAGACCCATGCCTCCAGCCTTTTGTTGTTGTTACTGTTTTGTTTTGCTTTATCAAGACAGGTTTTTCTGTGTAACAGTCCTGGAACTTGCTTTGTAGACTAGGCTGGCCTTGAATTCACAGAGATCCTACTGCCTCTGCCTCCCAAGTGCTGGGACCAATGAATGGCATGTGTCACCACTGCCTGACTTTAGGTCTTGAACTCACAGATATCCATCCAGAGGGATCTCTGTCTCTTGTGTGATACAATTAAAGACATGGCTCACCACTTTCTGAGCCACCACCTTCATGGCTTGGCTGTGGGCGATTCTGTCCTCTGGTATTCTAGACTAAATTTTATTAAATATATAATATATCACACTCTTAACTGTGGCATCATCTCCCCAGCTCCAGTAACTTCTGTCTAATCCAAGATCACAAACATTTTATTCCATAGTTTGTTCTAGAATTTTGTACACTTTGGTCTATGTTAACTTGAGTTAAATTTTCAGAATTGTTCAGAGCAGAGGTTGAATCTTATTTGCTTGTTTTGTTAAACACAATTTACTGAACAAAAAGTGTTTTTTTCTTTCTTCATTGAATAGCAACTTTTTCTTAAAACCAGGTGGTGTCTTCCCTGACTTTGCTATAAAATCTGGTTGGGCTGTTTTAGATACTTTACATTTTGTATGCATTTTAGAATCAGATTGCCAATGTTCAGGAAAACATACTATGATTTTGATTATAGGGATATAACTATTATAGAAATAGCTAACAATGTTACCAATTTGTGTCTTCTAATCCATGTCAAAATGTGTTTTTCTGTGCATTTAAGTCTTCTTCAATGTTTCTCAACAATACTTTTAGTTTTTAACATGTATTTTTTAGATTACCTTGTCAGATTTGTTCATGTTTCATACTTTTACAAATGACAGTTACTTAATGTTTTTGTTGGAATGATCCTGATTTGGGGTCAGGAGTTGGGGGTTGCATCTATGCTTAGGGTCTTGCTATTTCCCATTGGGGGAGGGGCAAAAATAGTGTGGAGACCAACAACATAGCCTCTGGGAACAAATTGAAACAAGCAAGTCCAATTTTATTATGAAGAAGAAACCTTAAATAGTTTTTTTCCCAGACAAGAAAAAGAACTTTGATTTGCTGGTATCTATACCAGCTGCAGGCAGTGGTCTCTTGTTGGTCTAGGAATGTTGTATTAGGACTCATCAAGGCCCCAGGCTCAGACCCCAGGTTGCAAGTGCTTAGGAGCTCATGTCTTAAAGCACTAGTTATTACCAGTTTGTGCTAGTTGAGGCCAGGCTGGTCTCCAGGCTCCTTAGAAACCTCGACAAATTTTAATTTTAATTTTAGTAATTGCTAGCATATCAAGTACAATTAGTTTGCATATTGATCTTATATCACATAAGCTTTCTACATGGACTAATCAGGTTTCATTTTTTATTTCATTTTATTTTTATAGGTTTCATCCAATTCTGTTATTAGTGGTTCTCAACCAGGAGTAGATTTTACCCTCATGGGCAGAGAAGTAATATTGCCTGAAGACATATTTTATTATCACATCTTGGAGGGTTGGTACTATATTTAGCTAGTGGCCAAAGTCCCCTAAATGCTGTTGAACACCTATCACATACAGAGCAGCCACCAAATTAAGGAGTCAGGGAGTAGAAAGTGTCCAGCAGAGGTGGCAATGTCACTCTACTCAGATAATCACATCTAGAAGAATCAGTTCTCTACTTCTTAAGTTGGTGGGCTTGGTTGCTTTGTTGTTGTATTTTGCTGGTGTAGTCAGAATTTGTGATGTTGAACAAGAGAGACAAGAATGGGCATTTCTGTTAGATTCTGATAGGGAAGCATTCAGTCCTCACTGCTAAGCAGGATGCTGTCAGCATTTTGTCAGAGGCTCTTTATCAGGCTCAAATTCATTCCTGTATTTACAGCTTGTCCAGTTTTCTCAGGGATGGATATTAGCTTTGTCTCTCCTTGTTTCCAGTATTATGTACATTTTGTTTGAACCTTGGTAACCCATTGAATGATGTTTAGATATTAAAATATTTTTGCTTCCGAAATTCCTCTTGTTCAAGGTATGTTTTGACATATTGACCAGTTGCACTTAACAAAAAGTGTGTTATTTTACATGCATATTCATATTAAATACTAATCTATTGTTTCTTTTACCTCTTGTACTTCTATCTAATTTTGGTACCAGTATAAACTTTGTTATTAAAGGGTAAGCTGGAATTATCTCTTCCTCACCTGAACCAGTTTATATTGACCTGGTGTCTCTTCTTTAGATATTGGAGGGATTCAATTGTAAGTCTCTCTGCATCCAAAGTACAGAAACTGTAGCCATCTGACAAATAATAAACTGATTATTGTTTTGTTTTGATTTTGTTTGTGGCACTGAAGATTGGATGTAGCTTCATCCATGCTATTCAAATGCCCTGTGCTGAACTGCTCCTATTCTGGGATTATTTAGATATTTTTGCATGAGCACCTTTTAAGGAATTCACTGTCACCATCTGAGAACAAACTCATGAGGTTGTTATGGTTTTCCTTTGCTTTTCTCTAATGTCTGCATATCTGAGGTAAGTGGTCCCTTATTCTGCTGCAGGAGGCTGTGTTTTCTTGCTTCCTCATCATTGTGGCTCATAGAATAAAACAAACCCTCTGGTTAGACTCTTCTCACTTTATTGCTGCTTGCATTGAAAGTTATTGTTTTCTTTCTTTTTGTTTTTTGGCTTATTTGCCTTATTTTTATGTTTTCTACTCCATCCTACCTTTCATTTCCTCTAGTTGTTTGTTTATTTGATGTGGAAGTCTTTCAACATGAAGACCAGAATGAGGTTTATACTTTTTATTTTCCTGTCCCAGCCTCTCAAGTGCTGGGAATAGACAAGCACCACCACATCCAGCTCTGTTCTGTTAACAAGAGAATAAAACTGTTGATTGACAGAAGGATTGAGGAAGAAAGAGGGGACAGAGGGCACAGGAGAACAAAGCCCTCTAAAACAACTGAGCAAAGCTCATATGGACTCATAGAGACTGGATGAGCAATCACAGGGCCTACAAAGGTCTGCATCAGGTCCTCTGTGTATATATATATATTTCCAATTTAATACTTTTTGGGACTCCTGAATGTGAAGGAATGGGTTTCTGATTCTTGTGCCTTCTCTTAGGATTCTTATTTTTCTGTTGGCTTGGCTTATCCAACTTCATCATGATGGTTATTGTTTTGTCTTATTATATTTTATCTTTTGATTTGTTATCTTTTAGAAGCCTGTTCTTTTCAAATGAAAGACAGAAAAGGAGTATATCCAGATGGGCGGTGAGGTGAGGAGGAGAGACTGGCAGAAGAAGATGGAGGGAAAACTGCATTCATTATGTTGTATGAGAAAAGAATGTATATTTAATAAAAGGGGTTAAAAATAAAAAGATTGTTGATTGAAGACTACTCCTTCTTAAAGGTTTCAGCTACAACATGCCCAATATTATCATGGCAGCATCCCATAAATTCTAACGTGTCTATTTTTATTCTATTCAAAGTATCTTTGACGTATGACTGGACCCAATGCACTATTTAAAGTATACTTCTTAGTTTCTAAATGTTTAGTAATTTTCCAGATATCTTTATATTATTAATTTGAGATTCAACCATTGTGATCAAAGTGTTTTTTAGGACACAAATCCTTTTAAAGTACCTGAGCCTTGTTCTATGACCTAGAACATGGCTCTCAGCATATGCAATAGAAAGCTCACTATTCATATGGCTTCTGTTTGAAGACTGTCTTTCTTCTCAAAGAGAAACCTAGTGATATCCTATGGACACCAGGAAAGAGTTTATATCTTGCTGCTATTGGGTGGAATTGTTCTATGTTATCAAGCCAAGGTAGTCAATATCACTCTTCAGGACTTCTAGATACTTGAGGATGTTTGGCTTAGAATCTATCTACAGTTTCCTAATTGTCACTATGCCTAGAAAACAAATTAACTTGATACCTACAAACAATTTGTTTCTGACTCCCTTCTACTTCTCTTCAGGATCTCCAACTGTGTCTAGCTCTAAGCATTCTAGGCATTTCCCAACTCTTCCATCTGGTTATTACCTAAAATTGACAGTATGTCTCAGTGTTCCTCATTTTTCCTTTTTCTGAGTCTACTCACCTATTAATCCTGTCCATTTCTTGCATCAGATATTGTGGTGATATGTTATATATTTAATAAAATTTGTCTGGAGTATTAGAGGACAGAATCACCCAGGGCCAAGCTGGAATATCAGAGAGGGAACAGATCACAGTCAATTCTCACCCAATCAACTTCTCAGGCTGAACAGGGTAAGTTCTATCTTCATAAATCCTTAGCTTGACTGGTCACTCAGACAGAATACTGATTTCCTGCCTTTTCTAGTCCTATGTTTCTTTCCCCACTCAGCTATTTTACTTCCTGGTTCAACTCTGCTAGAGTTAGGTTTAAAAGTGTGAACTACCACTGCCTAACTGTTAGGCCTTGAACTCACAGAGATCCAGACTGGTCTCTGTCTCCTCAGTGATGGGATTAAAGACATGGGTCACCACTCCTTGACCTTTAAGGCTTGCCTGTGGGTGACTCTGTCTTCCATGGGGCCAACAAATTTTGTTAAATATACACTATAACACCATAAGATATTCTTTAATTGACTTTAAAACTAAGATATTATTATTTTCTAAAATAGCTTATGGCTTTATAATTTGAATCCAAGATAAAGGCAAGACTCTGTTCTCAAAACACATGCGCCATGAATAAAGGGACTATGGTTGGAACTGACAGTAAATTCAAGAATGAGAATCAAGTATGATATCCTTAGGCAAAAGTCAGAGGAAGAACAGCCTATCACTGTGCTTACAGTACAAGGCTAGGAAGGAGGAATATACTTGAACACACTTGCAGAACACTTAAGAACTTAAGTGTTCTTAAGAACCTCCTTGCTCCAGACAACCTGCTTTGGTTACATTGCAGACCTTGGTGTAAAGAATCATATTAATTAAAGAGGCTTGGGAAAAATGGAGTCAATAATAAATAAGAAGACAATTCAATCATTAAAAAAATCCCTTAATATGTGAAGATGTGATGAGTTTACACCCATAAAACTGCTCACAAAATTGTGAGTTGCTATGGCTTCGCCATCCAACAAACTAGGGCTCTTTTCTGTACCTGTGTGTCCAGCCTTTCTTTATCCCCTCTCTGGCTGACAAACTTAGGTGAATACTTGGAGTGTGGCAGCTGAGAAGCCCAAGTCATCATGATTGGATGGCTGTTAAGTATGAAGGTGTCTGTGGGGGAAGAATCTGATGTCAGCTTCATTCACAAATACAAGACTGACAGTTCAGTTCCCAGGGTCCCTTTCTTGCAGCAGCTATGCATAAGAAGTTAGCCCCAGGGGTAGTTAGGAAGGATAGTCCATGAGATATGTGTTCTGCACCCCAAGAATGAGAGCCTTGTATATTCTCATAAGCTTGGGAGTGTTTGATTGAGACTAGTTGCAATTCTAGGGGTTATTTCACAGCTAGGTTACTATCATACTTGAGGTCTTAGCTCAAATGTCTTTCTCTGAGAGGCCTTTTCACATAACTTATCCTGTGTGTCTGACCTGACAATGAGGAGCATAAACTTCAAAGGCAACTGTTATAATTTAAATTGATTAGCTCACAAACTTGCTCTGTGAATTCCAGCAATGTTTTTTGTTTGTTTTCATTTCCTGCCAATTACATGACTAAAGTGATAGCTTTCTCTAGGGTTGTGAAGATTAACCAGCTGATAGAATTATCTTTTATAAAGTCACATGTAGTCAGTGTCCAACAATTTCATAAGGATCAACTTGAAATATATGTACTACTTCAAAAGAAGGCTTAAGAGGTAACAATGTAATCACTCTGCTTATTGATTCATTTATTGTCTATGTCCCTGTTAGGATGTTACATCCTACATAGGCATGTTATTTGGTCTATCACTATTGTAGGAAGAGGTCTGGAAAACCCACATTGGGCTCCAGATATTGTAGCAATTACTTATTGGCAATTGATTGTATAAAGGATTAACATTTATTAAGGGGTTATACAAACACTCACTGATATAAAATTAAACTTTATGGCAATTTTTGGAGAGTTGAACTGTCCCACTCAGTCGTAGTGGTAATTCTCTCTCTGAGAATGCAGAAACAAACAGGAATGGCAGGCAGCATGCAACCAGACTTCAAAAGAGAGCCAGCCACGCTCCTACAGGGGTCTTTAAACTTCAAAGCCATCTCTAGGTCTTACCCAAAAGTGTCTAAACTCATTATATATATCATGTTCTAGAACTCCTGATATTTCTCTGGTAATGATTATAATTCAAAAATATAAAATGAATGAGGCAGGTGTCCCCACCCCTGCAAAGGAGGCTGGCCACAGCAATCTTATACCCCTTTGCTTAGCAGCAGCCTCATTCTCCAGTGATGTGTTTCTATGGAGTGTAAGGTAAAATGAGTCTTCTGGTTCTGAATTAAACCTTTGCAATATTTTTTTTCTCTTGCTCACAGTGTTTTCCAGTCTGGCAAGGGCTTGAAAGAGATTGGTGTGTTACCTCTGACCTTTAGCACAATCGTGGGCAACTGAGCTAAATACAACAATCTCTACTTTTACAATGGATGGGGGATGGGGTGGGGAAGGCTGAGGAAGGGCTAGGAGGCACTGAGAGAAGAAAAGGAAGGGGGAGCCATGATAGATGTAGGAAAAAAAACAAAACAAAACTTTTTATAAAAAAAATGGGAAAAAAACCAAAAGGAAGTAGGATTGCAAAATGAAAAAATAAATATGGCCTGCCTATGTTTGTTTGATGATGCATAGTTGTGTTTCAGTCTGTAATGATAGGCCTGAACTGGGCTTTGGAACCACATTCCTCTCTTTGGGGTTAGCCTGGGAGCCAGTCTGATGAAACTCGCCCAAGGCAGGAGGGCTTCTTGTCAAAATGTGGCTCAGGATTCAGAGGCTTCTGTTTCTAACTTAAAAATGATCTTGTTTCAGGATTCTGAGGAGAAAGTTCAGTCAGTAAAGTATTTTTTCCTGCAATCATGCCTGAGTTTAATCCCTAGGATTCGGGGGAAAACAAAACAAAACAAAACAAAACAAAACAAAACAAAACCTGATGTGGTAGTCTACAGTGTAGTTTATCTTTGCATTGAGAGGGCAAATCATTTTTAGGTCAGTCAGCCTAGTGTAACTTATGATATTCAGGTCCCAATGAGAGATCTTGTCTCAAAAAACAAATAAGCATCTCCTTAGAATCAATAAAATATTCAAGATGTTCTTCTGTCCCCAGGACATGATTGTTCAGACACATATGCATGAACACACACACACACACACACACACACACACACACACACACACACACACATCCTCAGTCTCCTCTGTGTCAGAAGATAGTTAGGCATGTTAATAAAATGGTTTCCTTTATTACTTCAAGTCCTGGCACAGCACTGCCAAGAACTGGGCTCCATGACTCCTCCATCAGAGCACTGAACTTCACCTCTAATGCCAGGACATAAGAGTGAGGGGTAGAAGGTAGTTTTTGTTGAAGGAAATTTGTCACTGTGGGTTAGGTTTTGAGTTCACTCTCTCTTTCTTGCTCTCTCTCTCTCCCCCACACCCCATCAAGGGCTAGACCTTCTAGGGTCACTGAGATTCGCTGAGGTCATTAGCATTTTTTTAGATAACACCAACATTCCACTACAAGTTTCCTTGGTTTTAAGATTGGAGGTTAAAGCACAGAAAGCCAGAATCTTCCTGGAGGTCAACTATGCTCTACACCACCTTCTTCACATCTGCTTTGTGGT
Source organism: Sigmodon hispidus (assembly GCA_004025045.1). NCBI lineage: Eukaryota > Metazoa > Chordata > Mammalia > Rodentia > Cricetidae > Sigmodon > Sigmodon hispidus. Next base: position 81,988 of record PVIH01000095.1, read on the forward strand.
GTTTCGTCCAAGCATCTATGCTCAGTCCTGTTGGCCCCAGAAGCCTCAGCTAATTCTAACCACAGGACCAGTTCAATAAGATGGGCTGTGCATCTATTAGCCCTTGAAAGGGATCTTTTGTGATTTCTACTCTAGTCTCTCCAGAGCAGCTTATGTCTTTGTAGTGCCCCTGTATGAGGTTAAGTTGTTAGCTCCCTAGATTCTACTTTTCACTTTTGAGGGGTCCTTAAGTCTGTCCTATGTTGATGGTCACTTAGATGACTGGCCAATGCAAGAGACCAGGATGAACTTTCTATCACTTCTTCCTGTTCTGCACTAGGCCCTTTCACCCAGCTGTTTGTTCTTTTCCCAAGCAGTCAACACCTTTGCTCGAATCTCACTCATCTCTCAGGAATTTCTTCTCCACCTTATATAATTGCCAAATTCTAACACATTTCATAGGCATTGGCCCTAAATATTACCTCTCTAACTTCTATGAGTACATATTATCCCTTTCCATTTCAACACTATAATACTACTGAGTAATTTTGTAGAGTGCTTGTTTTTACTGAACTGAACAGTGTTCCACATTATAGATCTTACTTATTTTATCTATGGCTCCTTTGTTCAAAGTTTGGTATCTACATAATAGGTGTCTCAGTTTCTACAAACATGTTTATGGTAAATGAATGGATAGATGGATGAATGGATAGGTAGATGGATGATGGATATGTATGAGGATGATGGATGAATAGATAGATGATAAATGGATGTATTGTTTCATCCAAAATCTGCTGATTCTAGATGTTTTCTTCCAAAATCTTAGTGCTTCTGAAATTCTTAATAAGATTCTTTCCTCACCTCAAGTATTCTTTTTCTTTTTTTAAAAAAAGTGCCTCACAGACATTATTAAGTTGTTTGTTATCTTACTTTATTACATATAATACCCATTTTATTGGTAGAATACAGCGCAGAAAAGAATACAGAGAGAGTCCCTCAAATGCCGTAACCCCTCCATTTATGACAGTCTTCTACCAGAATTCTCTGAATACTCTGCCTCCAACCATCAACACAGGCAGCTTCTATTTAATTTGGATTGCCTACTCCTGACAGGTGTCAAGTGTAGAGAACTTTGCCTTTCAGAGAGATGAAAAGATTTCCACGGGGTAAGAACACTGCTACTGGCCTTCAAAAGGAACAAACAGCCTTCTGCCCTAGATTGAAGCAGGGCAACATGGTTCTAACCTCCTGAGCAGAATTCCTGTTACTTCTTGTTGGCCTTTAAGTCAGCACTGACCATGGAAGGCCTCAGTGTTCTGCCTTGTTCTGCTTTGTACATTCTCTTTCTTATAGCAGTGGACCAGCTGGCCTTGCTCCAGCCTTCATTAATAGGAAGACTGCCTGCTCTTTTTCTGGCATTCTGACACAGCCCTTCCCCAGGCTCACTCTTCATTCCAGATTGCCTGAGACAGCCTCCAAATACACATGTTGTTCCAGTGTAATTATTAACAGCCTCCCTTTCATTCTCATAGTGTCCTGGTATAGATGATAAATTATACGGTCATCCACCCATCTCTGGGTTTCCTAGTTCTGTCTCTGAGCTGACAGCTCACTCGCTTGTCACACCTACCTTATAATGTGCTGAGATAGGACAATTCCCATCCTGACCTACTTCTGTCTGTTCCACAGTTTTCGGGTTGCTGGCCAGAGTCAGTAAATGTATTAGAATGAAATTCCAGGCCCCCATCTGTGTTCCACAGAAGATTCTATCTCTATACATACACATATAAATAGGCACACACGGTCACACACACACACACTTAAAACATTATCATCCTTGTTTTGCAGTGTTTTTAACAGAGTCCTCTATATGGTAGAAAGGGAGAGAAAAAACATTCTGGCAGCTTTGTAATGATATGTGTCAAACAGTGACATAGAAAAGAATTATAAAGGACCAAAAAGGATGGGGCCAGACAGTGATCAGATTCCTTTACTCCAATGGAATGCAGTCTATTTTTCTTTCAAGCCCCACACCATCAAGGGAGGTACTTTTATTTTTGTACAGACATTGATACAAACAATGCACACAAGGTATTCCCAGCAGAGGCTCATTACCCAGCCAGCCACCAAAGCATTCTCTCCCTAGTCAGACCCTGTGAGCTGCTCACCTCATGGCAAAAGTGAACATTTGCCTGTGAGCCCTGTTTCATCAGAATGGCTTTCCATTCTGCCTGCTCTGAAATTTGCAGAAGCCTAGATGTATTTGATCTCTTACACACTTTATACTAGAAATATCTATTTAAAACGGCTTCATTATGCCTTCAAATGGGCTCCAAATGGCACCCCAGGGTCACAAGCTGAAACAGGATGGGTATTCATTTCAACTCACTAAACAATTCTGAAGATCTGATTCTTTCCAAAAGAATCCTGAATCTCAACTGAGGTCAAGTGGAAATGATATTTGTCCTCTTAATAGTCACATCCAACCGACATTTCTAAATATTCAAATCAGCACAGATAAATATGGATGTAATTCTGTCCCCAATTCTTCCAGGCAGGAAAAGAACCTGAGCCTAGCTCTGGGCTCTTCCATGACAGTCATGTCTTCTTTCCAGAATGTATAGCAGTCTGGTGGATGTACGCTAAGGCATTAGTGTTCAACCCTTAGGTAGCCAGGCTGGGATGCAACACAGGTGGAGCTTGTGGCAATCAGCTCAGTAAGCTTCCTCTAGCACACTGCTCAATACAGGCAGACATTTCCATATGAGCCCAACATGAAACCTTAGAAGCAAGAGCATGTTTCTGCACACGTACAAGGCTCTAGACCCAACCATGAACTTTGAGGTGAGCCAAGAAGAAACAGATTACAACTAATATTATGGTAAATATTTAAAAAAAATGGCATCAGCTAGAACAAAAATAAGTGATGAGAAATGTGTCTATTTCCTTAGAACAATGAATGCCCTGGGTGCTGATGCTGAATGTGATCTTACAACTTCTGTTCTATCCTTGGTACTCAGAGTGTCTCACTTTTGTTCTGGTCAGATTTTCACTGTAGCACCATCTAAAACCAACCCAGTAACAGAAAAGTTCTGTGACAGCATGGGAAGAGCACTAGCCCCAACAATCACCTGTCTCAGATGATGATGGGTATGTAGGTGACTTACCACCAAGATTAGTCTATTTTCCTATTCTTCCAATGAAGGGTTGATTTAATATCTTCTATATTGAAAATGCTTGCCTCTGACAATTTATAGACCGCTGTATCGGCAAATGTTTTTGTCGAATAAATAATACATTGACTTCTTTTAAACCTATAGGTGCATTATCATACCACTAGGGCCTACTCACTAAGCGAACTAACAGAAGACAGGAAATATTGGTAAAATTACTACAGCTCACTCACAGCCAATTGTCCCCATCTAGGAGTAAAGAATACTCTGAATTTGTGCAGGTATAAAGATCACATGACTGGTTCTCGTCAGCAGAATACAAAGAATATGTTTCCCTTTCAAGTAAAAAAACTTGACTCTAGTGGGAGATCTCTCTGCATACTCTCTGTTAGACTAGACAGAAATGTGCTAGCTAGTGTAGTTATAAAGATGTATTCTGCCCTCTTGGACTGCTAGGTGGCCTTGTGTGCTGAGCCCCCACCAGCTTCCATGTTTGAAGAGATTTGGGGTTATTCACTTCTGTAAAACATACTAGCTTATTTTGACTCAGACTTCAGCTTAACCATCCCACTCTGAAACTCTCTGTGGCTGTTGCCAGTTGTTTCTTTAGAGGCCCCATACCTCTGCATAAAGTAAAAAGACGACAAAGAGAAGGCAAATCAATTGAATCTATTTTTCTTTGGGTATGTTGAGTTGAGCAGCACTGTAGAATGAAATTGAAGCTACCATCTCAACATGAGTTGATGACTCCAATAACAGCAGGAAACTCATCTTTCAAACTAAAATCTCCAGAAGAAAAAAATATAAGTGAACAACTATGTTGTTGTTTTGCTTTGTTTCTTTATTTCAGTATGTTCATCTTGGGTCTCTGTAATCCATTGTCATGTACAAGTTGACCTCTTTCTCAGTAGAGACCTGAGTGTCCCTAATTCATCACTCTTTTGCTTCCCTGCACTTCCATTATGATGTGGAATTCTAATGCCAGGGCCCCCATCAGCACCTCTGCTCAGTGGCTCGAAGTGGGTTGAATTGTAGCCGGCGGCAGGGGGTGATAAATGTAGCGTGAGTTGCATTTCCCCCAGAAAACTGCAAATTGCCTGAGAAGTACAACCCACAAAAGGTTCCCGTGGAGTGAATTTATCTTGCATTGTCAAATAGAGAGGAGAAGAGGAGAGACCAGGCATTCTATTTTTGAAAAGTCACATTCGATCTTGTTCAATGTACAGTCCACACATCTTTGAACAAGGGCTCCAATGGAGAAGAAGACTAGCCCAGGAACGTATGACAGATAAATGGAATTTCTTTACTCTGTTGGAGTTTACAACCATGTGAGCATTTCAAGTTCAGGTCACTCACTACTGAATAATGATAATGTATACTGCTGGATCCATGCTATGCATGTGATATCAACTGGTAATTCAGCACAGAAAAGACTGCCTCAGACAGGCAGACTATCAGAGGGAAAAAGCTACTTCCCATGGTATTACTTCCCTCAGAAGGAAAGAGCTACGCTCTCATCTATGGTCCATATTCTCCTGGGATCTCACTTCTAAGTTAGTTTTCCCGGTGCGGTTACTCCCTTTAAAAAAAAAATTGCATGGGTGCCATAGGTCAAGCAGCTGGTATTTTGGAATCTTTCCAAGTGTTGAGAGATAAAAATAACCTAGGCATATGAGTACTTTCAGTGCAGCAAGCTATAGAATGAAGACTTTGAGACAAATCTTTCAAAGACATAATAAACTTCCCTGTCTTCTGAGATGATAACATTAGCTTCTTTCTAGAAGAAAGAGATGACACTGGACCCCTAATGTTACTCTAGTCACAGGTCCAAAGAAATTCCACAAGACTCTTGCCTTCTCTGTGTTTTCAGATAAGTCTTGGCAATTCTTTTTCAGTTTTACTTACTATATAGGAAACATTTTCTGATCAAAAAGACAGATCTCAACCCTCTTCCATATTTTTGAGGCTCAGCTACTCCATAACAGCTTCTCTAAAAACTTCGATCCACAGAAATGTCCCTCCCTATAAACACAGAGTGCCTGGAATCCAAACCACCCTCTACTCTCATGACAGACAATTGTTATCCCTTGGCATCTCTCACACACCTGATACCTTGCTTTCTCAGCCATGGCAGCAGTTATAATAGTGCTGGTTCATAGCTTGGGCTCAGGAATCCTGTAAAATTGAACTCAACTGTAACCTCTTCAACTGGCAAGTTGGTACCCTTCTCCACATTTTAATTTGTTCTTTGTGAAATCACAACAATTACCATGAGACGTACTCTGTGAGTCATTTGGGAAGGTGAAGTGAGATGATGCATATAAGGAGTCAAATACAGTATTGTAATGTGTGTGTTACCCAGTGAGTGTTGGCTGTCCTGTCATTCTTGGTTACACTTTATGGACACACATGTTATTGCTTTGTTGCTGCTCTCTCCAATTCTTTCAACTAGAGTTTTTGAGGATTCATCAGTCACTCCTCTCCAGGATTTGATGTGAAAAACAAATAAAGGCAGACGTTTTGTGTTACTATAATTTAGGAGAACTGGATAGAAGAATGCCTCTGGTAATACGAAAGCAAATTTTATTGTACCTGGAGATCATCTAAGACAGAAGTCAAGCACTGCACTGTAGAAGAAGTTTGTAGTGTTCCTTATTAGGACATGACTCCTTAATCAAGTTGTTGTACTGGTGAATTGGAAAAGGCACACAGATTGTAAGATCTATATTTTGGTCTGAATAAAAATGGCACTTATACACTCATAGATTTGAATGTTTGATCACCAGGGAGTGGCACTATTTGAAAGGATTAGGGAATGTGGCCTTGTCAGAGAGAGTGTGTCATGGAGTGTAGGCTCTGAGGCTTTAAAAGCTCATGCCAAAGCTTAGATTCTTAGATCAGGTTATAGCTCTTAGCCACTTCTCCAGCACCTGCCTGTATACCACCATGCTTTCTGCCATGATGACAATGGACTAAAGCTCTGAAATTGTAAGTAACCCTTAATTAAATGCTTTCTTGTATAACAGTTGCCTTGATTAGAGTGTCTTGTCATAGAATCAGAACCATAAATAAGATAGCCAACTGTTCTGGGCATTAAACATGGATTAAGAACTGAGAGGTTTCATCAGCTACCAAGCTGCTCGAGGTCCAAATTTTCAGTGGGTTTCTGAGGCAGGACCTACCAGACCTGTTTCCTCTTTCACTATAGCATTGGGGAGAAAGGGGAGAAATCTGCCCTCCACAGTGTCTAATACCTACATCTGTTTGCACATGTGCCCTAACCAGTACATAGAGATATCTTTTCCTCTTGTTAAAGTATTGGAGGCATGTTACATAAATGTTCTACCACTGAGCTATACCCCCAACCTTTTCAGATAGTTTTAATTTAAAAAAAAAATTCCAAAATGGTAAACATTGACTGTAAAAACTATAATGAACTGAAATGAATGCTAAACAATAGGAATTACCACCCTTGGACATTTTACAAACCACAGACTATAACCTATTTGTAATTTTTCAAAAGCAGTATTTCAACTGCCTTTGTAATGAACAGAGTTAAAAACTAAAATATAATAGTCCAATTGAGTTAAGAATTGAGACTATTTAATTATTTTAATGGTACTTGAATTTACTGATCTCAAGCTCCATAAAATGCTTTACTAAATTAAATTCCTCAGCTTTTTTCAGCCATGAATCATGCCTTCTCTGTCCATTAGAAAATCTCATTTGTCAGTTTGTAGGTGGGCTAGCCCATTTAAAATGGCCTTGCCCTGGTTTGTTTATTTTTTAGTGTCCTTCTCACTCATGCCTTTATAGAGTTGTTTAGTCATTAAGACAGAATTAAAAGATTAGAGCTCTAATTTCCACACTTTATCTTTGGAAAATAACAGATGACAGGGCTAGTAGACTTGGTTCCAAAGCACAGACTAAAAGAAACTGAGATGCACCAGAAAAGAAACAAACGCACACCTCTAACTGTGATGAACATTGGCCATGAAAGTCTAGAACATCTTATTCACTAAATAAAATAGATAAGTCACAAGAAGAAAAACAAATAGTTGGGCAGTATCTCCATATTAATTGAAAAGTTCAAAGTAAAACAAAATGTTACTTTTTATACTATCATAAACATTTGAAAATAAATTATAGCACTGCTAGCATCTATTAAGTGTAGGTTAGCAAAATATATTTTAATTCATTTAATATTTACAAGACTTAGTGAGAAGAAACTAATCTAGACTTTTCCATTTACATATAAGTTAACCAGGGGAAGAAATGTTAAGTGTCTTAGCCCAAGTTACAGAGTTAAGATTCAGTCCCGTGTACCTATAAGAATGTGGTCAGGAGCCATATCTGTAGATAACTTTAAAAATGTCAGTCTGGTATAGGCAGTGTAGTGTATACCAAGATGCCCTGAATAAAGTCAGATGTGCTTCATCCTACCTCCCAGCAATCAAACTTGTGGGTATGTATCCAGGGGAATGACAGATATAGGTAGACACACAGGTATTCTCTGTGCTCTGCCTGCTGTGTTTGTTAGTTAGGAAGTAGATACTAGTCAGCAACCATGAGTGGCATGTATTTCAAATTATAGATTTAGGTAATCAAAAGTGCAAAGCAATTACATGCAGCCCAAACTATTCTATAACTTTTAGATGAATACCAACAAATCTTAGTTTCAAAGGTTATTTCGGTGGATGAGGAAATAAAATAAGCACATGAAAGTTGGGTCATTATATAGGCATTGACTTCCAAGCAATTCTATGTTCTTGTCTCCAGAACTGTATGCTGATTCATATATCCTTAATTATCAGTGCAATTAAGATAACTAACAATTTGGTCTTATAATAGACAAGTCTAACCTGTATTATTAGAGTGAATCCATGACCTTGTCTTAGTTACTGTACTATTTCTGTGAAGAGATGACCAAGGCAACACTTACAAGAAAAGGAGGCATTTATTTGGGGGCTTGCTTATAATTTCAGAGGATTAGTCTATCATTGTCATTGTGAAAACATGGTGGCATACAGGCAGACATGGTACTGGAGAAGCACCATGAGAATTCTACATCCAAATCATCAGCCAGCAGGAAAGAGAAGCCACTGGGCTTGGCTTGGGCTTTTAAAACCTCAAAGCACACCCCTAGTGACACACTTTCTCCAACAAGGACACATCTACTCTAATACAGTCACACCTTCTAATCTTTCTCAAGTAGTACCACTTCCTGATAACTAAGCATTAAAATGTATGAGCTTCTAGGGACCATTCTTATTTAAACTGTCACAGAGGAAACAAAGGAATGGCTAGAGAACCCCTTGATTAGACATTTTAAGCACATGATGGAGGCAGAATACCACTGTAGGCTTTGAAGGTGGATTTGGAACTTCAAACCAAGGAAAGTAGTTTATTTCCCAGGCCCTCCAGGAAGAGCCAATGTCAACTTACACCTTGATAATTCAGTTTAGGGATGGGAGAAGGAGAATCTCCTTGGGCAACCCAGAAAAGCCTGCTGGACTTCTGAACTGCAGAACTCTATGAGATGATTTAGAGTGTTCAAAGCTTTGTTTCTTATGAGTTGTTAAAGTGACCACAGAAAACCAGCACAGTCACCAAAAATACTGATGAAATGCAGGGAGAAAAAAGTATGAACGCAAAGATCAGAACAGAGCTATGAAAAGTAACAGAATTTACCAAGACATACTTCTTTCTAGAACTTAATTTTGCAACCTGAACTGAAGACTCTGACTAACCCAACTCATGAACATGAGGTTAGCCATGTTGAGAAAGGAATTTGTTAATTACAGTCTACAAACTTGGTTTGACAGTGATCTAGGTGTGGTGTAATTTTATGTTGAATAATGGAGACTGATGCATTTCTGGACAGGCCTGACATTCTGGACAGTAAGATTGATACCTTTTGTCTGGGAAGCATCTTCGTCTTTTCTAAAGTGGTGGGCTTTCCCAGTGAGGACTTCCCATGCTGACCCATGTTTGCTTTCATCTTCTGGTTCAACTTCTGCACTGCACTATTTCACAACAACCAAGCCTTTCATTCCATACAGATTTCACTCCTCTTGCTAGCATTATATCTAGCCACAGCAGTTTCAGAGGCTGTTCCTCAGCTTTCTAAATAAGTAGTATATTTCTGCTCACAATATATATGTGAATAATTGGAGTAGATCTTGAGCAATGTGGGAGTCAAGTCTCTTTCTATCAAAGATTATAAGATATAATCTATCAGAAATCTCAGGCCAGAATCAGCTCTCAGTGTTTTGTCAGTAAAATAAGGACCTAAAGTGTCCACTGAGTAAGGGTCCTGCAGAGGTAGGCATGTGTACAGTGTCTGTGCATGTGAGTGTGTGTGTGTGTTTGAGTGCTCACTAGTATGGCCAGACAGAAGCTCCAGTGGAGGTCAAAATCTGTTGAGGGTTTTCAGCATCATCACCATGTCATTTCAAGATAGTTATCATCTATTACTTCCAGGAAACCCCCCACAGTCTTGAAGCCGTCTATTGATAAGCCTGATCCCAGACAATAACAGCCACCGAAACATCCATCTGATCACATTGGGGACAGTAATTATCCAGGAATTGGACACCAAGTCATTACCAATGAATGAGTTATTACTGGAAACGGTGTCCAATAATGAAGTTAATGGGAGATAATATGACAGTCATTAGTTGGGCATGGATCTCTTCATTGTTGAAGAAAGAGGAACAGCTATCAGAGGCTGGCAACAGACAGAAAGGATTAATCCATATCAGCAATGTTTACGACCTTCCTGGACTCTATTCTTGAGGCTGAGCTATGATTGGAGGGATTGCATTTCTTGTTGGAAGTTGGTATCAGCATGCAAGGGAGGAGAGAGAGAGAGAGCATTTGACTTGTAAACTGCCCTGTGATTTTCTGGCACTGGAGCCCTGTGTGAGGCCTGTGTATCCACAGCTCCTCTATGTTCTGCCTGGAATAAGCTTTTCTTCTTTTACCTCTGTCCTGGTTTGGTTTTGTCAACTTGAGACAAACCAAGCCACATATGAGAAGAGGGAAAGAAAATTGAGAAAATTCTTCCCAAAGACTGACTTATATGCAATCCTGTGGAACATTTTCTTAATTAGTGATTAATGTTGCAGGGCCCAAACAATTTTGAGAGACATCATCCCTGGGCTGGTGGGGCTAGATGATATAAGAAAGAAGGCTGAGCAAGCCATAAAGAACAAGCCAGTAAGCAACATTCCATCACGGCCTCTTACTTAGCTCCTGACTCCAGGTTCCTGCTCTGACTCCTTCAATGATGGACTGCAATGTGGACCTATAAGCAAATAAATCCTTTCCTCCCCAAGTTGCTTACGATTATGGCATCTTCTCACACAAAGGAAATCATTACTAAAATAAGTCTCCTCCATCTCTAACTCGAGCATTACTTCTAATAATTTACTTCAAAAATTTTAATCTAAAAATGTTACTTCTATAATTTAGCCTTTTCTACATAGGTCATCCCTGCCTTATCTCTCCTATTATTCCCAAACATCACATTTCCTGCTGAGTGAATATATAGCTGATCTCTGTTCTATCAAGAATGTTTAAGAGGCAAGATCTGGAAAGTTCTACCTAGTTCCCTACAAGCATCTGATGAAAGAGACAAGAGAGGAGGATAAAGTGATGGAAAAAGGAAGAGAAAGAAGAAGAGCCAGTTTCCAAGTGAGACTTCACAGTATGTGACTGGCATCACATCTCTTAATCCATCACATCCTGAGATTCTTCATACTGCACATGAAGGATTATCCATATTACTGCTTACTTCTAGGACTCAGAAAATAGTAGAAATAATGCCAATATAGAATAGCACTTAGAAAAGAATACAAAAGTATATGGGGATTTTACTGTTGTACTGCACCAAACAGACCACAACCGTTTAACAATGTATGGAGATATCATTCCCTATGGTTTCTTGCCTCTCTGTGTGGCCTAGGCATATGCATGGGTAGGGCTGAGACTCTATAGAAACTCCAGAGCAGATAACTAACTAGTGACATCCTGTACCCTGAAGAGACTTCTTTTCTCTTAGCTTCATTGACTATGGTTGGTAAGATTTTTTTTTTTTGAAAATTATTAGTCATTGGTAAACCTTTTGCTAACACAGAGAAAAAGAAAGAAAATGAGTGATATTTTTTCCATCATGGCATCCTGTATGGTAAGTGTTTCTCACAATACCACCAAGCTGCCTTTTCAACATGACTGATTATGCCAGAAACTAAAACTGCATTATGATCTTCCTGTAGAAGGGGCCAAAGTGAAGAGGTTCTGGAGGCTGAGAGCCCAAAATGGGAAGTTGCAAACCCCATCTACCACCACTTACTCTCCCTGCAGCACAAACTTCCTGACTGCCAGGTCACATCAAAAATGAAATGATAATGTTGTAAACCACTTAGAACTGAGAATCCCTGTACTGATGAATTTGAAAGTGGAGGCTGATGGGTGCTTATTGACTGGGAGACATGTATGGTTGTGCTTCTTGGGAGAAAGAAAGTGAAACAGTATATAGATAGATATAATGAGAAATCGAGTCATGTAGTTAAGAAGATCCAAAATCCTGGTATTTGCAGTCAATAACCTAGAAACCCAGGAATAGCTATGTGGAATACAAGCCCAAATTCAAATACTTGAGAATCAGAAGGACCTACCATTCAAGTTTTAGGACAAAACCCAGAAGGCTAGATAACAAAGAAAATCCAAATTTTTCATCAGCATTTCAAGGCTAAAGAAGATCACTGTCACAACTCAAGTAGCCAAGATGAAATGAACTGTCTATCTTTACATAGCCTTGAGGAATATTTAGGCCTTTAACTGACAGAACAAAGTCCCCCCCCTTCTGCTCATTCTACCATCTCAAGTGTGAAATAGTTTCAAAGACATCTGTCCAAGTGTCTGAAAGCAGTTCAATTGGTATATAAATTAACCAGGACTGCTGGGTGCCCCTTCCCTAGGTCCCTCCACAGTGTCAGTATCACACTCTACACTAGGAACCCAGATCTTGGAGGCACAGGTATCCCAGCCATGATATGCACAGCCTTTCTTCCAGAACATTGCATCAGGTATCCTGGTCAGATAATTGCTTAAGATCATATCACCATGTAGACATATCTGTGGCCACTATGGGACCAGGACTCAGCCTACTGTGTGAGCCATCATCCATGGGCAGGTGGTCCTGAACTATATAAAATGTAAGGTAAGGAGAAGCTTGTCCATAAGCTTGTAAGCAGCATTCTCCATGATCCTGCCACACTTTCATAGCTGTGAAGTGAGTTCCTTGGTTAAGGTAATGCTTTTAGAATCATCGTCAGGCCACACTGACTTCAAGGCCATGTCTTCAGCTCCTGATTTGCTTCCTCTCAATGGTGGACCTGGAGTTGGATAACAAACTGTTTTTCCTCCAAAGTTACTTTTTGTCATAGCAAGAGAAATAAAACCTGAACATCCAGTGATACCACCTGCCTCAGCAAACTGTAGCTACTATGACATGGTCATGTAGATACTCCTGTGACCCATGAGCTCCTTGAAAATAGTGGCCACATCACTTTCATCTTTTCATTGTCCCACATCTCTTGATGTCTTTCATAGTATCAAGGGCTTGACACACAATAAATTCTGTCTTTTAAAGATCTTTTCTATTTCTGATGTGCAACCCCTGTGACTGAATGAACCACCAGCTATGCTTGAGTGGTTCCTCTTGATCTTCACTTCTGGCCAAATTGTGCTCTGGAGTGTTCACCTAACATTTCCATATTTTCCTCTTCAATGTTTGCACAACTTAGCTTCAATGACCCTTGCTGACAACATAGCATCCACTATTTGTTAGTGGGTGGGTCTCCACAGACAACATTAGTATTAATAGTGTTCCATAGTAGGGTGCCACTGTTGTTGGTAGGGCTGAATATTGAGGGCGTCCTGCAACAATGTACATTCAGGTACAGCATTAGTATTAGGCATGTCCAGAGTCAGATTTATTCTCTCAGCTGAGCTATTTGCCTCTGAAAACTATATTAATTTTTGCCCAATTAGTTTTTTTGTCTTGGGGTCTCAGAAGGCAAATATTCATAGGGCCTAGTGACTACCCCTAATACCAACCTCTACCAATGGATGCTAGTATAGATAATGTAAGACCAAAGGAATAGGACTTCAGGAAGACACACTCTTCCTGAGCCCAGTGCAAAGCCTTTTAAAGAAAGCAAACACTCTGGTTCTTACCCTGTTCAACTCCAGTCTAGTTCTAGATAAAAGCTCTTACATAGAATCAATATAAGCTTCTTAAAACATAAGTTAATGCAAGGCCAAAGTGTCCATGCATTCTCAACTCTCATAGGACTAAGAGCATTTCAGTCAGATAGTGTGGAAAGGTTTGTTTTTGGCAAGACACTCCTGTACTTGGGTAACTAGGTATTGGTGTTATCCTGCCTGAGGACTTTACACATGAGCCTTGGAGCTACTGCAGTGAGCTGCATATTCTTAGAATAATGTCAGTGTCCATAAGGTGTATGTATTTTGTTAATTCTTCAAACTATAAAAAAACTGCCATTTACACCAAGCCACATATGACTTCAGCAGGAGATACAGACATGATTCTATGCAGGAATTTTACCTCTTGGGTGACTGGGGAGATTATGGTCTGACTTGGACTGTGCAGCCTGCTCAGACCATTGAGTAAGGGATTGAAGTCAGCCTGAGACGGCCTATTTGTAATGACTAGAGCATTAATTAGAAGTAATTTAGAAAACATCTTCCTGACTATGCATGCATTGAGTGTAACCAATTAAACCAATGAAGCCAAATACTTAGGCAGCCAGGCAGCTGTTCATGGAGGACTCAGGTAAGAAGGGAGTTAAGCACTGTTCACCCAAGAGTTGGTAGTTCTGTGTTATCAAGCAGTATTCTTTCGTAGAGGCGTCCTTGGTTTGTGCTGGTGGTAAGCAGAATGAAACATGGAATAGATTCTAAGAGAAGAAGAAAGCCCTCATTATTTTTGCAAAATTACACACACTTCTAGAAGTATTAAAGCTATTATTGGCTATTATCTGACACTAATATACAGGAAATGATGGTGATTAACAGAGGTTGATAATCTTTTAGGCTAAATCAGCACATACTTAAGATAAAGACAAGACTGTTAGAGGAAAAGGGCAACTGTCAACACATGTAAGATAACCCATAATGTAACATTTTAGTATAGTCCACAATCTACTCAGTTGTATCATGGGGAAAAAGAAGCAACCATGGGTTGGTTCTTATACCAGTATCATTACTGTTCATCAGCCTTACAAAGTTCATTGCTAATCCCCACAAACCTCTCGATACCTAAGTTCTATCTTGATTAAATTTCCATTTCTTTTAAATTATGGCTGATGCTAGTATAAATAATTAGTGTCATATTTTACATATTTTATGTTCAAACTATCCTACTCCCATATCTTGGACACTTTTGTATTGTTTGTTCTTTGTTGTTTTTCCAGCATGAGCAAGCACTCCATTTAAAGAGGCTCAGTTAGGACATACTTCAGCTTTCTATAGGCGTGATCTCTACATCAGCTCCTACGTTCTGCTGCTTCAACACACAGACAGCCACAGGAAACTGTAGGTGGACAAATGCAGCTCTGCTCCAATAAAGCTGTGTTTGCAGAGACAGATGAGGGCAGGTCAGATGTTCAGACAATAGTTTTCCAGTCCCAGTCCTGTAGGATCTGCAAGAAAGAAGATTCCACTAACAAAAAAAAAAAAAAAAAAAAAAAAAAAAAAAAAAAAAAAAAAAAAAAAAAAAAAAAAAAAAAAAAAAAAAAAAAAAAAAAAAAAAAAAAAAAAAAAAAAAAAAAAAAAAAAAAAAAAAAAAAACTGACCCTCCACTGTGTATTTCCGCATGAAGTAACATTCCCTACCACTTCCTCTATTCAAGCAGAGGGCAATGGCTCACTTGTACCTAACACTATCAATAACACTGGCCCAGAGACATTCTATCACAACAATAGTGAGACCAGGTCATTTACCTGCTAATGGCTCCCAGTGGTTCCATAGCATGTGAAATCTTAACTTCATCTACTCTGGAAATCACTCACATCACATTGCTCTGTATTCTCATTCTCTTCTCCTTCCTCTAAGAAACCAGTAGGCTTCTGGTCTGTCCCCTTGACCTCTGTAACCCTCGTCCTAGAATAGTTCTCTCAAAATCTATGCAGCAGAACCTCTCTACTTCTTTCAGGTTTTAATCAAAATTCCTCATGGTAAAAGCTTCTAAGTCATACAACCTGGCATTTTGCCTGATATCCCAGGCTTTCCTTAGTTTCAAATATTTTCCTAACAATTTATCACTGTTTAGCATTTTACATGCACATGCATCATATACATGCATGCATTTACTTACTTTCTCCTTTCAATTAGAACTCAGGTTTTTAAGTGCAGTAATTTAATTTCATTTGTTTAATATAGTATCCCCACTGCCTGGAACAGAGTCTAGACCATAATCAACACAAATTTGCTAGATGTGTAAATTTGGGACATAGTCCTAAGAGTGTCTGTGTTAATTAAACTAAAATGTTACATAATGATTGTGGCTACTCTTCTGTCTGGGTGTGCACTTTCCATACCTTAGCCTTATTCTCTACTCTAAGAATCTTCCTGCCTCGTAGAAAACAGAAATTATTATAAATTGAAGATAAAACAAAACAAGGTAATATTCCATTGAATATGTATATGTATGTATATACATACATGAGAGAGACAACGAGTGTGTGTTCAGTGTGTGTTGGGGAGGTTACTTGGGCCTTAGTGGATCCTGTGTATGGTGGGAAGAAATGTGACGAGACACAGAAATCAACAGAGCCACCCTCTTCCCCTCTAGCCTTATAATTGGAAAGAAAAGGCTAATGAGAACACTGACAGGAGAGGCTTCTGTCCTTATATTTGGGAGAATATAAAATGAATCTTCTTAATACACAGCCTGCCTCCTACCAGCCTGGGTTTGGCCAAGGAGAATGCCTATGGTATGACAAAGGGCAGCCCAGCATTGAGGATGACTGATTCACGGGTGTTCCTAGATAGGTATAATTGCTAAGTTGAGAATCATTAGGTCCTGCAAAGAAGCAAGATGAATCCACAATGGGGTCTGGGAGTGAACTTCCCGACCAGCAGACAGACCCAGACACAGTATGAGGTTCAACAGTACGGTGCAAGACAAGACTGCAGTGCTGGCGAGTCATGGGGCTGTGAGCCTGAGTCTCACTAGCCTCCTACAGGAGCTTCAGAAACACAAGAAAACAAGCACATCAGAGAGCCATGCTCTTCCTTTCTCAAGCACATGGAAAACCATATTCACTGATGTATTAATAAGGATTTCTGTTGTTTAATGGAATACCATGACCAAAAGCAACTTGGGGGAAGGAAATGGCTTATTTCAGCTTCTACTTCCACATCATTGAAAGAAGTCAGGGCAGGGAACTGAAAGGGGGCAGGAACCTAGAGGCAGGAAGTGAAGCAGAAGCCATGAAACAGTATTGTGTACTACCCTGTTCTACAGGGCTTGATTAGCCTGCTTTTGTACACACCCTAGACCACCATCCAAGGTGTCACTGCCCTTACAAGCTGGACCCTTCCACATCAATTGTTCATCAAGAAAATGCAATACAAGCTTAGCAATAGGCCAATCTGGTGGGAACCATCTTCTCACTTGAGGTTTTTGTTTTGTTTTCAAAATGATTCAAGCTTGTGTCAAGTTGACATAAAAAGTAGCCAGCACAACTAGGGACAAGTGACCAGATATAAGTATTACAATATTGCCATTTATCACTTTAGGGTAGATCCAAAGACCCGGAAATTATATACACCTGGGAACTTCCACAGATTCAATCAGCTCTAATATCAATACTGTTCATAATTCTGGAACATTCCTTTATCACAGCAAAGCAACCAGATTGTCTACTGAAGTAAGATATGTTTGGAAGTGGGGAGAGGTAGAGAAACAGCATTCATCATTAAGCGGCTGCTGACAAGAAAACTGTCTTTCCCACATTGCTTTTCCTTAAGCTCCTGGCTGGGGTGGTGGTGGTAGGGTTGGTACAGAAGGTAGCATGGTGTATCCTAACTTAATACTATCACATGCCAGGCCGTTCACCTCTCTTCCATATTTCTATATGTCAAAAAAATGAGACTCACCTTTTTTTAAGAAAGAGAGTGAACACTACCTGAAGGGATTATTTAACTTTTCAACTGTTAAAATTGGACTACATATTGGACTACATACTACATATATATATATATACATATATATATATATATATATATAAAACCAGATATTAAGTTCATTTATTCTACTCACTAAGTGGAAGTTCGGGAAAGATCAAATTAATTATAGACAAAAATAAAATCTCATATTTTATTCTTTTGCATATCTGTACTAGGTTGGAAGTTAAATTTGTGATCCAATTATGCAATTTAGGAGAAAGGTTTGGAAAAGATCTTTAAGACTGTAATTCTTCCCTCTAGTATATCAGTAAGGTTGGGCTTGGGAAGCATAGAAATAAGGAAGTTATTCAGGTACTATTCACACATACTTTGAAACCTATTCAAACATGGTTTACCATTTGTTCAGCTTCCTTTGAATCTGTGGCTTCAGAGGCATTTTTGAGAGTAGGCCATATTTTATTCATCTTCAACATGGATGAAATCCCCTGTTATTCACCTGTAGTGGGATTTAGGCATTACTTCAGGAAGCTTTAGTAGCTTTTGAGAATCAGGACTCTTATGGGGCATGGCCAAAATCGATTGAGACCTGAAAACACTGACTTTGGTGTTTGCTTTTATGTTTTTAGAGAGTAGACTAATAAATAGCCTAGTATAAGACAGTTTTATTTTTTAAAATTGTCTTAAAATTCAATTTATATAAGTGTTTATATAACCTCTTAATAAATATTAATCCTTTATATAATATATTACAAAAAAATATTCCCACAATATCTGGTGTTGTCCAGTGTGGGGCTCAAACTCACAACCCTGAGATTAAGAGTCTTATGTTTTATTGACTGGGCTGGTCTAGAATTGTAACTTTGAACTATGTTTTTAGGGATGGTAAAGTCAAAAACAGTAAAGTAATGATTTTTAGTAATGACACATAAATTAAACTTTTAAAACATGTATAGTTTTATTCATTTATTTAGATTTAACATTTTATGGGGTTTTGACAAAACTGAGTGTGTAAAATGTATTTTTAAAATGTAATGTAAGTAAAGCTTTTTATATTTATATTGGCAGGAAATTTAGAAGCTAATAAGTTATACTAGGGAGAGTTTGGATGTTTTGTTTCTTGTTTTTTAATGACAAGAATTGTATAGTTTATGAGACAATTGTTGTAGATATGAATATTTAAAAATTTCTAAGCAAGGTGTTATATATTTAAACCACCTCACCCAAAGCTGTCACAACATACAAGCATAATGACTTGCAGGTAAAAACAGAGAGTATTACAGAGATCTACAACTGGTCAAAATACAAAGAGTAAGTGACATCTGCAATGAAAACTACATGTGAGGTCCAAGAGGCATTGCAGAAAGAAGATGGAAAGATTGCAAAAGTGACAGGCCCAGAGCATCTTCTGTTAGATAGTCTCCCCTAACCAGTACAGAGAAAATGCACCCTTAATCTCTTAACAATATGGTGGCCTGAACAAGACCAGCATAATGCCAACTGTTGGCATGCAAACACAGACAGGGGAAATTGCACAAGACCCTATTCCTAAATGACAAGCTACAGGTGTTCAATAGATATTGAGAGGGGTCCAAAGAGTTTCCTCCAGGGATGAGTTCACACACATTGTTCAATCCTAAGTGCTCAGCCCTGGACACATGTACATATAAGCAAAGCTTATTTATAAATGTATATATTCATATAATGAATGCATATATTTATTATATATACAATAATGATTAAAGAAGTCATCATAAATTTGGGAAGCTGAAAGAGGAGAGGGAGAGGAGGAATATGGATTCAAGAAAAACAAGATCAAAATAAACCTACTAAAATTTAAATAAATCACATTAAGTGTACTAAATTTTAAGATACCAAGAACAGATAAAAGGAAGAGTAAGAAAATTCTAAGATGGAGTCAAAACAGACTTTTGTACGCTGGGCTCTATTTCCTAAGGGAATACTAAATTTTAAGATATTTTAAAAGAAATCTCTTTACCTTCTAGTCTGAGATAGTCCCCCTCCTTCTCAGCCCCGCCCTCTTCTCTCCCATACACACTATGAAACTTTTTTATACACATAGATATGTACTGTTAAAATCCGCAAAAATTACCAAAAAAAAAAAAAAAAAGAAGAACTCAGAACATTTGACATCTTCTTGCCTCCTTTCAAGTGACCATCAAAGAAACACTGCTGCATGCCCCTGAGGTCTGTCTCCAGCTTTCAAAAGGCTTCTTTTCCTGAATGAAATCTGACCTCACTCTACTCCTTAGGGGACTGGTATCACTAAAGATTAAATGCAGAAAATGGGTGACCACTGCATAGGCTCCCAAGAAGGAAAATCATCTGTTCTTTCTGTCTGGCATTGGACTGCTCAGATATGAGGTATAATATCTTACTCTTTGAAGATCATAAACCATTCATTTTTGAAATAGCAAGCTCTTTTAAAGTTTTATAGAAGTTCACTGTGAACTGCTTCCAGGAACCCCTGGGCACTGGGCTAATCCTGACACACAGTGTCTTTATCTTATCCTCTAGATCCAGCTCTTAATTATTCCTTCTTTCCAATATCTCATAGATATATTCAAACCATTGCCCATTCTGCCAAAGGCTTTGCCCCTTAGTTCATCTCTTGTTAAGCCCTTAACCTTGGAGTTAGACCTGACTTAACAACTTCCACACTACTTTAACAGATTTCATTGCAAATGGCCATACATCAGTGATATAGGCATGTCCCTCCACAGTGCTGTGTCACCATAGCCCAGGATTTGACCCCAGTGGTACACAGAGACTCACCAGGATTCTTGTCATCAACCTGTGGTGTCAGTCATTCACCTTTGAAGACATGATTCCCCAGCATGGGCTACCACTTTTGAGAAAAACAGAAATAGCCATCGTGTAAGTATCACCCTTCTCATCATCAGTGAGCAAGAACTGCACGATATCAATAAAAATTTTTCTTCTCCCAATTATCCTTTAGCATTTGCTGATTAAGAAATTAATGACAAGAAATGACCATTAATTCAGTTATGCCTTCATAAGATCTTACAAAGCTCAGGAATGTATATATGAATATATGTGCATGAAGATATATGTATTAGCAGAAATACATATGCCTATGTACTATTAATATAGATGCATACATGTGCATTAGCATACATTTGTACATATTTGTGTATATTCATATGCATATTTGAAAATAAAGTATATCAACAACAGCAAGACGTACCAATAGTTCTAAACACTGCTAGAGATTAACCTCCCGTCTTCCAAGGTCACCATCAATCACAAGTAGATTCTCTACCTCTAAAACAAGAAACCACAAGAATGCCGAGAACCTCCACTCAGCAACCCTCCATTTGGTAGTCAACACCCCATGATGCTTTCTTCCTTACTTTAGGCTGTGAAAAATCTCTCCTCACCAATCAGTTTAACTCTTTCCTCCCTCCTCAAGACACTCATGAAACTCAAAGCAGAAGATTTATTACAATTTAATCTACAAGAGCTACCAGGTAGTAACTCTCATATTCTCATGATTAACTAGAAGCAACTAATGACTGCAAGAATGGCTATGGGATACTATTATGTCATGAGAACAAGCTTGGAATCAATGGCTACATGGGTTTATAATGCTAAAGTCTTGTACAGTATATATGATCTTTGCCAGGCTCTTTTTATATTCTACCAAAGAAAAGCATTAAGATTGAAACTTTAGCTTGAGTCAGTGTTTTCGATCCCAGTGCTGCCTGTACCCAGCACCACGCACCTGTTTCATTGGGGTAACACTGGAGTAAATGAAAGCAAACTGTAGGCATTAGTAAGTTATATGAGGTTTTTATCTCATGATTAATAGAGAATATTTTATGGGATTAGCTGTGAAAATTCTGCCACTGACTAAAACAATATCAAAGCTGGGCTACTCAGTAAGGAGATATGTTTTTCTGCTTGTTTATATCGATAACTTGAATGAGGCATTTATAACGATTAAGATCTCAGATACAGGAGTCAACAACCTAAATTCCCATTCTGATATCCTCTTGATGAACTGGGAGAGTGTTTCTACTCATATGTTAACTGGAAGGATGAGTGTGTCAAGACTAATACATGTAAGAACTTAGTACATTGGTTCACACATAGTAGGATAGAGTGTACAAGGATGAAAAGATTTATGGATGGATGGATGGATAGATGGATGAATAGACAGACAGATACCAAACTGATTTTGCACTGTATATATGCTCATCTCCCACCTTAAAATAAAACAAAGCTAAACTAAATAATAATACTTAGAGAGTAAGGACAGCTAACCCAAATTTGCAGTACCCACAATATCTGGCAGGTCTCGTTGGCCCATCTTTCTGTTTCCTACCATCTATAACGCCCACTGTTCCCACTGATGGAGTAATCATGTGTGTGCATGCCAAGCTTTAATGGTATTCACTTTTGATTGTATTCATGGCTGTATGAGAAGTATGTGGTACAGTAAGGATGAAAAACCAGTTGATAAAATTCTACAGCCTGATTTGGACTCACAATAGCGGATGATTTTCTATAATTTTAACCAAAATGCAGTGACATTTGTGGAGAGACTGAAGAAAAAAATCTCATGGGAAAAACATTGCTCTTTGCCATTTAAAAATACCAAAATGAGCACATTACCTAAGCATTTACATTGGACTTGAACTATTCTCTCAGAATGAATAATGTGTGGAATGAATTACAAATGAGGACATTACAAAATATTCTACTCTGAGTCAGCTGTTGCTTAGCATGAATCAGCTACCTCAAGTAACTGACAGTCTAGAGGACAGAAAAGCCTGACATGACATCCAACTCATGGCAGATTTTTATGGATGAGTATGGAAGGGTTATCCCAGACAGATTCCTAAGTTATGGAAGAAGAAGTGTAGAGGGTGGAAAATGGTTTTTGTCACAAGTTTGCCCACTGAAATTTCTATTGTTCTAGCAAGAAGAAGAAAAGAGAAGACTTTCCTCCATGCTGGGCCCTAGACTGTAGTTCACAGTGATGTGCTGACTTTCCACAATTAGTTCTTCCAAATCTGAAAATCTCTAAAATTAATGGCTACTGTACATCACTAATTTCTCTCTGGATACTTCCAAGAGATGGAAGGGTTGGATCTTTATCCATGTAGGAGTTAACTGACCACAATCTATTGAAACTAAAGGCTCTTTAGCTCTTGGTGATGCTATACTATCAAGCAATACTAACTAGTACTATAAAAGAATGAAAATGCATTCTTGAACATCCGTGGAGGCTAAAATGCAAAATAAAGGTGTCTCCAGGGTCAAAATTTTCCAAATGTCACTCTGACTCTTTTGCTTCTTTAAGCTTCCTGGGCCTCTAGGTACATCCTGGCTTAGAAAGGCATCACTGATCTGTGCTTTCTAGTTTCCTATAGTGTTCGTCTTTCTACCTCTCTATGCATTCTTTTCTGTAAGGGCACAAGTCACTAGACTTGGAGACTCCTCAAATTTAATGTGATTTCAGTTTGAGATTTCAAATTAATACATATGCAAAGACCCTATTTTCAAATTAGGTCATATAAATATTTGGGCAATACTGTTGAACTCTGTTCAGCAATCATAAGCAAACATGTAAGTACTGAGTGCTTCTGAGGCCGCAGGATTGAAGCTCAGTGGAAATTCCTAAGCCTTCCTAGAGTTTAGTGATCTATCTCTGGCCATAAGCTCCACGTGTGACTGATTCAGCACCGCCTCTACCTAGCCTCTGCTAACATGGTAAAATACTATTGGCCCTTTCTCCCCACCCCACCTACCCCATCCCAAGACTCCCACCCCCTTCTCACAACATTATATAAGCCTCAGACTGATGCAATAAAGTGAGTTCTTGCTTCACCAAGGCTTCTGACTCAGCATATGATTTCTCTGGTAGCTAGAGGGTGCTGGATCGTAGACACCCACCATCCTGCTCCAACCCCAGGGAGAGCCTGGCTGGTCCATATCTCCCTCTGCCCTATCTGCCAGAGAGAAAGAGTTTGGCAGGTAAGGACTAAATGGGAAATTCAGAAGTATCAGCTCAGCTTATAGCTCTACCTCACATGCCAGGCATAACCAGTCCAAACCAAAGGTGCCCACTGAAGATCCTTCACCCACATCGTATTTCCTCTGGCCTTGGTGCTGTCTGTGGATTAAACAGAGCATTGCAAAGGTCACACTTTTGAAGGGAGAATAAAATTTATTTTGAATGCATGCTCCATTGAGCAGAAGTCTGAGGAGACAGCCTATGCTTCCCACTTCCCAGAGGGCTGGCCTCAACTGTGGTAAAACACTCAGAGGAAACTGCAGAGCTGCAGAACCATGACCTCCCATTAGATGCGCTGGTAGAAAACATGACACACAGAGATAAGGAGCAGGGATACCACAGGGGAATGAGCCTCTGGAGCAGTAGCTCAGTCTCATGGCTGCTTAAATGACACAGACTACAGGTCCAAGGAAATGCATCTTTCCTACTGGTGACCAAACAACTTCAGGTGGCTGGGCAGCTCAGGAATTGTCTCTAAAGGGAGGCCAGGCAGAGAAAGCTCTGACTCTCCTATGGAAACCACACAGTTTCTCCAACTGATTAAAACAGGACACTTGAAACTGGGGCTGTGGTTTGACACTGGGGAGAGTGTGAAGCATTGTGCATTACTCTGCTAACTTTTCCTGGGGAAACACACACACACATACACACACACACACACACACACACACACACACACATACACACACACACACAAGTTTGTCTATTCCAGGTAAGGCACCAATGACAGACCAAAGTATGATTCCACCAAAATCCAGCTTGGCAAAACAATGAATTTATCAGGGTTACTTATAGAGAACGTGTAGGAGTTACTTACAGGTATATCAGTGACCCCTAAATAGCAGCATTGATGCAAAGACCCACTCCAAAATGATGGCTTCATGAAAGTTGCATCATCAAGTCCCACTTCCAGCTGAGTTTTACTTCCTACATACTCTAGTATATCCCAAGGTCACTTCAGCTAGGGTAGTGGGCATAAAAAAAGGAATATTTAAATGCCCAGGTGAAGATCTTATAGCCTTCCCTCATCCCTCTACTACTCCTTACCATCACCACAGACCTAGATATCATTGTATTGTTCTGCTCTTTAATAGCCATGGCTACAAAGGTCAAGTTAATCTCTTCTCCAAGATGGCATCCTGTTCTACCCAGATGGGAAAAAACAATGCCACACAAGTGTCTTAGCCAGACATTTTGCAATCAAGGGTCTTGTATCCTTTTGTATCCTTTTGACCACAATAACTAGACGAAATGATATGATGAAGAAATATTTATTTTGGTTGATGTTTCCGATTATTGTAGTCCATCACAGCAGGGAAAGGAAATTGGTCCACTTCAGTTTTTGTTAGGAGGACTCCTAGAAATAATGGAAATGTAGCCTGAACTGGCAAGACTTCAAGTGGAAAAAGTGAAAAACCAATCCAGGCACATAATCATCCACCTACAGTCTGTCCTGCCTATGAGGTGGCCTAGAGATTGAAGGAGTGACCAACCAATGACTCATCTAGACTATAACCCATACTATGAGAGTAAGCTCACCCCTGACACTGCCTGGAACACCACATCAAAAGGCTGGATGACCCAGAGACCTAAGAAAGAACCAAACATAACTGGAGGGGGAAAAAGTCAACATAATGATGCCTCAAGATATTCTAACATACTCATAGGTTGGTGCCTAGCTCAGGTGTTATAAGAGAGACTTCACCCAGTAATTAATGGAAATAGATGCAGAGACCCACAGCCAGACATTAGGCAGAGCACAGACAATCCTAAAGAAGATGGGGAGAAAGAATTATATAAGCTAGAGAGGTCAAGAACACCATAAGAAAACCTACAGAATTAGCTAGCTTAGACTTATAGGGGCTCACAGAGAGTGAATACATAACCAGGGAGCCTTCATGGGACTGACCACTTACACACTCTCCATATATGTTTCAGTTGTATAGATTTGTCCTCTGTGGGACTCCTAATAGTGGAATGGGGGGGGCTGTCTCTGAGTCTTTTACTGGCTTTTGGGAACCTACTCTTCATACTGGGCTACCCTGCCCAAACTTAATGCATGGGGAGATGCTTAGTCTTACTGAAACTTGATATGTCATGTTTTGTTTATATCCATGCAAGACCTGCCCTTTCCTGAACAGAAACAGGGGGAGGAGTAGATTGGAGTGGGGGTAATGAAGGTGAAGGACTGGGCAGAGAGAAGAGAGGAAGGGAAAGCCGCAGCTGGGATGTAAAATAGATAGACAGACAGACAGACAGACAGACAGACATAGATAAAATTCAAATTCTCTATAAAACTTCAAAATCATCTTTTTAAAAAGTTTAAAGTCTCTAAAATATGGGCTCCTAAAAAATCAAAAATAAATTAAGTACTTTCTTGAAAATCTGAATAAAGCAAAATCAAGCTCCAAAAGTGTAAATAACTCAATGTCCAATATCTGGGATTCCCTTACTTGGCTTCTGGACTCAACCAAAGGGCTTGGGTCACTTCTCCAGCCCACCCTGTGCATCATACACAGCTTGTCTTCCGTGCTCCTGTTGGCGCCACACCACTGCTGCTGCTGTTCTTGATGGTCATCCCATGGTACTGGCATCCAAAATGCTGGCGTTCCTTGCTGCAGCTAAGCTGCACTTTCACCAATTGCCTCTCTTGGACTTTACTTTATGGTGCCAAGCCTCAACGTCTCCGCATGATCCCTTCAATTCTGGGCCTTCAACTGCCACTAAGACCGCACATTCATCAATGGCCTCTCATAGTGCCAAGCCTCAGCTTCTTTCCATGACCTCTTCATTCCTTCAAAACCATTGTCACCTGAATGACTCTTATGCTACCAAGTTTGGCTGCCAATGTGAGGTTCAACCTTGGTCAGCTCTGAAACAGAGCTTCTGTGTGTACTGACTCTCAGGAAACATGTCCCAGAAGATTTTACCTCAGTGATGATGGTCTCTTCTTAATCACCACTAACTCCTCAGCTCCAGCTAAGTGGCATTGAGTATCCCAGCAAAGCAAAGGTTTCGCTTTAGTAGCTCCTGTTATCTTGTCATTATAGCTGATTCTTCAGCCCTAGCTAACCAGAACCATCCACAACGTACCCAAACTTGTGAGACACAATGAAAGCAGTCTGAAGAGGAAAATTCATAACACTAGATGCCTATATGAAAAACCTAGAGAAATCCCACACTAGAGAATTAACAGCTCAGCTGAAAGCCTTAGAACAATTAGACGCAAAGTCACCTAGAAGGAGTAGATGGCAGGAAATAATCAAACTTAGAGCTCGAGTCAATACAACTGAAACAAAAAGAGCAATACAAAGAATCAATGAATCAAAGATTTGGTTCTTTGAGAAAGTTAACAAGATAGATAAGCCCTTATCCAAACTAATCAAAAAGCAGAGAGAGAGAGTATCCAAATCAACAAAATCAGAAATGAGAAGGGAGACATAACAAGAGACCACTATGAAATCCAGAGAATTATCAGGTCATACTTTGAAAATCTATATTCCACAAAAATGGAAAACCTAGAAGAAATGGACAGCTTTTTGGACAGGTATCATTTACCAAAATTAAATGAAGACCAGATTAATTACCTAAACAGACCTATAACCCTAAGGGAAATTGAAGCTGTCATTAAAAGCCTCCCAAGTAAAAAAGCCCAGGTCCAGATGGTTTCAGTGCAGAATTCTATCAGACATTCAAAGATGTGCTATTACCATTACTTTTCAAACTATCTGACACAGTAGAAACTGAAGGAATATTGCCAAGTTCCTTTTATGAGGCCACAATTACCCTAATACCCTAGCCACTCAAAGACACACAGCAAAGGAGAATTACAGACCAATTTGGCCCTGATCGAGTCCTTAAGCTTCCCTCAGATACTACACAAGCCAAGCCTCTATTTTCTGCATTGCCCTCGACATTCTTACCTTCCATTCTCCTACAAACCAGCTCACCAAGCATTGAATATTCAATGACTTTCCTTGCACAAAGTTCCAAAGTCCTTCCACAATCCTTTCCCAAAGAACACAGTCAGGTCTGCCATAGCAATATCCACAATCCTGGTACCAACTTGTCTTATTTAAGGTTTCTACTACTGCAAAGAACCACCATGACCAAAAGCAAGTTGGGGTGAGGGGGAATTTATTTGGTTTATACTTCCACATTATAGTTCATCACTGAAAAAAAGCCAGAGCAGGAACTCAAATGGGAAATAACATGGAGTCAAGAGCTGATTCCGAAGCCATGGAGGAGTGCTGCTTACTTGCTTGCTCAACATACATGGTTTTATCAACCTGTTTTCTTATAGAACCCAGAACCATCAGCCCAGGGATGGCGTCATATACAATGGGCTGTGCCCTCTCTCATCAATCACTAATAAGAAAATGCCCTACAGCTGGATCAAATTGAGGCATTTTCACAGCTGAGTTTCCTTCCTTTCAGATAACTTTAGCTTGTGTCAAGATGGCATAAACTAGCCAGCACAAGGGCTAGTTCAGCTTCAGATCATATTCGATCAAAATGTTTCAATACTCAGAGAGATCTCTTCCACAAATGGTTCATAAGCATTGAATTATCTTTCTATATGTGAATTGTAATTTTATTTCATAGCCTTAAATCTGTGATATTCCAGATGTGATGATAGAGGTTAGATACCTAATAAATTCATTATTAACTATTTTAAATTAAAGATCAGACATTCAAAGATCTCAGGTCCCTGACCCTACTTTTTCAGTCCACATATATGACTGAGACCAAACTACAGAAGATGCCGATCTCCCATTTCCTGTAGTACCTGCTGTTCTATGGATAAGAAATTTCCATGGGGCAGAAATGTACATTGTGAGTCTTTACAGCCATCGTTTCATGACATTTTTACAGACTGGTGCAAGGGAGGCTGGGATGGTTGGTCTGCTATAGAACTGCATTGCTGAGTCTATCTGGTAAGAATTATTAGCACATTTCTCAATTGCATATATTTCATCAAGGTTCTAATGAAACAGCTTCCTTGTAGTATTTAATAAAATTAATCTGGAATATCACTTAACCATAGAACCAAGCCAGGTTAGGGAGGGATGATTCATATCCGCACCTTTAATCCTAGCTTTAGGAATGTGGAAGGAGGAAGTTAAGAGAGCTGGATGGAGCAAGGCAAGAGCTTTCCCAGAGACATCTCTTCCCTTTTGTCTGAAGACTCAGAGGCATTCAGTTGGAGAATTCCTGGAGACAGGCCTGAGAGGTGGGCTGGGTGGCTGTGGTTTGTTTCTGATATTCCAGGTTCTCACCCATATCTGGTCCTGGGTTTTCATTAAAAGCTAACTAGAGTTTATGCAATACTTCCTGACCAGGTAACTTCAGTGAGAAAAAAAGAACAGTCCCAACAAGTGCAAAGTCATTTATTGAACACACACACACACACACACACACACACACACACACACACACACACACACGTGTATGAAGTGAGCCCCTCACTTACTCTTTCATTTTCCTGCTATCCTGTCAGCCATCTATCCCAGTAGCTGGAAGCAGTGCTTTCTTAGGATGCTGCTCTGTATGTTTATTCCTTACAGCTCTTTGTTTAATGGTTTTAGTTCCAATATTCATGGGCATTCATGGGTTTGACCAATCATTTTAGGTCACTGTACTTCAGTTCATTGATCTATTGCATGGCAGTAGAGCACTCTTCAAAGGCTCATTAGAGAAATTAAATAATTAAAGAAGCCAGAAGTATTGTACCATCCTGAGTGTTCCTCAAGCAGAAGGTGAACTTTAAAAAAAAATCCATTTTTAGTTCTATCTTCCTATTGTATTATCACTATTTTGATTGAATAATAACTGCAAAATTAATTCTTTAACTCCTGATACCTTCAACTGAATACAACTATGTGAACATGTGGGACAGCTTTCTCTTTCTGCATTGTGTTCTATGGGTCTAGCAGGCACTGAGACATCTGGAATATTTAGAGAAAAACAAGGATGGATATGGTGCCCCGAAGGGGTCAGACTAAGAAACAGCTGAAGTTGGAAGGATGTTTGGTAACTTTGAAGAGCAAAGCAGCACAAAAAGCAGCAAGTTCAAACTATAAGCATTTGTCAGAGATTTTATTCAAAATAAAAAAGAAACACATCTTTAGAATAATAATATGATGGTAGAAGTAAAGCATTGAAAGGTACACATTTCCCTCTGGAAAGACAGGAAATGGAGCATCTTAAGTCTATTAAGCCATGCCTACCTTCCTTGCAAGTATCCATCTTGGCAGACACAAAAAATACCTTGTTTCTTCAGTTCTAAAATTCAGTTCTAAAACCTTTCTTGCCAAGGTTTGATGAATAAAGTAAAATGCTCATATAAAGTTTGAGGTACACAGTAAATATTCAATAAATGGTACCTGCCCTTACTACAATAGTGATTATTCATGCAAAGTAGATGCATTTCAATGTGATTATGTACAAACCTGCCAGTTACTGAGAGGCACTCCTGTGTTTGTTCTCTGAAAAGATCTTATGCTGAAACTTCATAAGGCATGAAGTTGCTTTGGGGAGCAGTGATCCCTACATACACACACACACACACACACACACACACACACACACATCTGTTAACTGCACAATTTCTTTACTGTGCAGCTATCACCAGAAGTAAAACTGTGTCCTTGTTGCGGGGCTCCTAATGCCTTCTAGGACTACTACCAAGAAAAAAGTCCTATCACTTATTCTAGGGAAAATAACTGAAAGGAAGGCACTAAAAGGCTATAGAATGTGACCATCTCAAGTTGTCCAAGATGGTGTCTTTACTAGTGTATTATAAAATCTGGTTTCTTTGGGTACTGTTTCCTTCACATCACTGTCTTCTCAGACTCCTCAGTATTCTTGGTCAAATAAATTCAATTTTCACCACAAATACTCTCCAATGGCTTAGTTCCTGCAGTCCCTCAGAACATAATGCATAAAGAGACATACCCCCACGTGCTCAGATTGCTGTATTCAGTTGGAGACATTATGAGTTAAACAAATAGTTATGTAATTATTTATTTTATTATGATAGTGATAAATGCTACTGCTGGGAGATACAATTTAAAAAAAAAAAAAAAAAACGTGGCTTCACTACTTACCAGTTTGTGTGACCTTGACCTAGTTAATTTATTTGAGCTTTAGTTTCTTTATCTGTAGAATGGGGTTAATACCCACCACACAAGATTATTGGGAAGAGTGCTCGCTTCGGCAGCACATATACTAAAATTGGAACGATACAGAGTAGATTAGCATGGCCCCTGCGCAAGGATGACACGCAAATTCGTGAAGCGTTCCATATTTTTGGAAAGATGAACACAAAGAAAATATAGGTGTAGCAATCTTATTTGTATGTCTACCCTTGATAAGCCATGCTTATCATTCTTATCCTCTATATAGTTATTGTTAACTCTTCCACATTTTAAATTCTTTTTACTGTGTTTTTTTTAATAAATACAAAATAAAGGAAAAAAAAAAGATTATTGGGAAGAATAAATGAAATAATGCATGCATCCCACTGTGTTGAGTGTTGAGTGTGCAATAGAGGTTAATAGAGGGCAGGCATGTCATTTTCATCCATTTGAAAACCTCTCATGCTGATGAGAATTGAGACATAAGAGGTAAAAATCCAGGCAAGGGGACATTGGAATTTGTAAGAACTTTGGTAATAGGCAGCAAACCTTGGCCTTCAGAGCAGAAAGAATGTGATCATCAGGAACACACATAGGTAGTGATCCAGGATATTTCAGAGATATTTTTAATTCTCCTGGGTTCCTGCATTCCTCTTGCCTCTTAGCATTTAAGAAAGTCTTTCTAAAGATCCATTTTGCTCTGAACTCCATTTTTTTAACTTGGGTTGTTTAGGGTTTTGGGATCTAGTTTCTCAAGTTCTCCAGATCAGTCCTCTGTCAGTAGTAGGGTTGGTGAAAATCTTTTCCCATTCTGTAGGCTGTCATTTTGTCTTATGACTGTGTCCTTGGCCTTACAGAAGCTTCTCAGTTTCAGGAGGTCCCACTTATTGATTGTTGTTCTTAGCGTCTGTGCTACTAGTATTATATTTAGGAAGTGGTCACCTGTGTCAATGTGTTAGAGGGTATTTCCCACTTTCTTTTCTATTAAGTTCAGTGTAGCTGGGTTTATGTTGAGGTTTTTGATCCAATTGGATTTGAGTTTAGTGCAGGGTAATAGGTTTGGAGCTATTTGCAGCCAACATCATTTGTTGAAGATACTTTTTTCCATTGAATATTTTTGGCCTCTTTATCAAAAATCAGGTGTTCATAGGTGTATGGGTAAATGTCGGGGTCTTCAGTTCAATTTCATTGATCCACAAGTCTGTTTTTATGCCAGTTCCAATCCCCCCAAAGATCCAGCAATACCGCTATACCCAAAGGATGTACATTTGCACTTCAAAGGCATTAGCTCAACTATGTTCATAGCAGCATTATTTGTAATAGCAAGAACCTAGAAACAACCTAGATGGCCCTCAATTGAAGAATGGATTAACAAACTGTGGTATATCTACACTACTCAGCAGAAAAAAAAAAAAAGACACATCCTGGATGGATTTGGAGGATATCCTCCTGAGGTAGGTATCACCAGAAAGATAGTCAGGGGATGTACTCACTCATTAGTAGACTTTAGGCAAAAAGCAAAGAACACCCAAAGTGCAAACCACAACCACTGAATGGCTTGGGAGAGAGGGAACTTAATAGAGACATCCAGGGATTCTCCTAGGAAGAGAAAATAGAGAAGATCTCCTTAACTAACTGGGAGCATAAGAGGCTGCAACCAAGAAGGTGTGAGAACAAATCATGAGAGAAGAAGATGATTGAGTGAGAGGGATAAGAAGAAGGGAGAAGAGAGAGGGAGAGAGATGGATATCTTAATAGAGGAAGCCAATGTGCGGTTGGAAAGAGACCGGGTGCTAGGGAAACCTCAACAACTCACAAGATGTCCCTGGCTAGGTCTTCAAACAATTGTGAAGGTGTTGCCTAGACAGAACTTTCCCTATAATCAAATGAATAGCCACCCTAAGTGCCATCACAGAACTTACATCCAGCAATGAATAAAGGTAGAAGCAGAGATACATGGCTGAGCTCTGGGCTGAGCTCCTGGACCAGCTGAGAGCTGAGAAGAGAGTCTATATGAACAAGGAGATAGAGATTATAAGGAAAATTCCCACAGTGCTGGCTGGCTGGAGCTATGAGGAGCTCACTAAATCAAGAACAGCCACCTGGGAATCATCAGGAAACTAGGTCCTCCAAGGATGGGTGACTGTCCACTGACATGGGCAGTATGTGGAGCCTCGAGAGAAGGATTCAGACTGTGTTTCTGTGCATGGACTGGCACTTTGGAGCCCATTCCCTCAAGAGGAACACCTAACCCAGACTGGATATTAGGATGAAGAAATTGGACTTGCCTGGAGTGGATGCTGAGCTGATCCACCTTGGGACTTCTTACCTTTTAGGGGAAGGGGATGGAGGACTGGGGAGGAGGGAGGCTGAAGGCTGACTGAAAGGGACTGGAGGGGGAAAGGAAAGGGAGCAAGGGGATACGCAGATAAAAAAGACTTTGTTTTATAAATATTTTAAAAAGAAAAACAAAAAGATCCATTTTGCTTCAGTGAAGGCAGGAATCCCAAGGAAGGAAATTGGGCCTATCTGGAGCCAAAGAAGGAATACAGAGTTGTAGCCAGAAGTTTTTGACTCATCTGGACCTGTGGTCCAGAGAAATCTTTTATTTGCAGTCTTGCTGTTGCTTATAAAATAATTATATAAAGGCTTATATTAATTATAAACTCTTTGGCTTATGGCTTATGGGTTACCTGTGTGGGCCACTGTTCTCCAACATGCCAAAGTAAGAGTTGTCAAGAATGGCGCAGAGCTTGGTCTG
Source organism: Sigmodon hispidus (assembly GCA_004025045.1). Taxonomy (NCBI): domain Eukaryota; kingdom Metazoa; phylum Chordata; class Mammalia; order Rodentia; family Cricetidae; genus Sigmodon; species Sigmodon hispidus. The sequence goes on from PVIH01000095.1 coordinate 115,324, forward strand.
AGGTTCTTCCACATGGGACCCCCGCCAGAGCTAATGTCAAGGTTAGCTTTGAACTTACTTGACAGGACTCTGCATCTTTCCAGTTCCCTTCTGAGAGCATACCTTAGAGCCATGGTTTATGAAAGAGATTTGAATCTGCTGAACTTTTCTTGTCCTATCCTTCATCATTGGAAGAAGAAACAGAAGAGAAAGTGGAGTCCAGCCTGTTGTCTACAGAATGCAGGACAGGTGATGCTCAGTCATTGCCCTCTCTCTGCTTCAGTAGGGGTGTCAATCCTCCAAATGCAACTATATCTCCTGAAACACCAAGGTAAGGTTCATTCAGGGCACGTTATCCAGATGTTCCCAAGAGTTACCTCTGCGATGGCCCAATGGCCAGAGCTGACTCTCAGTTGCTGGAAGACAACCCAGTCAGAACCTCAGGCAGCATATCCCAGCTACCCCTGCCTACCCCCAGATTTAACTGTATTGTAATTAGAAGTATGGGGAAAACATTTTCAGCAGATCAGAGGAATAAGGTATGTAGCCAGAAGTGTTTCTGTGTCCCAGAGCCACTTAGTCCCAAATAAACACACAGAGGCTTATATTGATTACAAATTGTTTGATCTATAGCTCAGTATTATTGCTAGCTAGCTCTTTTAAATTAAATAATTTCTATTAATCTATGTATCACCATGTGTCTCATGGCTTTGCCTGTGTTCTATTACATCTTGCTCTCCTAGGAGCTCACGGCATCTCCTCCAACTCCATCTTCCTTCTTGTATCTTTCTCTGATTTCCTACCTGGCTTGTATCTTGTCTTACCATAGGCCAAAGCAGCTTCTTTATTAACCAATGGTGGCAACACATATTCACTGCATACAGAAAGACCATCCCACAGAAAAGTTAAGAATGAAAGAATGTCATACTCAGACAGGTGAGATGAGGTGATACTCAGAAAGACAAGTTGTTTCCTGAGATGTGTTAGGGTTTGGGGAAAGTAGAGCCTCTAATCATCTCTGGAAGGGTCAAACTCTACGAACAAACCTGTGTATTCTGAAAGTTGGAAGAGCACTAACAGTTTTAGCTTTACAGAAAGTGTCCAAAGGCTTGTTTGCCAGTCTGTGGCTCTATACAGAGTGTAGAACACTGACAATATGGGGGAAAACTAGGTCATTGGAAGTCTGTGCTTGAGGAAAATATTGGGACCCTCCTCTTATACTACTTCATAACCCTCAGGTCAATAGGTTTGTTCCCTCTGCTTACTCCCTTTTATCTCCCCCCTCACTACAGCCCTAAAGGGAACACAAACATGTAAAATCTTTGAAACCATGAAATAACCACAGTAAGGTTTTCTACCATGTAATTTGATTCTTAGGTAATTTTTTCATAGGATCCATAAACTGAACAACACAGACAATCCTGCTATAGTCAACATTTATCATCAAATGGAGGTCCTTAGTTGTAGAGACAGATAGTAGTATATTCTATTAGTAACAAGACTGGATTGCATGAAAGTCTAACATAGCAGAGAGCTAACATAGCAGAGGGGGTTTGAGATAAGATAGAAGTAAAAATGAAACCCCTCAACATAAAGATCAGACTTACCAGACAATAATGGAGCAACTGTGGGCCCATTAGCAAGTGCATGCATGCTTCTTAAATTCCGAGAGCATGAAAACCTGGCCACATGATCTCTCTTATCAATAACAGTCTCATTCAAAATGAAATTAATAAACTTGCCATGGTGGTGCACACCTTTCACCTCAACACTTGGGGCAGAGGCAGGTGAAGCTTTTTGAGTTTAAGGTCAGCCTGGTCTACACTGTGGGTTTCAAGTAGGCCAGAGTTACATGATAAGACTCTCTAAAATGTATGTATATATATATGTATATGTATATATATATAGAGAGAGAGAGGGGGGGGAAAGAGAGAATTAATAATGCTTCTTTTGCCATATTTTTTTGAGATAAGATACAAAATGTTTCTGTGGAGCAACATTTGCTGCGGTGAGTGATATATTCTATATTTAATTAAAATGGTCTGGAATATAAGAGGGCAGAGCCACCCGCAGAGCCAAGTCATGAAGGTCAGGGAATGGGGACCCATGCCTTTAATCCCAGCATTTAAGAGGCAGAAATCTTGGTGATCTCTGTGAGTTCAAGACTGAACAGAGCCAGGCAGTGGCTTCACACACCTTTAATCCTAGCACTAGAAAAGTTGAACCAGAAATTGAAATGGCAGGGGGAAGAAATATAAGGCAGAAGTTCTTCCCTTTGCCTGCATGCCCAGTCTGAGGACTTGTGGAGATAGGACCTAGTCCATTCAGCCTGAGGAGTTGGCTGGGTGAGAATTGGCTGTGGTTTGTTCCCTGTCTCTCTGATATTTTAGTTTTTCCTAAATATCTTGCTCCAAGTTTTATTATATACTAAATAGAATTAATGCAATATCTCACAGTTGAGAAGTTTCTAGAATTAAGTCAACATTGTGTTTGAATAGCATTTAAATAGTCAACGTTGGTTTTAATAGTTAATAAAAACATGATAAACTACCTAAAATACTGTGGCAGAGCCTTTGGAAGATAAGAACTAAACATTCCTGGGGATTCACAGTCCAGCTCTCAGTGGCTCTCTGAGGAAGTTTATGCATCCTTTGAGTATACATACTATCTTTTAAGGACTTTTTCTATATATACTATGTACTTAAATTTATGTTAAAATTGTTTCTTAATTTAAAAAAATAAAGACAAGTATTTTCATTTCAAGTCAGACTATGGTAAACATCTTAAAAATGGTAGTCTGTGGGAGGACACAGTGAGATTTGGAGTAGCCCAATGGTAGAGCACATATGTAGCATGTATAGATCCTGGGTGCCACGCCAGGGCACACATGCTCACATGTACATAATGTATATAATACTTAGAGAATTCTAAACATTGAAGTTAACATTTTACATATAGAACACGTCTGCTTTCTGTGACAACAAAGTGACACTAACAGTGTTCTTCCTTCTTACATCTAACAGCTTCGAAGTCTGAAGCAGAGAAGATAAGTGATTTCCCAAGTGTAAGCAGCAGCACCCTCAGCCTACACAGCCTCACCTCAGCTAGGAAACATCACAGTAGATAGAGTTTTAATTTATTGAAGTTAAAGAAATAAGCCGTGTTTCTGAGTGACAATGGGCAAGTGCTGCTGGGTGAGATAATGCAGAGATTACAGGTAGTGAAATGTTTCTACTTAGCAATCAGCTTTCCTGCAATATAATTTGTACATAGCAAAATACAGCCATTTTATGTACACATCTTAGTGAGATTTGAGAAATTATATGATCCTTGGCTAACTCCAATCCAAAACAAGAAAAAGAAAACAAAACAAAACAAACAAACAAAAAACAAGAGGAGAAGAAGGAGGAGAAAAAGAAAGTAAGAAAAGATACAGGATAATTTCATCAGCCCAAAGACTATCCTCCTGTTCCTTTGAAAGATAAAATTTCTACTTTCCTCAGAACAAGATAAACATCAATTTGTTTGCTCCAAAAAGACATTAATTCTGGCCATTCTAGAGTTTCATATCAATGCACTCTATGCTGATTAGTTTCTGTCAACTTGACACGAAATGATGCTACTTGGGATGAGTGAATCTCAACTGAAGAATTTCCTCCATCAGACTGGCCTGAGGACAAATCTTTGATTTTTCTTGATTAATAATTGATGGGGAGAGGCTTTGGCCATGGTGGGCCTACCTAGCTCATGAATGTCGCCACCTTAGGCAGGTGTTGCATAAGCAAGGCAGAAAAGCAAGCAAGTTAGTAAGCTGTGTTCCCCCATAGCATCTACTTCAGTTTCTGACCCCAGGTTCTTATCTTATACCCTCAGTGATGAAGCATGACGTTGGAAGTGACTACTAAATTTCTGTTGGATATCAACAAGTTCTTTGACAAATATGTGCAGTGTGAATATGCTCTGTGTTTGTGGTTTGTAGGCAAATAATATTGGGTACTCAGTCTTCCACTGAAAAAAGCACCTAAAATGGTACCTTTAAAGAGGAGTAGAACTCAGTAAATGGGAAACAGAGAGCAAGGTATAAAGACAGGTTGAGACAGAAAAAGGGCGTGATACCCTCTGAAATTTGGAATTTATTCTGTTGGCCTCTGGAAGCCATGAAGAGATATATAATGAGTAGAACCAAAGACTTGCTTTAGGAAAACACTTTAAAAAAATAAAAAGCTGCAGAAAACTAAGTCTTCTTAGTTACTTTCTGGCTACTGTAATGAAATGCGTGAACTAAAGAGTCTATAGGGAAGCATTATTGTAGAACAAGGTTTCAGAGGTTTCGGTCCATGTTGCCTAGCCTTGTGTTCTTGGGCAGAACACAGTGACAGAGGACAAGTGAGGTGAAATTTTCTCACCTCCTAGTTGACAGAAAACAGAAAACAAAGGGAATGTAGATTAAATATGGTTTCAAGACAGAGTGGAAATAATCTAATTCCTCCAGGTACATCTACTTTCTAAAGTTCCTAGCCCCTTCCAAAATAGCAGTAACAGACATTAAAAATATAAGCCTATAAGATACATTTCAAATCCAAGCCATACCAGAGGTCCTAAGACAGGGTATTTAAAAATTATAATTTATACAATGTAATCAGCAGCTCTTGAAAATGCCTGGAAGCCAGTCATGAAGAAGCAGAATTAGATGATGCGAACCCCAAGGGCCTAAACAGGGTAACTGGCAGATAGATAATACTGCTGCACAGCTAAGGAATGCAGGAGTAGGAGCACTTATGAAAATCATGGCAATGAGGTTTCTTGTGTTGATAAGGCCTTGGCCCCTCTGGGCTACCATAAAGATCTCCACCCAGACTACAGAACTTATTTGAGACAGTGCTTGCACAACCATCAGAGGCCAGGCCATTGGGTACGCGTTCAGCAGAAAAGTGAAGTAGCATAAGAAGCCGAGGTGTCTATTTCTCCAGAGAAAATGAGCTAAGAGATACAAAATTGGGGGTTATCTGTCAAGGGAAGAAGCAGTCAACAGACAGTGCGTGAGAAAGAACACTATTCTGACAGACAATGAAAGAGAAAACGGGATGTTTTCAATAAAAAGCTGTGGGAAGAGGAACAAGCATAGGTTAGGGAAGCTGAAAAGAAAGTGATTTCCAAAGTGAGAAGGAACCCAAGGACTGCTGTCAATGTCTAAGGAAGCTAGATACCAAAAGCCCTGAGAAAAGCATGCATCATGGTCAGTATACTCTGAATGCAGCATATTCTATTTAAAGAGAAGTTTCTCTTATCTTTTAACTTTCCTTGTTATACTCTATATATTTTATAGCATTGCCAATTTGAAGTAAAGCTCAAATAAATTTGTAAAATTATTTGTATGAGGAAAAGCATAAAATTGCCTAGGGCAGATGAATGTGTAAAGTAGTTTTCCAATGTTTTCAGTTTAACTAAATAAGTAACCTTCCCTTAAAACCAAACTTAGAAGTCCAACTTCTGAATTAAATCAAAGAAACACTGATCTGATTATAGCTAAAACGATGAGAGCACAAGCTCACTGCACCACAATTGATAATGATTAGTGGATAAAGGATGGACAAGGATGCAGGATGAAGCACAGTGGCAGAGCACTTGTCTAGCATGTACATGACTTTTAGTTCAATCCCCAACACTACTAACAAACAAAAAATACTAATGGAAATATGTGCATAGACAGGCTGAAGAGATGGCTCAAAGGTTAAGAGACTGACTATTCTTCCACAGGTCCCGAGTTCAATTCCCGACAACCACATGGTGGCTCACAGCCATCTGTGATGACATCTGATACCCTCTTCTGTATACTGTATACCTAATAAGTAAATTTAAAAAAATGTGCATAGACAAACAGACTCAGGTATGAAACCTTCTGATATCATTTTTAGCACCCTACAGAATATACTCTGTCCATGAGAGCATAGACTATTTGTCTGTATTACTGGAGCCTAAATTAGTGTCTAACACTTGGTAGCACTAAATAAACATAGTGCTAGAAAAATTTGGAAGACAATTGTCATATATTAACTAGTTCTTAATGCTGAGCTATTTAAAATTATATAAATTTAATACATGTGACATCAGTCTCAGAATTGTTGTATTGTTAGCCAGTTATTCATATAAGGAGATAATTTTAAGACTTTCACCCAAGACACATGAATCCCTAGTTGTACAAACCCAATCCAGAAGTGTTTAGTACTACATACATATAACCTCACTTTTCTGTCCCAACATGTTGGCTCACTCTCATCATTGAATTCAGGACTAACAGCCTAGCACTGGATGGTTGCTCTAGCAACCCAAATAAGTTGTCGAGTCCCAGTGGAGAATCTCTTTATGCCATATGACAGAGTACACACCTGAGAGAGAGGTTGGGAAACAGCAGAGCATCAGGTATATCTCAGATGTTTTAGCTGCTGGTGCTGGAACCTGGAGTAGAATACCACTGATCTAACTCAGGTCAGCATACATTCTGCCCTCACAAACATCCATCCACACCCTCAGCCACATACAGGCCAGTGAGAAGTGACAGGACTTCTGAGGCCAGGTCAACACTTAAACATTTTCAACACAATGTCTATGGATTATTCACCATTGTACCAAGTATCCATTACTACATAAAAAGCTACCACCAAAACTTAGAGATTTAAAAGAAAAACCATTTGCCAATATTAATGTACCATCCCAAATTTCTAATCTATTGGTTGATTCTGTTCATCTCAGCAGTGGACTTGGCTGACCTTGACACATCTTGGATGTGGATGTCTGACTTGTTGCTAAGTAGGGGTGATCATCTGCTAGGGCTGTCACAAGCACATTTTGAGTAATTTTAGCAACAAAATTTTATTTTTCTATAAGTCAGAAGCAAAACTTATTTTTTCTAATGTTGCGCTCTTTGGAAGGCATGTAGTTACCTTCTTCTTTGTCTTATCTACCTCTTTAAAGACCTTGCTCTTAATTACAGTGGGATTCTGAGGTTTCATGAGTATGGACTTCAGCATGAGTTTTGACAGGACACAACAGAGAAGCCAAATGTACCTGATGGTCTCAGAACTATTGGCTAATGGTTTGGCTGTGTTCCACATAGTCAGTCTGTCACCCTCCAGTGACTACAAGGGTTTGCTCTTCTTAGATGTCACCTATTGAAGAAAAGAGAAAGAATATAGGATCTTTCTATGCTTGAGCTCAAAACTAGTGCATTACTTACAACATATTCTACTGGCCACAGCAACTCACAACCTGCCTAGACTCAAGAAGTAGATAACTGTGGTCATTGTAATAACCAACTTCAGCCATTAGCCTTTCTTAATATTCTTACACACCCAAGATCCAACATTTACTACTAAGAAAACCCTGGAAGCTTGTATGATTTGGTAAAGTTTGTTTTTCAACCCCAATAATCTATTCTTGATACCTCTCCTCTCTCCAGCCTCGTTGGCATTCCTTGATGCCTCTTTCTACAACATAAAAGGTTATGGGGAAAGCATTTATCCTGAGAGAAAATGATTAGGTGGCAGGTGCCAACTCTTCTGAAGATAGCTTTATTCTGATAGATGCATATATCTGAAACTAAATGATAGAGCACTGTGTCAGCATTTCTGGCAGTTCCAAAGAGTAGAAGGAACTTTAGAAAGATGGTGAAAATTGCTTCTCTACATGGGGCAAGAGAAATCTTTTGTTTGTGTGCTTTTTAGTTGCTTCTAACAAGTCAAGTGCATAGCCCTACTTTCAGTAGCCACTCAATAAACACTTACCAAGTGTTCTACAATCTATGTGAGAATGGATTTAAAGTTCTTTTCTGTGTGAGTGATCACAGACGGATATTAGAATGAACTAGGAATTAGAAAGCTGAGCCCCAGGCCATTCTTAGCTCCCACCTGATGGTTTGCCCTAACACAAGCTATTCTTAGCCTATATAAATATCAGGGTTTTTTTTTTTTCTCATTTGAAAAACGGGAGAATTGGTAAGACAGTTTCGAGGACTGCTTTAAGATCTGATTTCCTATGAATCCAAATAAATCTTCAGCAAACGAGAGTGATGGTTCACCCTCCCCCCTTTCCAGTAGATCAGACCATCACTGTGTTATTCAGCACGTGCAAGCCAATGTGCATGTGAGTGAATGTGCAAGTCAAGGTGTGTATATGTACAAGCCCCATGCATCTATGTGTGTCTGTGCACTTGTGCAAACCTATGTGTCTATGGAAGACTGAGTGTATGTGCAAGTCAATGTTCACAAAACCCTATGCAGGTGTGTGTATGTGTGCTTATGTAAACCCATGTGACTATGCAAGCCAATATGCATGTGCAAATGCATGCATTTGACCATTACAGAGTCTATGCTTATAAGTCCTCTACATGTATGTGAAAACTTCCATGTATGTGCATGTGCAAACTGGTGTGCGTGAAAGCTTTGTGGATATGTGCATAAGTCTGTGGGCAAACACAAGTCCATAAAAACCTGTGTGAGCCTATGTGAACAAATACAAGCCCATAAATCTGTGTGTAAATGCAATTCATACAAACCACATGCATCTTATGCAAGTCTATATATATGTGCAAGGCATATACATATGTTTTCAAGCTTTTTAAAATGGGTTTGCAAGCCTAAATGCATGCTCAAGTCTATATGTGTTTATGTGTGTAAAGTCTGGTGTATGCATGATATCTTATGTACATGTGCATAGGTAAGCCTATGTATATATCTAGAAGCCTATATGTGTGCAAAGTTTATGTGTGAGAGCTCATTTCCACACCCAAGCCCATATACATGTGTGTGCAAGCCAATATACATGTTTGTACAAGCCATGCACATATTAGTGCATGACTGTATATGTGTATGCAAGTTCATATATGTATGATCCTTCTATGTGTGTCTGTTTGTATGTGTGTATGTGTGTGCAGACCTATGTGCACATGTGTATGCAGCCCCATACCCAGCTGGTATTTAATCTGTTCCTCTGCACTGTGATCATTCCTACAATGACCAGCCCAAATGGGTCACAATCTGTCCTAGATTTTCTAGATTCTTATAAGCAATTCTGCAGAGATAATAAGACTGTTAAGTTTAGGAGGAATTGTTGATACATTTCTATTCACCAAATATTTTCCTCCACTCAGAATAGCTCAGTAATAAGTCTCTAAATGTTGTAGTTTTTCATTCTCTGACACTCAGCCCAGTTCCTCCAAGAAGCAACCATGCAGAGTGTGTATATATTGAAATGTAGTCCATTGTATACATTTCCTTTATCCACACAGTGCATCTATCTACCCTGGATATACACTGCCAGCCTATGCCTTTAAACATTAATCTATATATACAATGTGGGTGGCTTATATTTGAACCTGGCTGGGACAAGGCAATGTACCTATACATTTCATGGACCTGTCTTAACAATCTGCCATAACATAAAGTGAGAAAAAATAAACAAGGACTGGACTCTCTTGTAAACTCAACCTCAAAAGTCATTGAGTGACTTTGTTGTGCAATAGCAGTTAAGGTCTGGAGGAGCAGCTCTGAGTTTTGTGTGCAGGAAAGAACACAATTCCGTACTTCATCTTCTCCTGGACTCTGTCAAGCCCTATCACCAAAATGGACATGGTTTGCCTCAAACAGAATTCACTATTCACTTGTTTTACAAACATGCAACACCTTCTTAGGAAGGTTACTTTCAAGAGATGAAAAATATGGATGTTGATTTGAAGCTTAGCAAGTTCTTACCTTTAAAAATGGGGCTCAAAGAAAACAAAACAAACAAACAAAAATAAAAACCAGAAACTAAGTTCAAAGTTGGATAACTTAATGGAGCAAACTTAAGCTTTCATTAAGCTTCTGTTCAACATTAACTAAGAGTGATACACACACACACACAGAGAGAGAGAGAGAGAGAGAGAGAGAGAGAGAGAGAGAGAGAGAGAGATTGAGAGAGAGAGATTATCCCTGTTCAGAAATAAAGCTGTTTCTCCAATTACCTTGAGGCTCCAAAATTCAGTATCTCTAATCTATGGAAGTATATTGACTAGCACTCACAGAGATATCGTGTGGCATAGAATTCCAGTGGGTTTTCCTAAGGCCTGGAACATTCCTCCACAGCAAGATCATTGCTCTGAGTATTATTAGCATGGCAATAAAGACCATATGCACAAAAAAGTTCAGTGTAAGACCAAAGGTGAACCAAAGATTATCTCAAAGTTTCTCATTTACCCAGCTCTGAGTGAGAGCAGGGGTGGGGGACTTTGGACGATATGGAGAAGAAGAGAAGAGAAAGAGAAGAGGAGAGGAAGAAGAAAAAGAAGAGGAGGGGGAAGAAAGAGAAGAATAAAAAGAAAAGGATGGAGAAGCAGGAACAGGACAGAAAAGATTATGTCTTCCTGCTCCAGTAGGTAAAGAATGAGTCTGAAACCACTCAAGTCTAAGAGGAGGCAGTACAAGATTAAGTGGTTTCCTGGAGTAGCTGATAACAGACCACACAGGGACTTTAGGAATTTCAATAAGGTAAATTACTTTAGGATAGTGAAGGATGTAGTACAATCAGAATTTTAAGACAGTCCCCTTTGTGTGCATGCCCTGTGGAATACCATCTCCTTAAGAGTGGGTGGACTTGATCTCCTCCAATGAGCTCTTTTCCCAGGGGGGCATTATAAATCAGAAAGAGAAGAAACAGATTATAAGCTCCCATACATGTTCTCTTCCTGGTCGTGAGAATACAACCCACTCTGCTGTATGGGGACCATGTGGCAGGACATTATTTATGGACAGCTTTCCCTAGAGGAAGGAGTCTACAGACTGTTAATCTGCAAGAAAGTAAAGACCTCCACCTTGCAACTGTCAACAACCAGAACATACTGACAAATTCATGCACCTGAGGACCATGAGTACAGAAGGGAACACAGCCAGACCCCACTAGCCTCTGCTCTTATAAGACCCTGAAGCAAAGATTACACCTACACTATGCATAGACTTCTGATTCTCTACCTTTAAAGACTAGAGATAATATAATGGTGCTAGTTAAGTCATCAAGTTTATTGTAATATTGCTAAGCATAAGAAAGCAGTTTTTAGAATGCTAAAAGCTTCTCAAAGCTGAAGTATTCAGTTTAGACCTGAAGACATTGAATATGAAAAAAATCATGAGAGGAAAGAAAAAGCTGTACTGAAAAGTAGGGAAGTGGTGTGTGGTATTAGCAAAGTCCCTGAGGTCACGAGACACGTTACATAATACATTTAAGATAGCATTGTGAAAGGAAGCCCTTATTTCTCAATGAGGAGCATACAATATTCTGACTTCATGAGCAGGTCATGGGCTATACATCCATCAGCCCTACACTGACAGGTTAGTTTCCAGGACAGAGTCAGCTTCTGAAAATGAAAACCTGAAATATATGAAATGCTGTTTGTCCCTGAAACAAAGGGAATGAAATCCAGGTTCATCAATTAATTGATGAATTAGTTCCTTGCATTACTTCCCATCACTCAAACTGTTATGCTCTAGGCACGTTTCCTCCCCCCTGAATTCTCCTCCAACAACACACAGGCTACACTTCCTTTAATTGGTAAGGTGATCCTCTCCTAAAGATTACATTTCCTAGGGCTGGAGAGATGGCTCAGGGGTTAAGAGCACTGACTGTTCTTCCAGAGGTCCTGAGTTCGATTCCTAGCATCCACATGGCAGCTAACAACTGTCTGTAATTCTAAGATCTGACACCCTTACACAGTGTTATACATGCAAGTAAAACACCAATTCACATAAAATTAAACAAACACTTTAAAAAAGATTATGTTTCCTTATTTTGCCTCCTATCCAGCTTTTCACCCCAAATCCCCTCACACAGGGATCTTACATTCTTTCAGTTCTCTGGCCCCCAAAATTATCCATACTTAACCCCCAGTTACAAACTTATTTGAGTATCCCTATAGTTCAGCAAATGGTCTTCTATTGGCACTAAATATTAATATTGACAGCAAAGTGCATTGCTAAACCCTCACCAGAGAAACAACTGGTCAATGATGGTTAGGGAATAAAAACTTGGGCCTGTTCAGCCTCAAATGGGATATCTGTATAATAGCCTTACCGTCAGGACTAGGGATCTATGTAGAAGGGGGCAGTTGTAAAAACCAAAGGTAGTAGATGATTTCAAGAAAATAGTGTTTTCTAAACACAACAGGTCAGATACATATATGAACTCACAAGAATTATGCCAGTACGCACAAGACTTTTACAAGCTCAAACTAGACAAAAATCCCAGCATGAAAGGGAAGCTTGGCATGAAATCCCTCCCCTAGCTGAGGAGCTATTGACATTTGATTATTACTGGGGGAGGAAAAGGTTGGTTTTCTTTATTTATTTGAAAGCTTTTACAATAAAGTTTATAAAAAAAATAGTGGTGTGACACCTAATATATCAACCACATTTCAGGGTAGGCCCCCCAGGAGGGAAAAAGGGAGAGAGAGAGAGAGAGAGAGAGAGAGAGAGAGAGAGAGAGAGAGAGAGAATATGAGTTTAAGTGGGTAGAGAACCTAAGACAAATTGGGAGAAAATGACAGATATGATCAAAATACATTGATGACATTCTCAAAGAATTAATTAAAAATATTGTTATAAAATACAAAAACAAAATAAGTAATAAAATATAAACATATTGAAAGGCAGAAAATTAGTACTCACTCATATTTCCCAGGTGACACCTAAAAGTTAAACCTTTTTAGGCACATCATCCTATTGTATCTTTATCACGTTCTTTACGTATTTCCCCATTAAATGTTGAATCTCTCAAAGACCAGAAACAGTATAATGGCTTTTCAATCTTTGTGTCACCTAGGCCTTGCACAGGGTCAGAGTCTCTCAAAACATATTTAACACACAAGTTAAAAGAATTGAATACAATACTCAGGCTTTGAGTTCAAGATCGTGGATCATAGAGCAGAAATTTTTGCTGCCAGACATTATGATAAAATGAATGTTGAAGGCTTTGTATAAGGACAAAACAGCCTGTGACTGGTAGATGGAGGCTCCTGGTGGTCCCATTTTGTGACCCTCTTCTTTCTTCCTCTTGCCTCCCGCTGCCCAAACAATACAGAATATGTGCATTTACCTCATCTAGTCCAGAAACACTCAAAGAGTTGTGATTAGTGGAAGTACAGTCTGGGCTGATGGAAGGAGAAGAGAACCCAGTTAACAAGGCATGGCTATTTGGGTGTATGTATAGCATCCCTAATCCTTAAGCATGCAGATAGACAAAGGGTTAACCGAGGCAGCTTCCAGGTGAAGTACTGGAAGCTAACCTTAGAATTCTGCACTGAATTCTAAGCATTGGTTTGGTAAACACAAAGACTAAAAGGTATAACAAACCTCAGCTACCAGGGTTTAATCACAGACTGCTTCTGAGTAAAGCATGGCACCCACGGATCAACAGCAGAGACATTTTTATGGCTCTCCCCTTGTCTTTGTCTCTTGTCCTCGTGTTAAACAAGATCTGAAGATGGAATCTCACCAGTTAAAATTGGGTTCTGCTCTGCTGATCTAAAAACTCAGCCAGAAAATCAGAGAAGAAAGATTTCCTTTCAGTTTAATATTACAGATTCTATCAAGATTAAAATTCTTTTATTTTGCAGTCTGCAAAATTCCCTCTTTCTCCTTTGCCTGTGATTTCTACTCACCCCTCCCCCATGCTCACACCCACCATGGAAAACACAGATAGGTGCAACACTTCTAACTGTGGCCTGCACCCCAGAAGGGAAAAAGCATCAGCATGCAACCCGCAAAGTCAGCACAGTACTCTAAAGGAACAAATTAAGGCCAATTAAAGGTAGAACCCTTAGGAATGGTTAGCAAACCCCTACTCTTTTTCCATAGAGGAAAGGAAAATCATTTGTATAGCTTTTTTAGCCCAAAGAGTGGAGGAAAATAGCCTATTTCATGTTGTGTTCATGTTAATTTTTTGCTTTTACCCAGGTCAATTCAACGATGTTTATTTCTAGCAGAATCGGGGACCAGAAGAAAGTCAAAGATAAGAAAGAAAAAGTTGTTGCCCTACAGGAATTGACAATGTAGCAGCTAACTGTAACAACTAAATAAAGAAATCAGGCTGAGGTGCAGCTCAGGGGTAGAGTACATGCCTCACATGCACAAGGCCTTGTTTGAATCCTCAGAAGTGCAAATAAATAAACAAGTAAGTAAGTAAGTAAAACACAGTAGAATTGTGATAAATGGCGGGAGAGATGCAAACGAAGCCAAGTGTAAACAGAGTCTATGGAATTTGTAGAAACGGGCTTTTGAAGCTTTTCTCCATTCTTCCTTCTGGTACATGGGACCATCATAAGCTATTTTGACTTATATTTCTGAAAAATAAGAAATGAAAAGTACTCTTTTCTACTATAAAACTATGCATTCCTAAGAAAATCACATTATCAAGAATAGTATTATAAAAAACAATTATTTTAATAGGTAGTAAAAGGCTTGGTTCTAGAGATTTTTAGATATGCAATAGTGTTATTTTTCCTACAGGAATTTTAATAGTAAAATTTTTCTACTGCACCTAAGTGGTTTTTTCTTATTTTAGGTAATACATTGGCTTGTCAAAACTGGCAAACCTAAACATCCCCAGAAAATCTGAGGAGTACCTAAGACCAAAATCAGTTAGTGATCTTCAAAATCAAACCTGGCTCCATTTAAAATTGGGGGGTAGATTGGCTTATTTATTATTTATTCTGAGTCCAACTCCCTTCATGTGAGAGGCTTCTAGACCCGCAAATGTTAAGCTAGAAAGCAACCATGTAGCCTGTTGTGATGGTGAATGCTTATAATCCTACCATTGAGAGGCTGAGGCCAGTAGATCAAGAGTTTAAAGCCAGATTGTGCTATATAGGCACACCTAAACTACAGAGTGAGATCTTATTTAAACAAACAAATAAACTGGACCTGTCATCTGGCCTTGACCAATGATGTATGGATGGAAATAAGAGGTGTCTATGGGTGTTCCACCACATCTCTCTGTCACTTCTGTCTTGTGTATCCTAGCCAGGGAGGCACCTTTCTCCTGGGCCCTGCAGTAAGGATGACTGAAAAATAGAGACCCAGGCAACTTGAGATGTGGACATTCCATAGAGTGGCCAAAATGTGTTCCTTTTTGAAGCTCACATGTTGAAATCCTAGCCCTGAGGTCATTTTATTTGGACATGGGCCTTTGGGAGGGGATTACATCATGAGGATTGAGTGAGATAAGTATCCTTTCCAAAAGGACCCCCAGATATCTGCCTTGCCTCTTCTTTCATGCATGGACACAGAAGATGTCCTCCATAAAGAGGAAGTGGGTCCTCACCCAAGACCAACTCTATTGGAGCGCAATATTAGGTTTTCTAGTCTCAAGCTGTGGGAAACCAATGTTTATTGTTTTGTTATTTACTTCCCAGTATATGGCATTCTATATAACAGCTCACAAAGACTAAGACACAAGCACAGGGAGGAAGATAAACTTTTGTTGTTGCAAGCTAGTAACACTTGAGACGATTTGTTACTGAGAATTTTTTTTTCTCTTATTGATCACAAATACAAAAGTAAAGAAACATAAACTATGTAAGCAACAGACAGTCACCTCCTGCAAGCCCAGGAGTTTCTTCCATTTGTGATCTTTAAGGGCAGATGAATCTTTAAGATGCTACTGTTTATTTTAAAGACTCTGCACTAGGCATTTTTATATATTACCTTACTTTATCCACAATGGGAATATGGGAGCTATCAGTCTAAATGGTATAGATAAAAAAAAAGGCTGAGAGCCAACAGAATTTACCAACTATAACTTATTAAGTGTGTAAAGCAGGAATTTTGCTTTGTTGCATTCCAAAATCCAGTCTTTATATCACTCTTTCACAGTACTGATTAAGAAATAAATCAGTTAGCCACACGGGCAATCTTAAATTACAGCTCTGAGGACAATATGAGGTCATGCTCACATGATCTGAGTTCAGTTATTTAACCTCCCTGTGCTTAGATTTCTGTGTGTGAATTGGAGATGAGTATCTTCAGCACATTAGAGGACACACAGTGGTACCAGACTACTTCTAGGCATGCATCATCCCTTCTTTAATGGATTTTCAGCATAATTACAGTGAGTTCTGATACAACTTCAGCATTTGGGTAGAATAAAAATTTACTATTTTAGGATGCTAGGAAAATATCACTTTCCATGGTCTTTAGGAGACCCAGACATCACAGAAACATCACAGAGGTGTAGCCAGCCCCAGGATGAGAAGAGATCCAAAGTCATGGGGACAAAGAGCCACAGAACTACATAGGCAGAGCAGCAACAATGGGGTCTGGCTTTCACTGTGGTGGAGGAAGTACAAATGGCCAGAGGCAGTGGCACACAGGGCCCAAACTGATGGATCTGTCAAATGTAGGAACATGTTGGGTCCCAATGGCCTGAGAAATAGGATTTAGAGGAATTGGGCCTGGCCTGATATGAAGACAGAGAGAGATAGCTGCAAACAAGAGTGAGCCTGTGACACCATGGCCTCTGACTAGCAATGAGCTGATGGAAACAGCTGATGGGATTGACAGAGGTGAGGATGACAAAAAGCACTTAGGCAGCAGCTTCATGTCCCTGTTGTCGCTGAAAGCCTCCTGCCATAGTACAAAGCAATCAGTCAGTCACCCTGCCGCCAGCCCCTCCTCTGCCCGCCTCCCTTCTCCCACCTTTGAACACCCTGGGCCAATCATCCCTTTGTCTCTCCAGCCTAGACTGTGGCAGCCCACACCCAGGCAACAGAAACACACCAGCTGGAACCAAGCCTTTAACGGCTGTCTCTCTAACCAGAGGCTCCTAGGGCTGTCTGGGCTAATAGAGAGGCCTGGCCACAGGAACGGGAATTACAAAGACAGTCTGGCTATAGAGGGAGCTTCCTGTCTCCACAGCTTGTCATGAATTTTACATTAAGAAGTTACCTGGATGTTGATCATACCAGTTCCCGGCACTGGCCTCTCCCTATATCACAGAGTAGTAGGTCCCCTGCATTTTGAAGACAGAAGTGTGACTTTGAATTACAAATTTAAAATGGTTTTGAGTTTGGAAATTTTTCACAAAAGCAATAGCTGTTGAACTTGGAGTTGAAGATTCCTGGGTTCTTGTCCTCCTGCTATTCACCCTTTATCTCACTCACTATGGCTGTTGCTGGAGTCTGTCCTTCATCCTCCCAGACCATGCCTTTCTTGAGCATGGATGGCAGGTCTTACAATATGACACCACATGGTAGCAGCTAGAGCTTTTTGACTGCCTGTCTATCTGCCTTCTACTACAGTTTGTCACCTCCCTCACAGACAGCAAAGGCCTTTAGTATTTGTACCTTCAGTATTCAACACATGACTGTTAAGCAGTCCATTCATCAAGTTTATAAAATATGCAATCTCCAAATATATAAAATGGGGATAAAGTGCATAAGAGTCTTTTGTTCCAGGTTAGTGTTTGGGATCAAATGTGAGAGAAGAACTGGAAAGCCTCTGGAAAGGTCCAGTGGCAAATGAACTACAAATGGATGAATTGCACAACTTGGGCTTTCTTGCTGCTTCAGCCCGCATTTATGATGCCCATCTTGTATGCCAGGCAACATGCCAGTAGAGATGGGACCCTTCCTGGAAGGGCATAGATTCCCACCGCACTTACTACCTCCCTCAGCCCTGTACTTAACCTCTGGATGTGGTCCAAACCAGTGAGTTCCAGCCGCATAACTGCAATCTTCTTGCTGCTGGGTATAGAAAAACCCCACAGTGCCTATTGGGCCATCACCAATCACACCTTGAACATCATCTTTGAGTAGAGCAGAAACCGTAGTGGGAGAGACAGAAGGTATAGAAGACAATGTGTAAGGTGTAGGTCTTCCCTCTAAAAATAAGACACAATGTGAAATAAGCAGAAAATGACAGAGGACATGCAATGTTCTCTGATCCTTAGGTGAAGATATTGTTTTGTATATGAGTTTGAGAATCTCATGATCTGTTGTTCCTTTTCATTCTGACCAGTTGTGGATATCTGTTGCATCTCTATCTGCTGCACAAAGAAGCTTCTTTGATGGCAGTTGAGAGCTACACTTACCTGTGAGTATAAGGATGAATATTTAGAATGCATTTAGGAATTAGACTGGTTTAGGATAATGACAGTAGCAAGTTTTCCTTTATGTCCCATGATGTCACCACCAAGGACAGTTGGGAAGAAGAGTTAGAAAAATTGTAAATGCCAGAGGACCAAGACGTCTGCTGTGATGCAGTGGCTTCTATACATGATAGATTTGCCTCCATGAAACCTTAACAAAAGGTCACCTAAGCAGTGACAACATTATGTGATATGCCAGTGTGGGGGAGGGAAATTACACAAGGCCCCATCCCAAAGATAAAAAGCTACAAGCAAACTATGGCTGCTGAGAGAGAGAGAACCAGTCTTCTTCAGGGAGGAGCCTCTTATCCAATTCCAAATTTTCATCCCTAAACACATACACATATGAGCAACAGTAAATTGACTCCAAAGGGTGTGTGTGTAACAATAATAAATAAGAGGTCAATAATATGAGAGAAAATGGGGGAAAGGGAGTAAAAATGGTATAAATACAGCTCTTATGCATCACAGTCTCTAAAAATAAACTTTTAAATGAACAAAAGGCATCTTTAAAAAGATAACAATATGCACAAAAGAAATATGTCAGTTCAGAGAAGAGAGGGGCTTCATTAACTGTGTGTCAGAAAAGACACCAGGAAAGTGATGACATTTTAGGTTGGTCATTTAGAAGTGGCAGGCATGACAGTAGGGAAGAACCAGAGAAGTGAAGACCCTGAAAGAGTAATCCTCCAGCTTTCTATCACACACACAGGGAAGCCAAGGTCCAGATTTGGAAACTTGACCATGACTGCACTGGCAGGACTAGAATGTGGAGCGTGGCAGCTTGCGTGCTCTTCTAGAAAATATGTTTAAACTCTACTGCCTTTGTAAAAGAGTTGACAGGTAGAACTTTCAAGAAATGATTAGGGTAAAAGGCTCTGTCTCAGAAGTAGTTTAAGATGCTATAATCCATCTCCTTCTTCCTCTCTTTACAATGTGTTTCCTTGTCCTGTAATGTCTTCTGCCTTGTCATGGTCCTGAAAGAAGATATGCAAGATGCAGCCTCTGGATCTGTGAGCAGTTCTAGAACTATTAGCAGAATAACTTAGCTAATCTGTTGAACTGTGTTAACGTATAAATAGTGCGCACAGTAAGATTCAAGCTTGAGGCCCACACATTAGCCAGGGAATGACCTGACTCTAGGCTCCTATGGGCAGAAAGGGAAGGAACAAATGAAAAGATGAGATAAAATGAGAAAAGGCAAGACATAATGGAGAAAAAAATATATTTAAAATAACAACCTTTTGCACACAGAGGAGTGAAGACTGTGTTTAAAACTACACAATAAAAATCCTAAAAACAAAATAATGAAAACCTATGGCAAGGAGGCCGCTGCAGAAAGAGGAAAAACCCAGACACTTCTGAAAAGGTGGGCTAAAAGACTGATAAAGTGGTAGCTGAAGTGGATAAAATTCCAAGACTTCAGGAAATCTGTATTTTTCAGATGATGCTACCAACTTCCCTAACAGGGCTAGAGATTCCTAACAGATATCCAAGTGACAGTGTGTAGTGTTCCTATATCATAGCAGCAATATTAAGTTAGTGAAGAACTAATCCCACACAAAGTGAGTTTTAGAGTTGAACAATGCAGAACATAACTCCCAAGGGCAGCTAGTACTGAACTGCACCATGATGATGACTCACAAAGGCTCTGTGGTGTGCAAAACTCCATAACTCCGTCTCCCATCAGAAGCCACTAGCTTTGTTGAAATTTAATGAAGTTCAAATATAGGATGTGCCCAAACATGACAGAGGCATTGTTTTCTCTCCTTCAGCCCACCGTATGTTAAAAGCATCTATTAAAATGTGTCTGCAATGGAAGGCACCCAACACACTGTCATTAATTTAAGGAAATAAAATTGCACCATATGAAGGGTTATCATAAGGAAGATGGTGACCAGCTGCTCACCATCTCCTGTGGGTTAGAATAAGAGAAAGTGGGAGGGAATTCAATTTGAAATTGAATCTGAGTAGGAACTTGACAGAGGGAAGGGAGCATTATCTCCAGGACAGAAAAACAGTGGAGCTGTGTGAGTCCATAAGACGCTGCTGAGGGGTAGGGGAGGGAAGGGCTCCTGTCAGCCCATTGTACAACAAGGCTTTACTGCTTCTCTGCTCTGGGTTATTAGATGGGCTGTGAGTCTCTTTTCTGTCACCCTTTTCTATGCAAAGGTTGCTTTTAAAAAATTCACTAAAGTAGAAACAATGGAGGCATTTCTATTTTCATAGAGACTGGAGTCTTCCAGTAAATTAGTGAAGCAGGAGGGGGGTTATCAGAGGCAGAGGTCCCTTCTCTGAAGCAGCACACACACAGCCTCCTGTAGCATCCAGTCTAGCTCTGCCTAATCACTCAGTACTTCCGTGGTCTTAACGAATGGGGAGGATCATCTGATATACTGTCTGTTGAAAAACTTGGATGCAACATGATGAGAAATCTAGTTCATATCAGTGACTCTCAGATCCCGCCCTCTCAGAAACCTGTGTCTCACTCTCATTTTTAAGCACCCAGAGCCTCTGTCTCCATTACAGTGTGTTCTTAACAATAATTTATATGGGCCATTTGCTACCTAGTATGAATTTAAATCACTTCTTATCTGCCTTCCAGGTGCATTCCTATAGGAGCTGCAAATCCCACAGGGAAACCAAAAACCTGCTTTTTTGGCCAAGAAATTCCAAACCATCAGCAAAAGTTGAGGGATATATTTTCTGGTTGAGAAATATGAAGATGCCAAAACTGCCCCAAATAGGAGACAACTGGGGCAATGCTCCAGGTTAGATCAAATGCCCTGCAAGGCCAAAGGGTTGGTCATCTGCCTGTGATTCTATTAAAAGATGCCAGAATCATTAGGAAGTGAAGCTAAAGGTTTAGAGAGGGAATTAAGTCATTGCAGATGGGCTCCTGGGGGAGGAACCTGGCTCTGTCTTCTCTCTCTCTCTCTCTCTCTCTCTCTCTCTATCTATCTATCTATCTATCTATCTATCTTTCTCTCTCTCTTTCTCTCTCCGGAGTGAGCAGCTCTACTTTCCCAGGTTCCCCCTATGGTTTCTCTGCTAAACTGTTCTCTTTCACAAAAGACAGGCCCAAAATGAGAAGGCCAAGAGACTATGGATTGACATCTCTGAAACCATGAGCCAAATAAACCTTTCTTCCCTAGAAGCCGTATATCTCAGATACTTTGACACAGTGGAGAAAAACAGAGTGACACACTCTACCTTTCTCTTGAGATGCTTTGATTATATTAATCCTCCATTTCAATGAAGATATCATTAAAAATGAAAGGAAATCAGAACCACCCCCCCATGAGCAAAAATGAATTGGCTTGCCACATTAACATAGCAGAAACAGTCTTGGGAATTAAGTATTACTGATTATGCAAATGTTAGTCATAATCCTAGAAGGATATAAGAAAAATATGCAAATATACAAACTGTTAGTAGAGGAGGGATAATGTGCTAGGGTTTTTCAGAGGAAGGAGAGGGGGTTAGAACTGGTTGAATTAGAAAAGAATACCCTACGGGGGCATGGTATTTGGCAAATTGGCCCAGGGAGCAGGAGACAGAGGAGAAAGCCATTCCAAACAGAAGAGAGAGGTGCACCCTGGCACTGTTTTCTCCTTCTCACTTTCACCTCCCCTGAGCTTCACCTCCATGACTAGAGTCCATAGAAGTCTGGGTGCTTCCTCCCACACCCTTTTATTTTCTTAAAATCACATGTTCCCTTTGGGTCTGAAACAGAAGCAATTCCAATAGAAAAGACAGACGGAGAAATGCTTTGAATAACAATCCTTGGCATATAGATTAACTTTATTTTTTCTTTAATTGGGGGATGTTTGGGCTGAAAACCTGGCATGGTCCCCACGTTGAAGATGCTGGTAACAAATGAAAGAAACTGGTATGCAGTGAAGAAGGGGGGGGGGTTGTGTTGATAAATTAGTTCCTTAGCTAGGGGCAAATCCAGGGATTGTTTTCCTGATACCCCAAGCAGGAGACCAGGTGCCCTCTGTCCTTCCTACCAACTTGGCAGCAAGCATGAACCCAGACTCCAGACCAGCACAAATTTTAAATCCAGTCAGGGTTACAGAGACAGTTTGGTTCCCCTCCAAATCAAAGCAGCGTTTCTTTCATTTTTAAATATTGTAAAGTTGGTTGGCAATAATTTACTCCCCTGCTGACAATCCATGTCCAAATTTCAGCCTCACTGGAAATGGTTGTGATCTATGCTCTTACAGAGAAAAAAGAAAGAAAGAAAAATAAAAGAAAGCAAACACAGGCTACCCCCACTGAACTCCAGCTCCTTTAATGGACAAGTTGACAGAGTCTTTAACCAGCCTCTCTCCGGGGCCATGCCATAATTGCAGGCTGGGAAAGAGAGTTGTGTTTCATGTGATTAGAGAGTGTTTGTGCTTCTGTCCATTAGGAACAAAGAGGAGGAAGCATTTTCAAGAACTAGATGCCAAACATCATTCACCAGGGAATTCAACTCAATTACTTGCAAAATAATCTCCAAGATGGTCATTTCATCATTAAAATATTCTTGGTCAGAGCTGATCTTGAGAGGTGGCACTTTGGAAATTACGTGGTTGGTTTAACAGCATCTTCTCCTAAAATGGTACCCACCACTCCCCCTCCCACTGTGTTCCACATCATCAACTCAGGCACTCAATTGTTTTGTTTGCCCAGACACTGATGAAAACACTATGTGATTTTCTAGTAGTTTCTTTCTCTTACATCATATAAATCCTTCATCTAAGGGATGAGGGGGAAAATGCCCTGGGGCACTGGGAAGAGCGAGGTAGGAGTCAATGGCATTGCTCAGTGTCAGTAGAAATTCGAAGGGGACTGAAGTGAGGGGTGAGTTCTCTTTGCCGAAAGCAAAGTCTCTGTCCATTGACATTGGTGGTACACTTAGTAAATCCAAAAGGCTGTGGGAAACTGGAGAAATCAACTTCCATCATGCACCCAAGAGCTTAGGGCATCTGAGTCAGTTGCTGTCCTGTAAAATGTCCTGACCACTGCTGACCCCTTTGAGAATTGTGTCTTCACTGACCCCACACACCAAAGCCCCCTCAAACATTCCATCTCCTCTTAAATGACTAATCCAAAATCTTCACCTGGAAAATGCAACTAGGATCTCACTTTCCATTGTGGCACTACACTGGCCTCTTCCTTCTCCAAAGCTTGTCTTTATTTGTGAGACTACTAGACTCCAGATTCTTATTAATGGTGCTTCTTTTGGAAAAACAAAACAAAAGCTTGGGATTACAGGACTCTGTGAGACCAATGATTTTAGAAGTGAGCCTGGGATACATCAGAGGGGTCAAGTAGAGGGAGAGCAGATGAGGTACTTTTCTATCACAATAATAAATGCTGTGACAAAGGTAAACTATAAAGGGAAAGGGGTTTTCACTTATGGTTGCAGAGGGTTAGAGTCCATAAGGACAAGCAAAGACTTAGTGGCAGGAGCAGGAAGTTGAAAGGTCACATCTTGAACTACAAACACAAAGCAGAGAAAGCAAACTAGAAATGGCTCAATACTTCATCCAACAAGGCACAGCTCCTAAGCTTCCCCAGACAGTGCTACCAAATGGAAACCAAGCATTTAGTTGCCCAAGAATATAGGGGATATCTTATTCAAACCACCATAGACAGGCATGTTACTCCTTAAATGTCACCTGGCAGGTATCTTATCTCTACAGAAGGGCATAGAGAAGAGATTTCACTTCAAGGAAAGTTGAAGTTAGTATATGGAATGAAAAGGAAATGGGGTTCCAGTGGGCCCAAAAAAGTGGCTGCTTTCTCTTATATCCTAAATAATCATCAAAAAAAATATAAAAAAAAAAGATATGAGGAGATGGGCCTTGTGTGGGGGAGGTGTGAGCATGCGCACACGTTTGTATGTTGGAAAGATGCTATAATAAAAGGTGCTCATGAATCAAATTAATACAGCCTTTTCTGTGTCTGGGAATTGGTATATAAATAAAAATCTCCTGTGAAATTTATGTTCTCTCGAAGCATGAAAATTAGATTAGCAGCCCCATAGATGTCCCAGACAGGTCAGATAGGAACGATATGAAACAGTTCTTATTTTATAGCTATTAGGAAAATATGGATTTTTCTTTTCTGGTATATTTATACATACTGCATCTCAATTCTCACCAAATCCATACACACACACACACACACACACACACACACACACACACACACAAATGCACACACTTCATTCTACCCAACAGCTTTTCTTAGCTCTTCCTCTATTATCCTACAGAGGCCAGAGTGCTTATTTTTTCATTTCAATTTTTTCTTATAAATCTGTGACATCTCCCCATTTAAAATCTGCATTTTTTTGAATTACTACTTTTTATTTTCTAAGTTTTGGTGCCCCATTTAACATTCTCTGATATCCATGACAAAACTACAAACATCCCCTCAGGATTATTCCTGCATGCCATTCAGGTCTTGGTTCTTTGACACACAGTGAAAGCAGAAGATTGTAGGGTAGAGGAACCTAATGCATAACGCTGGAGGAGCAAGACTCTGGGCCAGAGTGACGCAACAGATATATTGTTCATACTGAAATCTGAGTTTTTAAGGCTGTAGAGTGTAGTAGAATATTAATTAAAGATGTGCTACACTCGTTTATGCTGTGAAATATTTGTTTAATGATGCAAAGATGCATTGTATTCTTTTATTTTACATTTGTTTAACTCCAAAGCTATATTATTCTGAATAATATAAGACATCTGAATGTTTTAATAAAGATCTGAATGTTCAATAGCTAGGCAGAAAAAAAAAGGATAGGTGGAATTGAGAGGCAGAGAAAATAAATATGAGAAATCTAGGAAAAGAAAATCAAGGAGCATGAAAAGCATGCCAAGGGCCAGCCACACAGACACACAGACACACAACCAGTCATGGAATAGAAAGAAAAAGATATACATAAATGGTGAAAGATAAAAGTCCAGAGGCAAAAGGCAGACAGGATAATAAGCCAAACTAAGGCTGGTTGTTTATAAGAAAGAATAAGTCTCTGTGTATTTATTTGGGAACTGGGTGGTAATTTGTAGTATAAAGTTTATGGCCCTGACCCATAGCCATTTAGCCCCAAATAATCACACAAAGGCTTATATTAATAACAAAGTGTTTACTTATGGCTCAGGCTTATTGCTAGCTAGCTCTTGCATATTAACTCAACCCATTTCTACTGACTATGTTTTGCCTTGTGGTTCATGGCTTACCTGTACTTGTATGTCTTGTTCTCTTGGTAGCAGCTTGCAGCTCCTCTCTCTTCTTCTGTCCTCCTTCCCCTTTATCTATGCTTGGATTTTCTGCCTGCCTATAAACTGCCTTGTCATAGGCCAAAACAGTTCCTTTATTATCCAATGATATTTCACAGTGTACAGAAAAGCATCCCATATCAGTGAGCCCTCAAGAAGCAAAGAGTAAAATAAGACAAACAACTACAGTAAGGGAGGTAGGTAATTAGGCACACAGTCAGTCTCAATAGAAGTTTGTGGGTTTATGGAATATTGGATTAGACCCAGGTAGCTATGCTTATTTCCTACTGATACTAAATTCATGGAATGCTGAGAAATTAGGAGAGTTCTCTGCTATTTCTTTGTTAAGTGGCTAAGGGTCAATAGGAAGGCTAAGTGCTTCCCACATCTTATTATCCAGGTTGACACTATCCCTTGCATATGCTTAATTAGGAATGCTTACCATAACAGCTAATATCAAACCAAAGATGAGGATTTTCTGCAGATCTTAGAGTCTTAGGTCTTTAAGGAGCACCTTGTACAGGCTGCCTATCCTATTGAAAGCCAGTCCACAAACTAATCTCTCAGTATCTGTGGCAATTTGAAAGAAAATGGTCCTCATATGGAGTGTCATTATTAGGAGTTATGGCTTTGTTGGAGTAGGTATGGCTTTGTTGGAGGAAGTGTGTCACTGTGGAGGATGGAACTTGAGGTCTCATGTGCTCAAGCTATGCCCAGTGACACAGTTCACTTCCTGTTGCTCATGGGATCAAGATGTAGAACTCTTAGCTCCTTCTCCAACACCATGTCTGCCTCCATGCCCTAACATAATAATAAGGAATTAAACCTCTGAAACGGTAAGCCAGCCTCAATGAAACATTTTCCTCTATGAGTTGTCATGGTCATGGTGTTTCATCAGAGTAAGAAAAATCCTAAGACAGAAGTTGGTACTAGAAACTGGAACATTGCTATCATAGGCTTGACCATGTTTTTGTATAGAGGAATTTTGCTTTGGTACTATGCATTAGAAAAGAAGTAGAATGCATTAAGCACTGCTTAATGGGCCATACTAGTAAGAACATGAAAAATTTGAACTCTGGGAACTCTGGCTCAAGAAGTTTCAGAAATGAAGAATTTTAGTATGTTGACTAGAAATCCTTCTTGTAATATTCTGATGAAGAATGTGGCTGGTTTGTGCCCTTGTCTGAAGCATATACTTGAAGATAAAGTGAAGAGATTTAAATTAATCCCATTGACAGAGGAAATATCAAAACAGCCTAGTATAGACTCTGTTGTGTGGTTACTAATATTTTTGTTTTGTTTTGTTTTTGTTTTTGTTTTTTTAACTTTTATTTATTTATTTGCCTTGGTGTTTGCCTGGAACTGGAACTACAGACAGTTGTGAGCTGCCATGTGGGTGCTGGGAATTGAACCCGAGTCCTCTGGAAGAGCAGACCGCTCTTAACCGCTGAGCCATCTCTCCAGTCCCGTGTGGTTATTAATGTTAACATTAATGCAGATATATAATGAAAAGGAGCAAGATAAACAAAAAATAAGTATAATGAAGAGAAATGGAGCACTAGGAAGTGCAATGGAGTTAAGTCCTGTATTCAAGGAGATGAAAAGATTTAAAAACAGAATAAAAGGAGTGGTGATCTCAGGGCAAAATCCCATCCAGCTAAGTTTCTAGTTTGTGAAAAGGAACTAAAGGAAAGCTTAGAACTGGTGTGGTGGTGCATGCCTTCAATCGCAGCACTTCAGAGGCAAAGGCAGTTGGAGACCAGCCTGGTCTACAGCCAGTTTCAGGACGGCCAAGCTTATGCAGTAAAGAAAACCATCAAAAACAGAAAGCTTGTAAAGATGTAATTGAAGAAAGGGGCCATGTTCTAGCCCCAGCAAGCAACAGAATTTGGTAGCCTTGGCCACATGGTTCTGGCTTAGAGTCAAAATTCGAAGAAGGGAGTTATAGAATCTTCCTCTGGGACTAAGGGAAGTTGCTAGGGCCACACATGTGTCAGGAACATCCCTGTATGAAAATCTAGAGCAGCCATTTTGTGAAGCTGTGGAGGTTAAGCCTGGATTGCCTTGGAGACCCCAAGATACTGGAGATGCCTTAGTCACAAGATATCTGTCAAGGGAAGCTGCTAAAAGGGAATGGAATCAGCCCAAGAGAAAGAAGTGTATTATAGTCAACAAAGCTGGAAGGGATTGGAGGTCTGAAGAGCACTTTGACGTCTCACATGGAGAAGCAGAGTTTGGAGTTTGTCCACATGGGTTTCAGTCTTGCTTTGGTTCAGTATTTACTCACTCTGCTCCCTTTCCTGCTTTGAAAAAGTAATATACGTCCTGGGCCATTACATGTTGAAAGTGTGTGATCTGCTTTTTGGGTTTGATTTTTATAGAGGATTATAGTTAAGAGATTACATGAATCTCAGAAGAGACTTTGAACTTTAGACTTTTAAATAAGTTTTAGACTGCTACAGAGTATGGGGATTTTTGAAGTCGGACTGAATGCATTTTTTTTTAGTATAATGATATTGCTGCAAGCCTATGGGGGCCAGAGTGTGAAATGTGGTAGTTTGAAAGAAAATGGCCCCCAAAGGGGCACTATTAATAGACATGGCTTTGTAGGTATAGGTTTGGCCTTATTGGAGGAAATGTGTCACTGTGGGGGTGGGCTTTGAGGTTTTCTATGCTCAAATTATGCTCAGTGACACAGTTCACTTCTTGTTGCCCGTGAGATCAAGATATAGAACTCTCAGCTCCTTCTCCAGTATAATATCAGCCTCCATGCCACCATGTCCTACCATAACTATAATGGACTAAACCTCTGAAACTATAAGCCTGCCCCAATTAAATGTTTTCCTTTATGAGCTGCCATGGTCATGGTGTCTCTTCACAGCAATAGAAACCCTCACTAAGACAGTGTCATCAAGTTTCTATCTTGAGCCCAAAATAGTGAGTTTCAGTTATTCTGGTTTTAGCCAAATTGCTTTTGTCCCTCCGGATTCCCTGTCATTCACTAGTGTGTTTTCAAGTGAATGGCTGGTCTGACTGCTAGCTCAGGATTATAGTTTCATATCTGCTGCTTTGATAAAACACCTTGACAAAAAGCAACTTAGGAGAGAAAGGATTTATTTGGCTTACAATTCCAGGTTACAATCCATCTTTAAGAAGAAGTCAAGCTAAAAATGGGAGGCAGCTAGTCACATGACATCCAAGAACAAAAGATAAGAAATGAATGTCTATATACTCACTTGCCTGCTTGTGCTCAGCTTCATGTCTCTATTGTTACAAAGTTCAGGAACGCTTGCCTAGGGAATAATGCCACCCTTGGTAGACTGGGTCTTTCCACATCAATCAACTTAAGACAACCCTCCACAGACCAATCCAATGCAAAAAGTCCCTCAGTGAAGCTTTCTTCCCAGCTGATTATAGGTTGTGTCAATTTGACAATTAAAGTACCTTTCACTCCAATTTTTCAGAATAGTCTGCCCACAGCTCGGTGGCTCTCAGTTCCACCTCCAAAGGAGAACTGGGTGTCAGGTGGTCGGACCAAGCAGTTCATGTGTCTGTGTTTTAATTATGAAAGATTAACAAGCAAGACAATAATTTTAGACAAGTCCAACCATAAGTACAAACCACACATTCTAAACTCCAATCCTACCAATAAGAACTGACACTTCAATCTTCAGTCATCTTCTCCTGTGATTTCAGACTCAGTGGAGTCTGGAGTGAGAAGCCTCACAAGGCAAAGTCCCAACAATTACAGCATTGATTGGAGAAGCAGAAGTCAGGGGTGGAGAGAAAAAGCAGCACAGGAGTAGGTGATGCTCATGTGCCCCAGGGACAGGCTCTGCACTCTCACAACCACCTAGCCTTTGACCACTGAGAGACAGTTCAGCTTTGGTGTCTGTGGGAAAATTGTGACTTTTTTTTTTTTTATAATATACCTAGCTGCTCATGAGGTTCAGACTTGTGCTTTAAAAATACTAGCTTTTGCAGAAACACAGTGTTTGAGATAAAGGCCTGGGTAACTCTGACTTCTAGCATTTTGTCACCAAGGAAAAGTTGCACTTACAAAAGGATAGTCACATTGCAGGGCTGAGACTCTGTGCTATGAGATAGGTGACATGTCCAATAATATTTTACTTCCTTTTATGAGTATATATAAATATAGTAATTTCATTTTTTCACTTTTCATTTGTTGTCATTATTTTTCTGTTTTGTCTGCTATTATTATGTATTGATCAAATGAAACATTTAAACCTATTGATATACAGCCAGGGAAGAAACAAACAGGTATTATCTAGTTATTGATAGTCATATAAAGTGATTCTTTTTTTTAACTTCAACTCTGGATAGGACATCACATTCTCAGCTAATAAGAAGAGACTGAAAAAAAAAATGTATGCCTGCATATGATACTCTGAATAGAACAGCTTCCCTTCCCAGTGCCCACCTTCTGCTCCATTCTAAATGTTGCATGGTATTATGGTATGCCTCTTTAATGATTGCCTTGCCCAAGTCATGGACAAGACATTGAGGAACAGAATTGCAAAAATAACTTCCTTAAAGACAGAATAAAACTGGGATGTAGAAGCAAGATCCAAACCCACACAGTCTGTCTCTATGTTTATACACTTCTCTGTGAATCTCTGGACATAGACAATTGTTTTGTCAAGAAGTTTGGAAACTGACATGTGAAAAAAAAAAGGTAGTAGAATACAAAAAAAAAAAAAAACAAACCAATATGGAACCTTACTGTTGATTCCCCTGGATATAGCAGGTTGAATGATGGATGTATCAATGACCCAGAAGCCACGGGTACAGAGAGTTGTGAGCACTCTTTTACTAGTATCTGAAAGCTGCACTGCCTGAGTATCTACAAGGATTTAAATTGAGATCCAGAGAGACACTTGCCAATGCTGACAGTAGGTGCTGGAGCCCTTACTTTGTAGCCTTAGATCCATGGTAGGCTTTTGAGACCATGTGGAAAGTGCATAGACAGAAAAACCTGGTTGGCAGGAACGAGAACAAAGCAGATGTTTCAAGAAGCTCCGAGGTAAACATGCAATATCTGAAAGACTTATTTTCTCTAGCTTTTTGGGGGCATCTCTTTTTCTTTTTAGTTCAAATACTCCAACTAACAACACTACAACTGACTTTCTTCCTTCCTTATCCAAGGGCCACCACATACTCTTGTAACATAGTAAACACCCAATAAATATTCTCACCACAAACAAATTATAAATATTGGAGACAATGACTATGCTAGTCTGTATTGATAACATTACAATGTATATATGCATTAAAACATTGCATTATGCTCTGTAAATATATATAATTATTTATCAGCAATGAAATAGGACATTATTTGATTCTGTTTTCTTGTACTTCCATGTTAATCAATCTTAGTATCAACATGATTTCAATCTGTTTCCCATGAGCACTGAATTGCTTCAAAAGGTCCCCTGCATGGTCCTACTCAACCATATTTTTCAGGGTGGGTGCTCAAGAGGACCCTAACCTATACCACACATACACACATAAAAGGGATTCACTAAATTGGTTTACATTATACAGTTGAGCAATCCAGCTATGGCTATCTGATACTAGAGAGATTGAGAACCTGATAATTGTTCAGTCCACAAGTCTGTGTACCTTAACCATTACAGTCTGTTCGTGAAGACTCGAAAGAGTCATGGAAAGCTGCTTGCTGGCCTTCAATTCACATTGAAATCCTGACAAAGCAGGTTCTTATATCAGCAAACAAATCAGCGTTGGTAACAACTTTGTAGATGAACTGGTCAGTAAAAGTATAGGACAAACAAGTAAAAAAAAAAAATGAAAAAGCTTTTCTCCTTCCATGTCCTTTTGTGTGGACTGCTACCAGAAGGTACCACCCACATTTAGGGTGGGTCTTCCACTCCAGTTAAGGAAGTGAAGATAACCTTCCACAAACAAGCCACAGGTTGCAAGCCAACCCAATGTTGATAATCTTTCACTAAGATTCTTCCAGCCAATTCTATGTTGTGCTCAGTTGACAATTAAAGCTAGCTACCATATCCTTTGACCAAGACTTCAAATTAAATTATGAACCTCTGGCTCTCCATAGGATGCAAAAGACATAACTGACTTCAGACAGCTAAGGTTGTCTTCTAGTGTCCACATACTGTGCACAAAGATAGACATGCATCCACACGTATATACGAACCTTCACACACATGAAAACACACACACATATAAGCTGGACCAAGTCACCATTATAGTCTGTGGGTTTGGCAATCAGTCTCTGGCTTTGTTGTTCTCATCCAGAGCTCCACCTCATGTCCCTAAACATGGATCAGAAAGGTACTCACAAACTATTTGAGGATGAGGGTTGCAAGGTCCACTGTCTTTGTGAAAAGAAAGGCAGAAATCGGCTCCACTAGGTGCCGAGGAAAGCATGGGAAATTAAAATCACATTCCTCCAACAAGTGAAAAAAGCTTGGTGAGCAAAAGATGACAGGAGTTTATGGGCATACAGGCCCCAAATACAAATCTTTCCGAGCTCTGAGCAGAAGGTACCTCCTGTCAGTCATATGGGGCTCCTAATTGGTACAGAGGGCATCTCACTTACACTAAATGGTAAATGAAGTGATTAAAGACAAAGAAGACATTTTAATTGCCAGGCCTGGCCAGCTCTGAAGGGGCTCAAGTTTCATGAGAATGTGAAGGCTTAATTATGCTTAAGGGGAGAGAGTCACCTGACATCAGAGGCTGATTACAGGGAAGTCTGGGGTGAAATAAAGAATGCAAAAAATATAAAGCAAAGGAGGAGAGAGATGCCATGTGCCAGAGAAAAAGGCAGCAGCAACATGAAGAGATCCTAATATCCTGAAGGGTAGACAAGTCTGCCAGACAGGGGAGACTAGGCAAATTGGTTCCATACATATCTTCAGATTTTTCTCTTTGCTCTAATGCAAACAATTTTTCCTGTTTCAGATTCAAAAGTCTGGGTAACTTTTCTCCTTTATATCTCCTGAGGTAAGATTTCCACTTGTCTCCACTGCCCTTTCTCAAGGACAGATACCACATCAGTGCAGCAGCCAGCCTGGTCTTGTGGGAAATTCCACACAGGATTTAACAGTACCCCAGGAAGGAAGAGGAGAAACACCTAGTGTTGGGGGTGTCATGAATCTTTTTTTATTCATTCTTTAAAAATATTCCCTCACTAAAACCACAGTTTACACAGAACTAAAATCTTGTTCTATGTTTTCTTCCTTCCTAGTCTATTATAATATAAATTGGAGTCTCACACCTATGAGATATGTGTCTAAAGAACTTCACAGCCTCATAGATTGTTGCTGTATAAAACCCTCCACATTCATGATGAGATGTGTTTCCTATCACATACAGAAAGTCGGTAAGGCTTCCCCCTAGCCAATGTATTTATTAGTATTCACTATCCTGCAACATATTGTATTTAGATAAAGCTAATTGGTTAGCTTCAAAATTGAAAGCAGGACCTAAGTATCAGGACTTCTAGCCTGTATATTTTCCCACAGTAAGTCACCTCACATAACAACATCAGGATTTTGCCTAGTTCCTAAAAATCTGTGCATGGTTAAAATGATCCTAAATTGATTTTTTTTAATCACATTCCAATTTTTTTTTTCACTTTGAGGTTAACCATATATTGTTAACTGTTACCTCTACCCTAGAGATATTTAGAGATACGAAAACATTATCAATTTACTGATCTTCATATTTTTTTATTTCCATAGGGCCAAGGCCAGCTGAAATCACTGGATGTTGTTGGGATCATCCAACAGTTATAGTTTCAGTTATAAGTCTCCATGTTCTTCATTTGCCCAGTGCATCCAGAGCTCTGACAGTGACGGGGTGAAGAGATAAAGCCACCCTCACACAGAGCTCCCTTTTTCCCTTAGACATACTTTCTGTCAGCAGATTTATTTGTAAATACAGTCCAACCACAGGACACAAGACAAGTAGGAGAGTTTCGCTTCCATCTTGCCCTGTATGAAAACCAGGTCAGTAGTTAAGGGGCCTCCAGGACCGCTAGCTGGAGGGCAACCTACCTATACTTTCTGATCTCACTTCCACATAAGAAGAAGAATAGATGTTCTTTTTCTTGTTCTCTCTATAATTGAATCTAATGCCATTTCAGTAGAGACAACATTTGTTTAGAGAGAAAAGGAGAGTTAGCCCTAATATATGGTGCTGCCTTCTTTTTGAGTAGTCCTGACAGGACCGACACCAGCCTATGAGTGTCCACGGGCTCCCCTGTGAAGTACAAACCATTTTTCAACACCTGCTGCCTTCAGGGGCAGCTGAAAGACGGGAAAATGACACAAGCTTCCAAACACACAGCGCTTTTCCTCTTTTTACTTTTTTTTTAACCTTTTCTGTTAAAAGTCCAGAATGTAAAGTGCAGGCCTCATGTAATCAGAGGGTAATGCTTTCCATTTCAAAGCTCTTTTAATCTGAGGACACATTCCACAAGCATCTCTTTTCCAGGCATCCCCCTCTCCCGTCCTATTAATAATACACTAATGCTGACTTCAACAGAATGAAGTGGAGGGAATTGGAGTGGCACTTGCAAATTCTCTCATTTGTCCTCACAGGTCTGAATTCTGAGCCCATACTGCAGCTGCTGTGATCCACAAAGTTCTTTTTTCCAGATGCACACTATGGTCCTGCTGTTTTGATAAAGTATAATATACTGTACAAAGCACTCAGCAACCAAGTCCTATCACGCCTCGTCTTCAAACAGGGAAAAGGAAAAGGAACACAGCTTACAGATGCTTACCCTGGGAGCTGAGAAGCCTGGATTCACCTCCACTCATATCCCACTGGAACATTTGAATTCTATAGGGAAGACATACTCTGTGCCAGACCTTTGCTAAAGGTAAATGCAGCACCATCCCTCATGCACTTCCTGCCCAAAGCAGCTACTGATTATCTATGTCCTTGAGTGAGGTGCTCAAGCAATATGAGTCTCGTATCTCCTTTTGAAGAAGAGAAATAATAGCTGGCTTCTCTCTCTCTCCCTTGCAGACTGAGAAGGTAGTAAACCTGAGCATTTAAGCGTTTCTTCACAGATCATTAACTATGATGGCGAATGGAGGGTCATACAAGAAATGGAATTTTTGAGCTAGGAGGAACTAAAGAAATCAACCATTCTAACCTTTTTATATAAGAAGAGAGTCATAGAACGAAAATGTTAGGAGCTTCTGTCAAAAATCCATCAGGAATGAAAGCAAAACATCTTTGAAAGACTTTAGTCAGTAGACTAAAGAGACCCATCTGTGCCAGTTCTGGAAAGGTAACTCTCAGGGACAGCAGTGAGCAAGCCTGGGTTCTCATCCTAGTCCATTAGTGAACAGCATCTCCTAAACCCCAGTTGTGTTGCTCACCTCCAAAATGGCAATTATGGATAGCTGAACAGCATAGCAGTAACATATTGTATTTAGATAACCTAATGAGTTAGCTTCAAAATTGAAAGCAGGACTTAAGTATCAGAACTTCTAGCCCATATATTTTCCCCCAGTAAGTAACTTCACATAAAAACATTGGGGTTTTGCCTAATTTCTAAAAATCTGTGCATGGCCAAAATGATCCTAAATTGATTTTTTTTAATCACATTTCACTTTTTTTTCACTATGGTTTGGAGCCATGTCAATCTGGGTTTGAGTCTTTTAACACATTTCTACTGTGTGCCAGGGATGAGATTACCTGGGAATAACTCTGTGACTCAGTTTCCACTTCTATAAATTGAGAAAAGCTCTACCCTAACGAGGCTATTAGTATTAAATATGACAAAGTACAAGAAGAACTCTGAATAGCTATACATTTAATTAACTTCCTCCCTTCCTGGATAACCCTTTCAGCTTTAAAATTCTATGACTGTGAAATGTCTCCTTAAAATTGGATCTTATATAGTGGGTTGGCTTTACTGCCTTTATACTCTATAGCCTAGGGAGGAGCCAGACACTTCTGGAAGTAGAAGACAGAATGCAGATCTGGAAATGTGACAGCTCACTCAAGGTCATAGCCAGTTATCAGGATTAAATAAGTATCTGCTTCTAGCCTGGGGATATTTGCTCAAAGCCGCCATCTGTACACCAGAGAGATAGGGGCCCCCAAGTTTCCCACCAGCTACCCAGCACTAATGCAAATGGTTTAAAAAGAACAGTAGAAAGGAGAGGGAGAATTAGGAATTAAGAGTGATAATGTTACCATTGGTGTTCCCTTCATGTCAATAATCCTATAAGATTGTAAGAATCCCTATATACCTGATAGTAAAATGGAAGAACAGTAAAATAAAGGGATCCACTCACCAACAATTTCCAAAGAAGGTGGGCACTGGGGCCAGAGTCCATTCACATTGCATCTTGCAACCCAGGGTCCTTACTTGGGTGCAAACCTGCAGGTGAATTCTGATCATCAGCAGAGATAGCTGTACCATTAAACAGAGCTCAAGGCCCTACAAAGCACTCTCCTTTATACTTCACAGCCCTATTGATGATCTTTGGTGCAAAGGCCCAAACTGTATTTCCCAGCCTAAACACTACTCATGTTTTCCTGCTATACACTTCCTCAAAGACAAACAAGGCCAGAAGCTTCTGAGGACAATACCCCCCATCTCTGGCCATCCCTTAGTAAACATGCTTGAGATTTCATTTACTTCAAAGAGTTTCAGGACTTGGGAACATGTGGCATGCTTTAAGGCTAAAGCTCATAGCTGATGATAAATGAAAAAAAGACTTTTCAAATGAAATGAATGTAAATGAGAAAAGAAGCCCCTGGTTAGGGAAGTTATTCTAGCAAGTGGCTATATAAATGTCTTTATATTGTTATTTCCAATATTAGTTTGTTGTTCCTCCATGAAAGCTGATTTATTTGAAATGTTATTACTAGAAACACCCTAATCTTTTGGTAATAATTCATATACTGGAAGATTACAGTTTTGGAAGGCAGCCCAGTGCTGTCTGGAATCCTATTTATGGATTAAAGGATTTGGACAGCATTGCAAGCAAGATCTCTAAAGAGTAGGATAATGTAAACCTGGTTCCATATAAAATGCTTTACCCTACTGTAGTAACCCCATTAGAATCAGATTGTTGGAGGACACTGAGTGTGAGATCTCTTGCTACACTAAACCAGGATATCACTGCCCCAGAAGAGCAAGGATTTTCCAGTCCAGTTGCCCTTTGTTTTGACAGGCTGTGCTCAGCTCTGTAGTTATCCTTTCTTTAGGCTAGGCCAACCTCACATGAAAGGAACTGACTCTTCAAAAAACTCTCTACAGGTGAGGGAGGAAACCACAACCTATCTCAGGAAGGTATTATAAATGGTTGTGACCCAGACTTCCTGGGCCTGGCCTCAAGGTTTGGACCCACAGTCCCACAGAAACACACAAATGCTTGTATTATTTTTATACTGACTGACCTAGTGCCCAGGCATATAACTTGCTAGCTCCTTCATCTGAACTCAACCCATCTTGTTCAGCCATGTGGCCTGGTACCTTTTCTCAGAGCAGCATTTCCTCTGTGTCTCCTGGTAGCTCTGGTGACTCTGGCATCTGTGTCTGGTATCTATCCCTGCTCTGAGATGTTCCCTAGTTTTCTTAGCCTGGTAGCCCTTCCCACACTTCCTGTTTGCCTTTGGCCAATCAGCTTTTGTTAAACCCATAGGTGGGAACAAATATTTACATTACCAGCATAATCCCATTACAGGAAGGTATTAATGAAGCCAATGTGGCTCATTCACCAAGATCAAATGATGAATTTGTCCATGTACTTTATGTCCTTGGAAATCTGCAGGCCAGTGTTGACCACTCCGCTACCAAAAGTACCCTTTTAATGAGTAGTCCAAGCCTTGAATCTATGAGAAATAAAGACTACACAGATATGTCCAGGCAAAAAATGGTCCTGTTGACCACCATGAAAGCAAAGCACCTAGAAGACCAAGAGCCCTGGCACACCTTCCCCTTGTGCTCCAGGGAGCCTAGAGAGCTCTGACACAAAGTATAAAGGCCCTGCAAGATAGACTCAGGGTCACCTGACTATACTCACTGATTGTGCTATATACTAGTCATTTGACTTCTTGAACCACGATTTGCATTTATAAAGATGAGGTAGATTTTCCTATGAACATCTGTTGTTAGACTTGAGTGAGGTCATTCACGGCACATTGTGACTGATCCAAAGACAGCAGTACCACCAATTATCATAGTACAGAAGTACTGTGGTAAAATTCTCCAGACCAACTGTTACACCGCACTTTTCTGTCCAGTCCTACAAAGTTCTCAACCAAAAGTGCTATTAGCTGGGACTCCATAGAACAAAGACAAAAGAGGGAAACAAGGGAGGGAGGAGAGGGGATGAAAGATGGGCCAATGTCATGATCTCCTTCAGCACAACCACCAGCTATTAACAGAGTCTCAAGTACATCGTGAACATCATCTGCCATATAAATAATAGATAATAATTCTAATTATACCACTACCTAAAACTAGACTCAGGAAATCTTTTTTCCCCTTCAACTTATTTTAGTCACCTCAACCACATCCTATTTTATTTTATGATTTCCAGCCTCTGTCCTTGGTTCTTACTTTAGCCATAGCACAGTAAAGGAGGTGAGTGAGATTTCTTTTCAGAGTAAGTGTGAACAAGGGAACTATCCCATGGAAGTTGGCACCAACTGGAAAGCATACAGGAGTTTGTGTTGAAGTCACTGAGAAAAAGAGGTACTTATTTTAAAATGCAGATTTGGGATTTTGTTCAAAGGTTGTTGAATGTAAATATACCTTGGAAATCTGCACTTCTAACAAGCTGCTCCATAAAGGAGCCTTGTTTACACTAAGTTTTGAACAGTTCCTTTCTGGTGCCTGGGGAGGTAAGAGTCCATGGAAGTCAATGTCACCTAAATTCCCACACAAGCATAATGACAGAGAATATTTGAATTGTGTTTTAATGTTTACAAAATGCTTCACCAGTGTTATATCCTACTAAAGAGTGTACATACCAGCAAAATAAACAATACGGAACACCTCATCTACCCAGCACTGTGGGAACACGTTCCTTTCTACTTCAATAGACTTTTCTAAAAACACTTGGGTTTCACCTTTTGAACATTAAAAACAACTGATTATATTTTGTATTCTTAAATTAATTAAACATCACTGCCTTGAGAAACCAAAGATCACAATGGTACTTCAACCCCAAATTTACTTGGGATTTCCATTAATAGCATCTTCTTGGTGGTAAAGCCCTGTCAGTGGTAAGCTACATGTGCCTGTGGGTTCCTGTGGGGTCCAGTGGTGTGAGTCAATGTTCTTCTGACTTTTTATGGCTTCAGCCATAAGGCAAATTTTTCCTTCAGTTTGTGGTTTTTCTGATTCCTCTTAGAGTTGACTATCAAAGGCAATTCTTGCAAATAAGACCTAAGGCACCTTCCCTCACCTTTTCTAATTAACTTCTTCTAAAGTAGAGAGAGGTTGAGAAAGCATTGTAATTGCAAACGCTGTGAGAGAAAATTAACTCTGAGGTTGCCTGAATATAGCATCTTCAGGGTAACATTTATGAGGTTGTGTGTAAGTTGTGTAGGCTGCTTATTATTCCTTACTTTTTCTCATTACAGCTGTCCTCAGGAAGCTGAGGTGGGCTTGTGGTTGACACATGGCCAAAGAAGGCATCTGGCTGCATCACTCTGAGCTAGATACCTCTTCACCAAGACAGTCATGACTCAAGATGAGGCCACTTGTATATTTGCTACCATAGCATAGTGAGAAAACTCACAAGGAAACAGGGCCAATCAGAAAAGGAAGATCCAAGATCACTGGGAGAATCTATACGAATTCTTCCTGTTACAACTTTTAGATAAACAATACAGATTGCTTTAAGAACCAAGGGAGATGTTTTCAGGAATGGTATTCCAGGAAGAGAGGAATGCATTCATCTATCAGCTCACAAACTGGAATCATAGTTCTTCATCACTCTTGCCCCAGCCCGTGTATACCAGAAAGCTTCCATTTTCCATAGATGCAACAACTATCACATCTTGTATTAGAGTGGTCGTGGATCAGATGCTGTTCTCCACAGAAAGCAGAACTGGAGCTCAAAAGAGGAAGGAGAAAGGGTGTTATGTGGTCTTCCTAGGGAGCATCTACTGTGGAGAAGCCATGTCTCAGCTCCTGATGGTGATGTCATGGGCAGATCAGGGGAGGCTAATAGTGAACCTCATCTCTCACATAATATGGGTTGGTAAGAGGTGATCATGCCCTTCCCTCTATAACTAAACTGGCAGAGCAGTTATCACTTGAGCTTGGTGAGTCATGCCTTCAAATTTTCTGGAAACTACTTTCCCTTCCTCCAGGAAAGCTAACCCAATCTCAGGTATCTAGGAAATGTTTTATGGGCTAATGATTCCCAGCTCAGATGAAATGTAAGAACTGAGAGCTAAAAGCCTGAATAATAGAACCTTATTTGACCCTGACTATGAAATGCAGCAAGCTCTTCTGACCCCATCCCCTACTTTCATGACCTGCCCAATCCTCAGGAATGGGGCTAAGAAGAATACGGCCATTTTGATCACAACATATATTTTATGTATATATGTACATTTATAGCTGACCTTAAATATTATATATACATTTGGAAAATAAATATATTTGTATATTAAATTATCAGTGATTCAATTATCAGTGTTAGTTAAGCCAGAGAGATAACAGCAGTAATAGTTGCCACAGAAAAAGCTCCTGTTAAATCCAGTGAAGTGCTACACAAAACAACCAGGAAAAAAAAATCTCTGAAATTAGAAGAGAAGGAAAAAAGG
The DNA here is from genome assembly GCA_004025045.1 of Sigmodon hispidus. Lineage (NCBI taxonomy): Eukaryota > Metazoa > Chordata > Mammalia > Rodentia > Cricetidae > Sigmodon > Sigmodon hispidus. Next base: position 155,568 of record PVIH01000095.1, read on the forward strand.
AAGAGGAGAAGGGTAAAGAAGGGAAGTGAAGAGGAAATGGAAGGAAGCCGACAGGAACAAGAATGGAAGCAGTGACAGGGAAGAGAAGGAGTAAGAGAACGCAGGAAGAACAGGAAGAACCTTTAGCATATGTCAGGCATTTATTTTTATCCAGTGTCTGCTGAGTGCCTACTCTTTTTATCAAGTACCAAAGTTAAAAAGATTACTAAATCACAATCTCTGTCTCACTTAAGGCCTCTAGGCAAGTAGGAAATCAAACTGAACCATAAATGTAGAAATTCTGGAAGTAAGCCCTGGAGCTATTGTACACCCCTAAACAAACACTTAGCTGTAGTGTTCTTGTACGTCATCATATGTGTGTCAGGATGAAGAAACCCCCAAATGAATCCCAAAGGATACAGAGAAGCTAACAAAGTAGAAAGGGGATATTTTAGATAGGATCTCAGGAAGAAAGATACTATGTGTAGGCCTCCTAAGACAAATATAATGCTGTCTGGGTAGGGATTCATGTTGCCTAGTGAAGGATACATGCTTCCTGGTTTGGGATTGGGATGGGAGAATGAGAAATGATGAAATCAGAAGTTACACAGTATCCTAAAAATGATGAAAAGAATTTCAGCTAAGAAACTGAAATGGTCAGATTTTCACTTGAAAACAGCTCTGTGCATAAATGATTGGTAGTCAGAGTAAGAATGTGTAAGAATGGAAGTTACAGTGGGGGCAGGAATACGGGGGGAAAGAAGGTATTGAAAGCACGCCCTGGGTATGTGAGATGAGAAAGAATCAACAATACCATCTCTAGCTTCTTATTTCGTGGGATCAAGAAGTTGAAGAGAGAAGGTAGAGCCTGAATTCCTTGATTAGACTGAAGAGAAGCCCTCACATTTACTCCATCTCTCAAGCTTTGCTACTGAAAGAGATTTTCTGAGACCCACAGGTTTACCCTCTTAGCTGATTAGTAATCATGCCCTTGTACCCTGTTAACATCATTCCCCAGAAATCATCAAGGGAGTAGTTTTGGGGAGGTGAAGAAAAGACTTAAAGCTTTATCTCAAATAAAGAACTATGAACTAACTAACAGAATCTGTCAAAATACAGCTATAGAGCTATAACAGACTTGTATTTCTCCATACAATGCAAGGCATGAAGAAAGACATTTTGGCTCTATCTTGAAGAGCTCACTAACATTTCTGACCCAGGTTATAGGTCAATAGAAAACAATATGCAAATTTTCCCAAAGCATGGTCTATAAATAGTTATATACTCTTAAACAGTGAACTAGAATGATGGGCAGTCCTCTGCATGGCAGTCTTTTCAAGACATCTTGTAATTGGCCCATTGTTGAGAAAATAGCATCATCAAACAGCAGGCTGGAAACTATGGTTTCTACAGGAGATGCCCAGAATCAGCCAAGAAGAAGACGGTCTAGCCTTTTCTTCCAACAAACTCACGGTAAGAAACAAGAAGAGAAAGAACAGAAAGAAGTTGGACTGTTAGAAAATGGGGGAGAAATTAAAAATCATCTGGTCATTGTGCTCAATCTATAAGCCCTATTTTTTAACCAGAAGAAAAACGACATTGAAGAATAAGATATAAAATAGTTAGTCAGCTCTAAAAGATGTATAGTTTCAACATCCTTTTTTCTCACTTCCAAAACCTTAAACTTTGTATTTCAGAAACAGTTCTACACTGATTTGGATGAGGTCCTGTGCCTTGTAAATATTTCACAGATCCAGCTAACATCCCTTCAGCTGGCTGCTAGCTAGAGGGTTCAGTAGACAGTACATATTCAGGCACAGAGTTCTTAATAATATCTGAAGAGTTGCAATCAGCCAACCTTCTCATGACCTCCCCTATGCTCTAACCCTGTCTGTGGGGACATTACTTTGAAATCCTAGATAACCAGGGTAGGCCAGTAGACATGTATAGAAGGACAGCAGCTATAAGATTCCAAGTCTATCTCATGCTCAGAGCTAAGCCTTTCATTCTGGGACTACATATCTTGCTGAAAGTACATGGAATTGTTTTGTGTAGACACCACACATCCAACTCTGTATGGCCAAGGTTTGGTATTTTGTCCTTGTCTTGCTTGTACTTAATATGTTCCCAAAACAGAGAAGCCCTTGGTATACAGGGCAGAAGGGATGGATCAGCTGGACATGCTGCTCGGGACTCACGGCAGAAGGATGATCTGGGCCCCCTTGTTTCTCATCAGGCTCTCTGATAGGACATCTACATTCCTACCCGAGGATGTAATCACTATAATGACAAGACTGCATTTCAACATGTTTGTATGAAAACATAACCAGCCTCAGTCTTCATCACACTATTAGCCTCTTAGAAGAATAAAGAACAAGACAGAGGAAGCAGTCATTCTTGTGTCCAGGTGATAAACTGTGGACTGAGATGAAGCAATCTACAATGCAAAAGAATTATCTGGAGAAAGAAAAGAACTCTGTCTTCCTTCATTATTATTTGTTCATAGCTGAGGTAACCAGGATTCTGGGTGCTCTGCAAGTGTTTGGGTAGCATTGTTTGCACTGTAGAAACTTATTGAGAAATTCAGAATCATGCTTCACTCGCAAGCCCAGTGGAACTCGATCACTAACAAAGAAGAATGTGAATTGATGTTTTTTATGCCAATCTGTCAATGTAAAGACATCTCTGTTTTTCACAGGGACTGTGCAGGAACTCTGTTAGACTTGCACTGAACATAAGTTTGCTGCCTGGCACTTTAATTTTATTTTCTCTGCTCTTATATCTTCCAACCCCAACCAGTAAAAAAGAAAAAAACTATCTAGTCATTAATGATGTTTACAGTTACTTAAAAGTGAGAGGGTTCATTTTGCAAGGAAGTATCAGTTCAGGAGTTCTCTCTCTCTCTCTCTCTCTCTCTCTCTCTCTCTCTCTCTCTCTCTCTCTCTCTCTCTCTCTCCCTTTTCCACAAATACTTGTATCCAAGTGTGTGCACAACTTAAAATTTTTCCTTTACTGGGTCTTCCAGTGCTCTTCACGAAGAACTAAGATCTCAATTGAATGCCCCATTTTTGAGTGAACTAGAAATTAGTCTAATTCATGAGTAGAGGCATCTCTGAAGGGGAGCCTTCTACATTTTGCAAGTTACCAAGAACAATTATAAACAAGAAGATTCTGAAGGGACTCTGCTGGAGCTGAACAATCAACGTGAATGTCATGCCTGATGAGATGGAGCTGGGCAGATGGCCCTAGGTGCCCTCTATCCAGGCTCATACCCCAGAATCCCACAGCCTGTTCCTTACCCTTTGGCATCTCTAACAAAGAAAAACAGGAGAACATCTAGTTCCTCCTGTCCCCATTCTGTGCTGAAAAATCTAATGAGATAAAAGCCTAGGTCTGCATAGAAAGTAAATCAAGAGGGTCTGTCTCCACAAATTTTGAGCAGAGCCTATCTTGCTAAATAAAATGTGACATTCATAACAAACAAACCAAAAAGCAGATAAAGGACAAGAGCCCTCAGATTTAATGCTGGAAAACCTTTGGTGATAAATAAGTAATATTATAATAAAAGATATTATAATGCATTGTCATTTGTAGAGAGAAATGTAATATAGTTGGCGGAAGAAGATAGATGACTCAGGTTGTTTCTCTGACAGTGGAAGTAATAGCTATTGAATGTTATGTTTAGCATATCATAAAATCAGTGTTAGCAGGCAAGACAGCCTTCCAGTCATCCTGAAGTCTGCAGTCAGCCTTCTAACATCAGCAAGCAAAATGCCTAGAGAGCCGCTCGCCCGTATGGATGGCCTCCGTGCACATAAATTGGAGGAGACAGCACTCCCTCTCAGCCTTCAGCCTGCAGTGCAAATCAACTTGAGGCTGACTGGACTATGTCTTTCTTCAGCCTCCTCTGTACTTCCCATTCCCAAGTGGTTCCTGCCTCTTACAGAACCTCGGCCAGAAAGCTTAAACGAGAGAAGCACTGTGAACTTCTGAGGGTGTAGGGACAGGATCTCATCATATATTGGACAGTCATGGGCCAATCTGGGTTTCCTTCAAACATGCTGGAAAGCCTCCTTCTGTAAGTGGCTCTGTCACAAGGCCAGGAGTTCACCCTCTGAGGAAAAGGAGGGAGGCATCGCATCAATGCCATGGAATTCAGACTTCCACATTCACTAACTTCAGCTGAGCAGTGAATGGTAGGCACAGGAAAGCCAGGAGGCAGAGATACTTCAGCCAAGCACTCACACAGGAGGGGGTCTTCATTTGTGCCAAATGCATGCAAAAAGAACACTGTTTGTTTTATTTTCAGGTTATTATTTGCCAGAAAAGCCCACTAATAAAGTATCCTGGGCAAAATGTCATTTTTAGAACTAAAAGAAATCAAATGAGTAACTAAAGGAAGTTCACATGTTTCCAAATCAATTTCTTCATTTCAAGGCAGCCTGTAGGGTGAATGTGAAAGACTGAGAGAACTGGCCTCTCAGAAATTATGACAGGACAGTATGCCAAGCACAGTGACTTCTTGGCTCCACAGCAAGAATAGGGTCCTGGGACGCTTCACTAAAAGTGGCTCAGAATAAAAGAGATGAGAAGGAAAGAAATCCAGTTTACTTTCTGAGAGGTCCTGTTCTAGAGACAATGGTTTGTGTCTCTCTTGTCCTTTATTTGGAAATCCCACCAGAGGCTTCTCTCCTGGCATCATCAATTCCAGAGATGTAAACAGGAATCTTTCATTTACGAAGGATACTGAGACCCATGAGGAAGAGCACCAGATGGAGAGGTTTGGCAAAAGGTAAGGAATGGGGGGGTAATACTCACTTTGACCAGTAGAAGCAGATGGACTATTCCATTCCTTTCGTTGGTTCTAGTTTATTAGCTTGGTGAAGAATTGATACATTTATTGAGAATCTTCCATGGAAGCTGGAATCTCTATGCAAAGACTTCTGGGAGCAACATAAACAGGTTGCTCCCCTCTATCAGTAAATTTAAAACAAGAATAGACTTAGACAGTGAAGCCCTGGTTAACTGAAAGATTAGCCAACCCAGCTCTGAAGGCCACAGTTAATGTCTATTTCATCTGAAGAACACAGACAAGCTTGGCAGCACTGGTGAAAAGATGGGCTCTGAAGTCTCTCCCTTGACCCACTGCTTCAACCAACAAGTTGTCTCAGGCTGTCTTGAGCACTGGGTTTCACGATGTTAAAAAGACTGTAAATGTTGCTATTCCTTAGAACAACTGACTAAGTTCATGGATATGAAACACTTAACACAGCGTAGAATAAAAGCTCAGTAATTGCAGACTAGAAGAGAAGATAAAGATGTTCCAGGTCCTAAGTTCTAGGTGAGAAGGCCCAGATTAATCAGGAACCAGGAATCTAAACCAGAGGAAGGTAGCAATCACCTGAGCTGCCTGTTTGTATTCAGGCACAGGAAATGAAATAACTTCTGTGGTTGGAATTGTTTCTTGAAAGATTTTTGAAAAGATTGTGTCTTACAAATACACACAAGTAACATCATTTATTGAGATGCCCCATGATGAAGAAGCAGCAACAACAATTTGCAGCCATTCCAGTTCTACCTATGGTTATGTGAGTTATCTGTGTAGAGTTCATTGATGGGAAGATTTATCAAGCATCTACTATGAGCCAGTAGTTGTAACTAGGGCTAGAAATTAGTGGTTGCATTTTAAAGTGCTAATGTTTACCAATATCTGTTTTCTTTGCTTCTTGGACTAAATCTGCAATCTTTCCTGGCAGTTAGGTGAGATCACATGACTTGTAGCCAGTGATGGAGAATGTTAATAAATACAGAGTTCCATTGCCTCATCTGGCTCATAGAAACCTTCCCAAAGAGACTATTTTCTCTTTACAGATACACAACTACACTGAAATCCATTCAGATAACCAGAGCAAGAAGTAGCTACCGAATTAAGATCTTAAATCCTGAGCCCACATTGGACTGTGATAAGAATGAGAGCATTCCCTGATTGTGTCATTATTGTGATTTAGAGGTTTATCTGTTTTTATTTCTCATAACAAATAAAGCAGTGAACATGGCAGGCATCCCTGGCTCGAGCTGGTAGACTAAAAGTAATTCAATAAGAAACTATAATGCCATGTGATGGCTATTGGAGTATCACTGGGACAAAAAAGTGAGAGCAGATAGCGGGGCATTCCAGGATAATGTAAGCATTGGGTAGTTCTTCTTGGCAAATGTACATTTATGGTGAGATCTAAAGGAGGATGTACTGTCAGCTTGAACTTCCACAAGCTGAGTGGTCCAAATAGCATCAATTTATCTTTTTCAGTACTAGAAGCTGAAAGGCCAAGGTCAAGGCATGGGCAGTGTTGGTTCCATCCAAGGTGGAAGATACTTCTAATACTTTCCTCTATACATGTCTGTCACTGAAAGCTCCTTTATTTCTAAGGGCACCTGCCATCTTATACTGGGGCCTACCCATAGTACTATTTTACTTGGCACTTTCATTGCCTTAAACACAAATATAGACACATTCTGAGTTAGTGATTATTAAGAATTAGTTATTTGGAGGAACACACAGAACTGATGGCTAAGAATCAGTAAATTAAAGGGTTAATGTAACCTTGACTGTCTGGTCCAATAATGACAGCTGACACAAGAAAGGTACAAAGATGAGAAAGAATCTCATATTTCCAAAGGGCAATGTCTTTTCCACTTAGGACTCCAATAACAGCCCCATGATACTGTTTGATTGCAGGTTTGTAACTTAGGATAATAAAAATGGGATGGTAGGATGGTGGGAAGCAGCAGAATGCCATGGAGAAAGAATAAAATTGACTGTGATTTTATAGACCTGGAGTCTGTATGGGGCCTGCCATGCTTATGAAGAAATCACATAGGGGCTTTTAGAGTAAGCTAGGCCTCAGGAAGACTATAAAAATAATAGCTACCTGGCCACATGCACATGCAGAGACTAAGGATCAATGAGTGAAAGATCAATCTGAATAAATGATCTATTAATACAGACAACAGATCGCAACAATTAATCTTCAAGACGATGACAGATGCCAGTTACAGAGAGCTGCTGATGGTGATTGGCATAATGGGACCATCCTCAGCTGCCAGATTGCTGAGTTAGTGATTTTCACATCCATTTTCCTGCTTGGATTGATTGAACTGGGAAGCTCTGGAGCTAGGTGCTGAAAACTCACAGTTCAGAAAACCAAGAGAGTCTTCTCTGGAAGTAGGCACATATGAACAGAGCCAAGACTGATATCTGATCTGCTAAAAAAAAAAAAAAAAAAGGAGTAGGCTTCCCAAGAGACCAAACATTTGTAATATGGATGCAACAGAAGGATTTTGAGGGTCCTGTTCAGAAATAAGAATGTTTCCACCCATTCAAAGTCTGGCGCTATGAATGAAAAGAACTGCACTGGAAGGGAAGAGCATATCATGTAATTTTGTGTTTATGCTCACTTTGTTGTTCTTTTCTTTCTGAACAGCATGGCAAGATCATCCAAAACATGTGACTTGCAACCTTCTTTTTTTAATTTCTTTTTTTTTATTTTTTAATATGAATAAAGTCACATTTTCTGTCCATGTATATCCTTATTCAAGGTCCCTTCACCCTCCCACCCCCTCCAGTCACTCTCTCTTCTCCACATCTCCCCATCTCCTCCCCAGCATGGGCAAGAGGTCTCAAGGGCCCAATATGGCTTAGTTCAGCATCCACTCCTGGCAGATCCACTTTCCTCCCCCCAACATCAAGACTGAGTCTGGTGTTCCTCTAGAGGGAGTGGGATCCAAGGTGTCAGTCCAAGGTGTTTCAGATATCAAGCTGTTCAATGTTTGTGGTTTGATTTGCAACCTTCTACTCCTAGAATTTTGAGTATCTAGTACAATGTGGTTTTCTTCAAAGCTTATGTTATCATACCCTTTGAAATATCCCTAGGATTCTGGTGGAGATTAGGTTTTGTTGTTGTTTAAATAAATTCTACTATAAGAATAAACCCTAAATCTTTCCATCCTTGTTCATGCTCATCTGCTGTCTTTGTCCACATCATTGGCAGCTCTTTTAGGGCCTTTTTGTCTTCAGCATAACAGTATAGAGACAAATGAAAAGTTGTTCTACACATAATCAGTGCATATTGCTGCAGCTATGGTGTTTGTGTGCATACCCCAGTGTATAATGGCTTCTGCTGACCTACTTTGTCACATATTCATCTGAGTGTCCATTCCACCAAGAAGTCATACTTATCCACTCCACACAGACTTTCTGTCCTCCTTCCCTCTAGCCCTTGTCTTCAAAGCCCTAAATCTCAGGCCTTCCAAGAATCATGTCCTTATCATGTAGATCTAAGCACTCCAAGAGGCAAACCACCAAACATAGCTCCCAGCCACCACCAGCTCTGCTCATCCTTTTCACCGTGCTCACTAATACCTGAAATTATCCATGTGCAATGAATATAATTCAGTTGGTAGAATGCTTCATAGCATGCCAAGACCTGTTTTTAAACTCCAGTGTTGCATAAAATTATGTGTAGTGGTTCCTGCTATAATCCCAGTACTACAGAAGGTCAAAGAAGTTTGAGACCAGCCTGGGATATACAAAACCCTGTCTCAAAAGCAAAAACAAAAAACTTAGTCATTGCATATCTTCCACTCTAGACAGGAGGCTTCATAAAAATATTTTCCTGAGACAACAGGAATGCTCAATGGGTAAAGGTGTCTGCCATCTGCTCTGACAAACTGAATTTGATCTGGGGATCCACATGGTAGAAGAATATGAATTCCAAAGGTTGCTCTTGACTTTCACATTCATACTGTGACATGCATACACTTATACACAGAGAGAGAGAGAGAAAGAAAGAGAGAATAAATACATAAAATAATAAATAAATAAATAAAATTTAAAGTTGGCAATATCTTTTATGTTTAAGGTCTGTGTCTCACCAGCCTGCAGGAGAGTTCTAAGCATATAGTAAATATCAAAGCATCTCTTGACTGAATGGTACAATCCATGGTTGGGTGCTCTAACTTTTCATTTCCTATGTGTTTGCTACAAAACAGTTCTGTAGATTCTTTGTGGTGAATGAGAACTATATATTCAATTAGCATATATTAAACACATGAAAAAGTTAATGAATGAATCCAACACCCTCAGAGTTATAGGGAAAAAAACTGAGTCATAAGGGTTATGTAACTTGATGGCCAACTACCCACATCTACTCTAGAATCCTATGTCTAACCCTCTTGAGCCATGAGTGTTTTAAATTTAGTTGATAGTTGAGATTGGGGTTAAAATATCCAGGGTATCAGATGCAATCGGCTTAGCCTGGCATGATGATGCAGGGCTGTGATCCAGTACTTGAGAGGGTAAAAAGAGCAGAATTGCTGTGAGTTTAAGGCCAGCCTGGGCTACATAGACCGCCTCTGTCTCAAAAAAAAAAAAACAACCCAAATGAAGCAAACAAAAAGGGAAGATGTTGTGTGCAGAGTAGTTTTCAACCCTATTACTAGGGTCAAAGACTGTAAAGAGGCAGCCCCAGGAACAGGGTGTACTTGCGGCTTTTGCTCCTTTTCACCTTTGCAGTTGGCCTAGACTTGTATGCTCTTCTTTACCATAAAAGACCGTGAGTTTCAGAAAGACAGTACTTTTGGCAGAATCAATCATGTTTGCAGGATAGATATGCCAACAGCTAACAAGCAGATGTGGTCTTACTGAAGCCTATGGGGGGGGAAGGTAAGTTTTATAGGGTTGAAGGGGGAGCCCACAACAGCCTGGTACCATAAAATGAATGGCAGAAGACCTAAAGAAGACCTTCCTGTATTTTCCCCAAGGCTTGGAAATCAGGGCTGCACCACAACTCCAACCTCCACTAATAAGCACAAGATGGCTTCGTGTGGCAGATGGCCCTTTGCTCACAGCCATCTGACAGCAAATAAATGTGCCTGGGATTCTTCATGCAGAAGCACACATCAAGCACTCATTCCCAAGATTAGTCTGTGAACACTCCACTCTGACCGGCAGAAAAGCTCAGGCAGCTCAGCACAAACATGACCAGGGGACAGATGATCATAGCTGCTTGTGCTACCAGTCTTAGGGGAGAGCATGAAACCCTCAAAGAGTCAGACACACAAAATCTGATTCAACATGAAGACGTTTTCCAGATTCCTTACTTCCATCATTATTTCCACCAGTGCTGGCAGTGGCTGTTACACTGATCCTTCCAATTAATCATTTAGAGTGGCCACAAGTATGGCTTATGGCACAGCTCAGGAACTAGTCTGTTCTAGTTTGTCAAGAATTCTGCTGTTCCTGCTGCCAGATGACCCTGTAAGCACCGAAAAAACGTAAACATCCCAAAAGGTTTGCATGAGGAAGAGTTCTGACAGCATCTTCTCCCTGTGCTGTGAGCAGAACAAAAGGTAGTTTTCCACAGTACACTTTGGGCAGATAGACAGCCTTCCTGACTACAGTGATAGTGAGACCTTAGAATGCAGCTCCTTCCTTGAGATCTGACTAATACCTGGTTCTCGACAGTTTGCTCCTAAACCAACAGTCATGGCAACAACTGAGGAGACTGAAAAAGAAAAGCTCTAAGGCTAGATGCTCCTCTGGCTCAGGAGACAGCTCTATCTTAGCCAACTACCGGGAGGTAGAGGTGAGTATGCCAACTCCCTGAGATCTAGTCAACGAAGCCCGTTCCTCCCTCAGTTTAAACTGAGACCATGCTAACTGGGCAGAACCTGTATTTCTCTTTTGTTTGAGGGACACAGAAAAGATTAAATTCTTATTCAACTTTAAACACATACATAGCACACATCAGAGCTGTTTGTATCACTGAGAGTTCTGCTGAGTGTAAAGACCAGAAAAGAGTCCTCCTGACTTTATTTCTCCTGATGCTTATTTATGTCTTTGATTTGTTTTTGTTTTCAAGACAAGTTTTCTCTATGTAGTCCTGGAACTCACTCTGTAGACCAAGCTGGCCTTGAACTCACAGAGATCCACCTGCCTCTGCCTGAGTGCTAGGATAAAAGGTGTGCACTACCATTGCCATCAGCCTCTCAATGCTTTAGACCCTGATCCCTCCCTTCTTATGAGATCCTAGACACTGCTCTTCTGCCCTAATCTCCACTTATACTCTGAACTGTAAGAGTGTGTTCCTACTTTCTCTGTGAGCAGCTCCTTCTAACATTCTGTTGGTTTTAACCCCTCCTTTGCTTGGTTTCACATCACTATTACTCCTTGAAGAACAGTGTATAGCAGGTGGAAGCTTAGTATTCAAGAAATTTTCATAGGTGAATGCATAACCCCCAGTTAGAAGGAAGCCAGATGGCCACTCCTTCATGAACTGAAAACATACCCTCGCTAGCAGGCTGTGTGGTATAGTGAGGACCCATCACACTAGAATAAAAATCTAAGCGTCACCATCTAATTGGCATAACTTAGAGTGAATGTTAGCTGCAATTTTGCTTTGGGTTCTTCGGCTGGGAACTGTGGGTAATAAACCCACTTTCTGGCATGAGACTTGGCACAGACACCAGCAATTCACCCAAGTCCCTTTTGCTTCAACAGAACTCCCCCTGCCAATGTGTCAGGAGCTAGCATGTTTGTTACTGATTCTGGGCACACAGTCTCAATGTCCCACCCTTGACTCCTCACATGCATCCTGGCTTTTGTTTCACGGACTAGAAGCCACTACATTCAGGAGCTTGTAGAATCTGTTTCGGTATTAGATCACTTTGGAAATTTTAAGGCTTCACAGATGAAATTACCCATTGCTGAACGCTTTGGACAAGGACATTGGGAGCTGAAGACATACTTCCCTCTGCCAGGTAAACTGCCAGGGGGAATATATCTCCTATTCAAGTTTTAGCCACCATAAGATATCTTCATGACTAGAAATAAAATCTAAAGACATTAATTGAGATTTAATTAGTATTCTTTAATTACTGCATAATTTTTTAGTCTTTTAATTAAGGATTCATTCTGAAAAAATAAAACTCATAAGAATAGTTATGTCACAGTTTCTTACCCCAAGCGGAGCTTTGACTTGACGTTCTCTAGAGATGTGAACCCAACATAACAATTTTATTAGCTCTTATTAGAGCTTTGATTCATGTACTTCAAAGGAGTGGCCGCTTGCCTTCTCATTTGAAGTTCAGAAATCTTTTCTGGCATCTGGGCTGTCTGGAGGGGTAGTTCCTTTCTTCTGTAAGTCTTAGAGCTGAGATGCTGAAAGAAACAGATTCTGCTTAAAGACATTTATTTTCCTTCTTTCTATCTGCTCCAGCAAGGGGATGGGTGGAGGAAGGAATAGTGGCTTCTATATCTACACAATAATAATGCCAAAACCCACTTAGGTAAAAGTTGGTCTGTGCAGGCCCCATCTCATTGAGTTAGAAAGATGTTGTACACAATGTATCTGTGTGTGTGTGCCTGTCTGTCTGTCTGTCTGTCTGCCATCTTTATTATTTATCCATATATACCATACATCTATCATTTATCTATCCTCTATCTTCATTCATCATCTGCCATTTATTCTCTACTGTCTGTTATCTATCCACTTCCCTCTATCATTCATCTATTTAGATATTTATTTATAATCCATATATTTATCTTTTATCAGCCACCTATCAACTATCTTCCATCCATAACAGTCATATATCCACCATCTACCTTCTATATGCCATATAGCTATCATCTATCAATCCATCATTCAATAATCTATTATTTCTCCTCTATCATATATTAATACCTACAGTCTCCTGTTACCTACATCTCCTCTATTATTCATCTACCCATCACCTTTCTGAATTGGAAGTAGTCACAAAGATCCTTTGGTCCACTTCCATTTTACCCAGAATCCTCTCAGCAGCAACCTCAACACACCCTGCAGTGTTTGTACAACTTCAACTGTCAGAACTCTCATTGATCAAAGCTGACGAATGCAGGAGTTAGCATGTTTATGTCCAGATACATGTAAGTATTTTTTTAAATATTTTTACATAATTCAGCATATATTTCTGTCACATCATTTATCACCCCACAATCTCTGTAGATGGAACAACAGAACCATCTAATTCATCTTCTTCAGAAGACTTTTAAGTATCAGATGCTAGTTGTCATTGCCCCACAAATGTGCTGTCCTGAATTCACTTCTCCAAAAGCACTTGGTAAGGGGTGTCCAGGCACACTTGATCGTAGGGGGAGCAAGTGCATCACCTTCTGTTTGTTAGTGTTGCGTCAAATCAAGGAGCCCAGAACTGACTACAGCATTCTTAAAGACTTCTACCTAGTATACAAGAGGGCACTTTGCTCTCTATACATACATATACACACATATGTATGATATATTATGTATATTATTAATTATAGAGATGATAGACAGTTTTATATATACACAATTAATAAATGGACAAATGATTATTGATTATAGAGATTGATCATATGTAAGTAGTTATATAGAAAGTTTATATATACATATATATGATTGATAGGCAAATGATTGGTATTATAGAGATAATTATAGAGATAGATGACTGTAAGTAGATAATTAGATGAACAGATGATAGATAAATATAGATACGTATACATGATAAATTGATGAAGAGGTTATTGCTAGGCATATAGATTGATATATGATTTATATATGACAGATAAATAACAGATGGCAGATTAAAGACAGGTAGTACTGTGTGTGATATGCAAAACCTTTTTGTATACCAAATTGACCTGGTAGAGTCTGTGGTCACCCAAAATGCAGTCATCTCTTACCAGGTCTATATTCAGACTAGTTCTCTCCTATTCTCTATTGTGAAATCAGGCTGTCATTCAAACCTAAAGCCAAGACTTAAGGTTTATCCTTCTCAAATTTATCTTGTTAATACCAGCCCATCCTCCTCAATATTAGATCTTTTGAAACTTGTTCCTATGACTTGTCACTTAGTTGACCTCTGCCCTGTGTCATCACAGATCTAATCAGCACTTGGCTGATGTTCTATTCAAGTCATTGAGAAACACATGGAACATGATAGGAAAAGAGCTCAAGAACTGGTAGGAGATGTATCTTTCCCATTAACACAATCTTCAAGATGGACTCCCAAAGCATCACCATCTTAGCCTCTTTAAAACACACATGTACACCCTGTACTTCTAGTCTTTGGTCAGCCAGCAAACTCTCTACATCACTCTGTGTCTATGCTACCCTTACCCATATTCTGTTAGTCCATAAAGATGCCATGAAACTGAAAGGATGGCTTGACCACATAGGCTTGATCATATTATGTGATCACTATTGGCTTAATAACATTGTTATTTTCTGACAATAAGCATGGAGGCCAACATCTATATATTTATAATTTTCCATTATTCTCTTTTGTAAAGCAAGGACAGCCTTTATAGATTAATCTAGCTCATTCATAAGATAATGTCAATCAAGGCAGCACAAAACTGTATAAAATATACTGACTTCAGACATAAGTAACTGAAAAATCTTCATTTACTAAGTATATTTACTGCTATCATGATGGTCTACACATACAATCCCAGTACTCTGAAGCATAATAAGTTTAATATCAGGCTACCTTATGACAGAGACCTCATCTAAAAATACATTAAAGGCCAGAAAACAAACAAACAACTAATATTCATTTGCCAGACAGAAAAGCAGAGTCCTAAGCATAGCATTTTTCTGAAATACTCCAAGGATTTATTAATTCAACCTTACTAAGCCATAAAAGAACCTATAAACCTGATAAAGGTAGTATCCTGGCTCTGACCCCATCTGTTTCCTTGTGTATAAAGTGACTGAAGAAAATATTGGCTCAATGAGTGGCTGGATTTATCACCCAAACTTTTTGGAGGATTCAAATAGCTATGAAGTCTTTATCATTAGTCTTCTGGATGGATATTATTCTGTATCTCTCTCTCTCTCTCTCTCTCTCTCTCTCTCTCTCTCTCTCTCACACACACACACACACACACACACACACACACCCCTCCATTCACAGTCAGGAGCATTTCTCTGCTATCATGTGAACTTGCTGAGGCCAAAGTCCTCTGTATTACCTTACCTGTTACAATGAATAGGTTCCAGGAGCTGCCCATTCCACTGTCATCTGTCAAGAATGTGTGGGTGGTTTTAAAGCATGTTGTATCATCTATTGCTACAGAACAGCTTCAGCGGGAGGATCACATTTGTTAAATGGTAGAAATATCATATATCTTCACATAGGTAAAGTTTGAGGAGTTTGTGTGTATCAACATGTGTGTATCTTTTAGGACAACATGAATTCTGTATTAGCAAAACTACTCTGTGATATTCTATCAACTCCCACAAACCCAATTTATACTTCCTGAGTCATTTCATGCTATATCTATTCATTTAAACAGAAATTCAATAAGATAAACATGAGGAAATCAGAAAGACACTCGAAAGAAGGAAAGTAGGCCTTCTTTCATTTTCTGATCTAATAAAAGTGAAAAAAAAAATCCAGAATTCCAAACCTGGAAAGCAAAACATACCTGGGTTTTGGAATTTGTCATAGTAGTGTAATCTGTGACCAGCTCACACTTAACCTACCTTTGGCCAATCCTTCAAGTGCATTCAGCTGTTCGATGAGCTCTTTATCTCATGGGTACTATGAGAGACCTTGATACCTTTCTCTAAGCTCGTTAGGCCCCATCTCTCCCCAAGATAGATGTCATTGCTCTTATCTTCTGAACTCCTAATTGCAAGCTGGGTTCTTCTGGCAGGTTATCTCTTTATGTCTTCATTCATAGTATGGTCCTATAAGAGCACATATCCATTCTGCTATCTCACAAACATGTACATGCATGCACACATGCAAAAGTCTACTGCCAAAGATTCAAAGAGGCTGCAAAATAGAAACAATGCCCCCTCTTTTTCGTGGTGCCTCATAGATGGTTGGCTGTGTGAAGATGAAGCTGAATATCTCCTTCCCTGCCACCGGCTGTCAGAAACTCATCGAAGTGGACAATGAACGCAAGGTTCGTACCTTCTATGAGTAGTGCATGGCCAAAGAAGTGGCTGCTGATGCTCTGGGAGAATAGTGGAAGGGTTATGTGATCCGAATCAGTGGTGGGAATGACAAACAAGGCTTTCCCATGAAGCAAGGCGTTTTGACCCATGGCAGAGTGCGCCTGCTTTTGAGTAAAGGGCATTCTTGCTATAGACCAAGGAGAACTGGAGAGAAGAAGCGCAAGTCTGTTCAAGGATGCATAGTAGATGCCAATCTGAGTGTTCTCAACTTGGTTATTGTAAAAAAAGGAGAGAAGAATATTCCTGGACTGACAGACACTACCATGTCTCGGTGGTTGGGACCGAAAAGATCTAGCAAAATCTGAAAGCTTTTTAATCTCTCTAAAGAAGATGATGTTCACTAATATGTTGTCAGAAATCCATTAAATAAAGAAGGTAAGAAGCCCAGGACCAAAGCACCCACAATTCAGCATATTGTTACTCCCCGGGTTCTGCAACACAAATGCCAGTGTATTGCTCTCAAGAAGCAACGAACAAAGAAAAACAAGGAGGAGGCTGCAGAATGTGCTAAACTTTTGGCCAAGAGAATGAAGGAAGCCAAAGAAAAGCACCAGGAACAGATCGCCAAGAGACATAGGCTGTCCTCGCTGAGAGCTTCTGCTTCTAAGTCTGAGTCCAGTCAAAAATAGGTCTTGGAGGGTAGCAAATAAATGATCATACCTTGAAAAAAAGAAATAAACAAGGCCCATCTTCCTCCAAAAAAGAAAATTGGGAATTTTATCCTGCCTACACTGTCCTGCCTCTAGATTTAGATGGAGAAAGTTCATGGTTCAGAATCACCTGTAGAACATGTTCAGCCTGTCTATATCCAAACAATATCCACTTTCAGCAGAACCTAATTTCTAGCCACGTACATGGGATAACCTATGGGGAAATGCGCAGAGGACTTGACAGGTTCTATGTCCCTTTATCATAGCTTTGCCACCTGTGACAAACATGCAAAGCATAGCTAATGTCCAAAGACATTTTGTGAACTGAATGTTGACACAATGAAACAGTTTAGTAGACACATTCCCAAGACTTCATTGCCTTAACTACCTTCAAGTACATCGCTCTTTTCCTCACCTCTGGCATGAAATAGATCTGCTTATAGCATCATCATGGAGAACAAAATAGTTCATACTCCCACAGAATAGAAAACAACCCTTGGTTTATAGTTAGCATTCTGGAAGTGTGGATTCTTTAATGAGAATGAATTCATTTTTTCTAGGATCCAGATTGGTACGTTTTATTTTTTTTTTTTTCAATCTCAATTCTTTTTCTCTTTTGGTCTTAATTCACTAGATGTAAGATTCCCTTTCCAAATACACAAATTACAACATTTGCTACAGTTTTACATCAAGTTCTGTTTTCCAGGTAAGCAGATAAAGTGTTCTAATTTGCTAAAGCAGCAACTAGATACTGTAGCATATGATATTATAAAGGATTTTTAATTTTTATTATTTTTGTGTAAACACAATAATAATCTCTCTGTGTATGTCTCTCCATGTGTTTGCACCTGTGTATATGTCTACAGGAGCCTGAAGAAGGTACCAGATTTCCTGAAGGTGGGTTACATGAGGTTGTGAGCAGTCCAACATGGGTTCTGAGAAGTAAACTTTAGTCCTCTGCATGAACAACAAACAGTCTTAACCTCTGAGCCATCTCTTTAGCTGCCATAGAGATTTTGATAGAAGGCAAAAATACCCACAGTTAGAATTATAACAACCATCAAAAATGATAATTGGTAATATTTGTCTTGAACTCAGGACCAGCAATAAAGAGTCTCTATCTCCACTCTCTTGCCTCTTGTCTCAATGCCCCACATCAACACTGCCAGAATAAGTTGAGTTGAATTCAAGTTCAAAAAGGTTTTGACAGACCCTTGGTAAAATGGAGGCTGACCTCATGGAAGCCTCAGCTTAGTTGAGTTGGACACAGAGAGACAGTTTACAGAGTAGAGCTTTGCACAAGAGATGATTTCTAGGTCACAGTATTAAAGATTTACCTAGAATAGAGTCAGGAAAAGACTGGAATCTATGCAGGCGAACCTTTGACCCAAGATCACATTGAGTGCATTTACTCCCAATTCAACATAAGCCAAAAGACCTTGCAATGTCCCTGAACTTGACCTAGTAGCTGAAATGGGAGCCCTCTCTAGATAAACCAGCTGAGGAAGGGGTGAGTAAGAGAGTGGCTGACAGCTGGATGAAGTTTGTAGCTATAAAATCACTCGCACACTGCAGTGTGTGCTAGCCTAAGTTCATCAATGATAAGGCACTAACCATGTGCAATGTTGAAGAGAAACAAAGAAATATGCAGCTTCCAGAGTTTGTTAAAGCCTACAGTCTGCTGGGTGGTAGCGGCAGAATGTAAGCCCATTTTCCCTTACCTCCTCATTCAGCCTGAGGCAGATCTTCTCTCCGTCTCTTCCTACACATCCTTGACCATCCTCCTGCTCCTGCTCACACAGAAATAACACAGAGTCCAGAACTGAAACCCAAGATTGCCTCAGCAACCTGACGAAGCTTTATTAGTTGCTGCTACACATCCTTAACCTCTTCTTTTCCTCCCTCTTCTGCTTTGAGTTGCAATTAAGTCTGTTGTTTGAAATTGAAATGTTTCTGCCTTCTTTTACCTTCTGTGTGTTAGTTCTTAGCCATGTGTCTGAACTTGGCCATTAGTAAACCCAGCTCTTTTGTCAACACACCCCAATTTTGACTGACCTCTCCCTAGACACCAACACTTGACTTCCCATTCTGCCACTATACAACCCTACCAACCCCTCACACGCCCCACCCCAATGTTCCAGAGTGACTAAAGATACATTTTGTGACAGTTTTAAAAGAAAAAAAGTTATTATTTTTTGGTGAGGTTCTACACTTAGTCTATAGTTTCCATTACAGCATAGGGTCCATATGAATCACAGGGACACTGAGCTATATTGGGGACCATAGTAATAACATGTGGTTCTCAGTTCTCTGGTGAGAGACCTGAACAGTGTCCTGAGACTCTGCTGGGGCCATGGTGATTTATCCTGAGCTTCCCCTGCTACATTACTCAGACTTTCAGAAGCTTCATTTTGCCGTTGACAATAAAGAAAGGAGTGATGCTGGGAAGTCGGTGAAGTCTGATTGGGGAATACAAATCAAAGCTGTCTCAAGGCTCCATCTGTACTGGACCCACTGTCTTCCTTTGTATTTGAGCCCTTCTCTGTAGGCAGATTCTCACTGATGAGGCAGGAAGTTGTTTCTAGAGCCACTGATTTCACATTACTTAAGCGAGATTGAGCTGTTTAAAATTTCAGTGTTGTCCAACCAAAAAAAAAATAATAATAACAACAGGAAGTTGTATAGAGTGGGATGTGCTGACAGCAGTAATGTTTCTGCAATAATTCATGGGCACTGGGTAATACCCTGGAAGTCAGCCCAGGCAGCTAATGCAGACTGGTACTCAAGGCCAATGGGCAGACACATGAAGTCAACTCATAATGAAGAGGAGGGGGGTTCCAAAGAAGGAAAGAATAAAGGATGGAGGGAGAGATGGGCAGATGAAGGTATGGAAACAGTGAATGTGTATTAAACAATAATGACCAGAAGAGCTTAAATAAAAGAACATGAAGAATATTACTAATCACAGTTCCAACCTGTGCTGTCATGATCTGAGAACACACATCACGTGATGAAAGAGTTAGAGTTCAACTACTCATCATGTATTCCACTCAGCACCAGATCTCTTCCCCGCTCCAAAAAATAGAAACTCAGTTGCCCATGTCTACTTGTCCTGATGGTAACACCTGTATAAGCAGTTTCCCTGTGCTTGATGTGCAAATCCAACCACACTGGTGTGGATAATTAAACTAATTGCCCCTCTGTGCCCCTGGAATCACCCCACCATCTACCACTGAGAGTGCTTTAGGCCTCCATTTCTAGTATAAGAAGGGGAAAAAAATGAAAACTTCTGGATAATGCTCAAAAAAGGCATAATAACATAAAAAAAATTCAGCCCTTCAACTATACAAAGCACAACAAAACAATATGGAAATAAGCTACTACATCCTATGTACTAAGTTTCCTGAATGTAATATGAATAATAGAAAGACCAGATTCATACGTAGCTATCTTCCACATCTGGGGACGTAAGGGCAAGAATCCAAAAGAGAACTCACAAAGGGTCTGGCAGATACCAAGCACAGAACTAGCTATTTTATATGTATTTTCTCAATTTTCACAACTTGTGAAAGTCAATAATACTACCTTAAACAGATTTCAGTAAAATCTGCTTTTCACAATTCAGCAGCCATCAGCCACATATCAGTATCCAAATAGGATTAAACCAAATTTTAAAGTATTATAAGTATATAAAAATGCTCTCGACTTGAATAGAATAAAAAAAGGAATGTAAAATTCCTTTACTGACAATTTTATATTGACTATATATATATACTGAAATAATATTTTGGAAATAGGATTAAATAAGATATATGATCAGGATCAGTGATCACATATCAATGGCACCTTCTGCCAAGGCTATAAACTGAGTTTGATGCCCACTAAGAACCCACATCATGGAAAGAGAGGATCTGTTCTTTTAAATTGTCATATGTGAGCTGGGGCATATGTGAATAAAAGCTCAGACACACATGATAAAAGATAGATAGATGAGATAGGTGGATAGATGATACATAGATTATAGATAAACAGACAGACAGATCATGATTAAAATTAATTTCACCTATTTTTCTTATTTGCTCTTAAAACAGCCTGGGGTTCAAGTACACAATAATTTAGGGTAATTAAATCTCAGGGACTAATCCCGTGAGATGCTGGAGTGCAAAGAGTCACAACCAGCTCCACAACAAATAAGACATTTTTCCTCAGTAAGTTATTTAGCTGTGCTAGGTCTTAATTTTACCATCCACAAAATGGGTTTCATTTTAAAAGTATCTGTAAGATCACTGTGAAGGGTAAATGTAAAACCATGGCTCATGGATGTTTGACTCTGCTATTAAATGCTTGCATGTCTCTTGTCAAGAAACAATCCTTCAAAAACAAATTCGTGACTGCCCTGGACATGTTTTTACCTCTGTGGATCCAAAAGATTTCCTGGAATAGAAGGATATCCCAACCCTGACCAAGTCCACCTGCTTCTTGCTCTGTGTCATCACTCTGCCACCTGCCACAGGCAACCATCTGCATCAAAGCCTGGACAGGAAGCTCCCATCAGCTGTTGGTCTGTAGTGTCTAGAACCTGAAGTCAAGAGTGCTGGGGACTCAGGGGAGCAGCCCTTGCTGCCTCCATTCTGTAACACGTTAGCTAGACAAGCCTTCCGGAACCAGATAAATAAACCTAACAGAGGGCAATTTCTTTTGCCATTATGCTATCATCAGCATTCTATTGTTCTTAAAAATAATCTAAAGTCTTTAGCAGTGTAGTAAATATAAAAAATATAATTTAATAAAGCCTGGAAAATCAGAAGACAGAGCCATGTCTCCAGCCTTTGTTTTTTGGTTTTGGTTTTTGAGACAGGGTTTTCTGTATAACAGTCCTGGCTGTCCTGGCACTTGCTTTTTAGACCAGGCTGGCTTCGAACTCACAGAGATCCTCCTGCCTCTGCCTCCCAAGTGCTAGAACTAATGGCATGAGCCACTTCTCCCTGACTTAACTGTGGATGGATCTTTTACCTGATATTCCAGACTGGTTTTATTAAATATATAACATATCACTACACAGTACCTTGTGACTGGATATGATCAGGTCTCTATCTGCCTCAATAGCACTTTTTGTTCGGGTTTCTCCTTCACTATCTCCAGGCAAGCTGTTCTCTTCTAGTATTCACCATGCCAGGGTCTTTCCCACCTCAGTGACTATGTGCTCTATTTTCCTTTGCCAGAACTTAGCCTGTGTGGCTCCTACCTCATCACATCTCTGCTCCTATGTACTTCAACAGAATGATTCTCCACACTGTTCTTTTTCATACCTCCCTGTTATTTTCTTCATGCCCCTATGGACCTCACTAAATTTTACTCTTTCTTCTTATGATGTATTTAATCTCTCCAGCATCCCTAGCATCATACATAATATGTGCAGAAGAGCAAGAATCACCACACAGGGACTCATCAACATGCAGGTTATTGTAGATGCTGTCAGTATCCAGAATTCCTGAAGCTTTCAGAATTTAGCAGTGTGTGTATCATTAGTGCTATGTTTACTGCCTTACTCACCCTTCACTTAGGTTTGAAGGGACCAGAAGATCCACTGTTCCTATTTTGTGAATGAGACCCAGATCAGGCACCTGAACAGTACTGAGTCTGATTACCCTGCAGCTGATTACAGACTGGAAATTTGAAACTCCAGAATTCACAGACTTCGGCCATCTCTAGAGACTGCTCTGCCTTTCTCAGCCTTGACCTTCAGTTTGCTAGTGAATAGTTTTCTGAACTTGTCTGTACCCATTTCTTCTGTAATCTTTTAACAGGTCTTTTTATATGGAGCAAGACCTAAACGGCAATTTCCAGAAACATTCTCAAATCCAGGCACATGTTATCTTCTCCTCAACACTCTGCTACTATCAAACATTGTCAGGATTTGATTTGCTTTGGGATAAAACTCTGATATGTTTCTTTATTGTTCTCACATCTAACATGTCTTCCATTTCTACCACCTCTCTCTCTCATTTAACCTAAGGGCATTGTGACTCTTACATTTGGATGGGAACTATATGAAGACAAAGCTGTGTTTCTCCAGTTCTTTTTACTCAGCAGCCATTGTTTTTGGGGTTCTGTGTGAAGCATCTTTTCCAACTTCCCCAAAACCCACCACTAATATTCCCATAACATGCAAGATAATCACATAGACCCAAGGAGAAGAAAAATGCTAAAGACAGCTACTATTTTGCTGGACCAAACCACCATCACTCTTCTGTGATTCCAAAGCCATTCTTTTTCTTCTTTACATTCTTTTGACTGAAATCCCAAATATTTCTGGTTCCTCCAGTCAGATTTCTCCAGTGCATTGTTCCATTTTCAGCTTCATGTTCTCATAGCAGATTTTGCCCTCTATATAGTGGGTTCCCTTCCCAACTCTCAGTCTTCCACATACATAATTTTGTTTCTCCCTTTCCATCCCTAAGCAATAGTTCACCCTACCTAGGTTAGTGTTTGCATGGATTTCTTCTATTTACATTTGCCCAGCAGCTGCTTTGCATATCTCCTTTCCACAGCCTCATTTCTGCAATGTTAACCAAGACAGAGTCTCACACAGAGGCAGAGGCATTTTATTTAGGAGCTGGTCTTGTTCAAATGCAAATGTGTTGTCCTGTATCATCACATTAGCAGCAAACAGGACCTGAAGGGACTGCAACCTAAGGGAGAGCCGCTTTGATAGAATAAGTGGAAATCATGTAGGTCCCAGGCAGAGCTTGTGACAAGCAGCTAATGGGTGGATGGAGAGCAGTCACTAGATGAGGGTGGATGGAGCAAAGATGCTCCAGGAACCATAAACATTATAGAGTGACAGGAGGAAGCCCAGTAAAGAAGCATGCATATTTGTAAAAATGAATAAAGGACTTCAAATCTTTACTCATTCTGGTCCTAACAACACTATCATCATAAATTCATTTTAAAAGTATAAAGTAAAGAGACCAGGAGGAAGAATATGTCATTTTATGAGGTCCTTATAGGAAATGTCACTGATCTGGTCACTCTGAATCTAGCAGGGCTATATACATAGAGAGTATTTATGGAATGTCATAAAATCACCCCAAACAAACTTAATAACCTAGGTATTGCACAACATTTAGGCCTGGCATTGGCACTGACTAGCAAACACAGAGGACTCTACTCTTGTTATAAATAATACCAAGGAGATGAGAATCATGGAATACTCATCCTCTAAAAAAAAAAAAAAAAAAAAAAAAAAAAAAAAAACCCGCTAGTAGTAAGGATATCTCCTGGGAATTGCCAGCTTCCCCTTGTCCTGGAAAAGGCTTGTGTCCTTTAAGTTGTAAGCAGTACACTAGAATTTACTTATAAATGTCATAGTTTGCATTTAGGTAAATTTCTGGTTTGGAATGGCAAATATGAAAGAGGGTTATAGAGACAAAGTTTGGGAGAACCAATGGCATGTATGTGTGCTGGTGGCCCAGGCTTGTATGCCCAACCATCCTGGTAAGACTCATGACTACAATTTCACAGATCACTCACCCTCCAGAAAGGAGTCATTTGGCTCGTTCCTCAGAACTGTCTAAGGTACAAAGAAGAGACTCTGGATTGATCCATGGCTGTGACAATGCTGCAGCCTCCAGCAAATGGATGCTGTTAGGGCTGCCTCGGTTTCTCCACCCTTAGTCACTGCTCTCATCCACAATTGTGTAGCCTTTGACTATTAAGCAGGAGCCTGTGAGGTATCTTCTCTACCACCTCCAGAGGTACAAAAACAGACAGAGCTAATCTCAAGTTGCATCCTATTTATGCTCCAAATTTGAGTTCTAGCATCTCCCATTGGTGCTGCCTGGCATTAGCTCCTCAAAAGGATGTTATCATTTCCCCTGACCTCTCCTCCTTCCTTTTTTTTCCTAAAGAGCTATCCTACAAAAAATAATTTGAACAAGTGCTCTGATCTCAGGCTCTGCCTCAAAGGCATCTCTAAAAATTGCTCTCCAGCAAGACTGGACAAAGCTGTTCTGACTTTCATCTTGGGCAATATCCAGGGCTTCTCTATCCCCTCTTAGGATACCAACATCCTATAAGCAAAATTATATTCTCTATCCTAGCTAGGGATGCTGCTTTGATAGCCAGAAGATACTTGGTTTTTATTCCACCAGGTCTGTTCTCTTTGGATGAGACTCTCTTTAGCTTGTTTTCAGAATTGAGAAAGGAGTCTTCAACCTGATTAAACTGTTGTAACTCCCCACACAACAGAACTCAGAATGAGCCTGCAAGGAAAAGCAGAGATCTTAAGTCTTCTTGAGACACAGGTTGGGTTAAGCCTTCACTATGTGCGCCTATCATAAGTGATGCTGATAGTAATTCTATGAAAGGGTTTTCCCGGCACAGTTGTAATGATGAGAGTGAGTTGTTCCCTTTCACTGCATCAACCAGAAGATAAAAATAAATTTGGGCAGAAAACTGGAAAGGGGGAACCTGGCCACCATTTGACAAATTGCCATCAAAGTTCCACAGTCTCAGGAAGTAATTCATCCCCCTGCCCCACCCAAATTCAGGAGATAGAACAATTGGGATGCTGCATTTTTGATAAGCATTAAAAAATAAGTTCTTTCCCCCAAAATTGTCTTCTAACCTCCATTTCTGTCTATCTTACATGCCTCCCCCACCAAAAGGCAGAATACCCTGGCCTCTCATGAAGTTTACTAGTCCAAAAACCCTGAACCAGCTCTGCAAACAGGGAAGTCTGAGTGTGAGAGGTGAAGAGCTGAGCATCATCTCCATTCAGAGTCTTCACATCATTTCTTCAATTTTCCAATGAAATAAAGTGACATTCCTCTGTTGGGAAAGAGTATCGGGGACTGAGAAAGCACCATTCTGTCCTTGGTGGTAAATCTCTTCAGTCATTGTTAGATTTTCTAGAACAAGGAAAAAATGAAAGCACATGGGCTATCATCAACATGCAGTGAGCTGAAGCTGGAATGATGGCTTCTCAGCATCCTATCACACAACACAAGACAAAACCACTCTATATGTCATTGCCATCCAACTGAGAAAAATAAGTTTCTGCATATGGAACACAAGCAAGGGACACACAGAGCCCCTGCCTTCATCTATAGACCATAAGATGCAATACAGTAGCAGATATGACCAGGGGAGGCCAGGACAGTTTTGTAACCTTGAAAACCCAGGAGATGCAGATCTCTGTGCATTTCATGGAGATCTCAACTCCAGAATCACATCAAAAGCCAACAAGGAGACAGTACAGAGAGGTAACTTCATAAGAGGTAGGGTTTCTGCCCCTAGAAGCTGTGATTAACAACCTCAGAGACCCTACCTGCCTTTCATCCTTCCCATTTCTCTTTCTCTCATTTTGAGGACTATGGTCCTTCTCTGTAAGTTTGATTACTTGCCTGTCGAAGTGCCCAGTGTCTCTACCAGCCTGCTCTGAATAAAGAGCATCAATGTCAAGAGAGAATCTCTACTCAAGGGAGATTCACATACCCATTCTTTGTCAATTTCTTGCTTTCAAAAAAGACTGATCTCTCCCCTTGAAACTCTCCTTTAGAGGAGCAGATACCATAAGTAAGTCTTCCCAGAGCTATCAAATTGCATACACAAGGTGTCTGGCCCCGTGAACCAAGCTGTGAATCTGTCTGCTAAAAATCTCAAGTGTAGAATTGATTGATGTGATCTGCGCACTTCAAATAAACATGCTTATTACTGAAATTCCAATAGGTCATATCAATAGGCAGAGAGAGCATGTATCACACTCCCCTTGGTTTTCTAATTGTATATATTCACACTACATGAAATGTGGGTGGGAATACATTTGTTATATTTGATGAATTTTCTCTTTGAGCATTTTCCCTAACCTGTGGCTTCACTGAGAGAAACATGAGTGCTCTTAAAAGTACAAACTGGTCTAATACATTCCTACCAGAACAAGTCAGACAAAAGGCAAAAACCCATGCAGGCCGAGAGAAATGGGGCTCCTGCCTCTTCTGAAAATATGGAATATGGAATGGAACTATATGAAGTCAGCAAAGATGAACTAATAAGCTTTCCATAGGATTTTAGTGGCTCAATAACAGACAACAGTTTGTAGATAAACAAAATTCTAGACATCTGCTGTCTTCATGTATTTATTTGCTTAAAAAGACTCCCTAATTGGTCCCCTGTGTTAATCCTTGTGTTTTATGATTAACATGTTTCATAAAAAATAATAATAACACCACACTTGATCTTACCCTAAAAATGTTGGCTAAATAGCTCAAGATCATTTGTAAACAGAAGTTGTCTAACTATTACATTGAAAAATAAAGTTAATGTCAGTGTCTGCTAAACTACCATTGGTCATTCAGGACATTCTCTGCCCTTCATAGACACTGGTGCATTTAGTATTACCAGGAACATTATCCTTCTGCTGAGGAAGAAGTTGAGGCACCTGAACAGATCTGTAGCACAGTGGGCAGAGTCAGAATGGGAATCCCTTGGCAGAATTTCTCCAAAGCCTGGCCTCATCCTCAAAAAAATCATGTTACAACTTACACTCATGTTTATCTAGATCCTAACATGGTTAAGTTTGGTGATCAACAGAATCAAATAACTCTGTGGCCTTTTTATTCTCTGAAATGGGAATCAAATTCCAAAGCTTTTTACATGCTTTGCAAATGCTCTACCACCTATATGCACCCCACTCCAAGTTGGAGTATTTTCAATAAAAGTCATCCATAGGTCCCTGTCTCAGCTGCCTGGATAACTGAGCAGAAACCCAACATAGTACAATAGGGCCTAGATGCTGAGTGAGAGGAGTCTACTAATATATTTGGAAAAGTTGTTTTTTAGTTACACTGTGTGAAACAGCAACAACATGATGTATTTAATGAGGCCAGGGATCCCGTTAGATGTTAGTGTGGAAGTTTAGATTCTCATAAAAAATTTTACAGACCCTGAAATTGAAGCTCAGAGCCAGAAAGTGATCTATACGAGGTCACACAGACATAGTGACAGGGTCAGAACTAGAAGCCTAAGCTCTAGATCAAGCATTGTTTTTATCAATTCCACACCAAAACCCTGTTCCTCCTCCTGCTTCTCCAATCCTTTCTCTCCTCCCAGTTTCCATCACTCTTCCGCAGGAGCAGTAAAGCTCTTATTCTATTTGCAAAGTAAATAGAGCTGAGATACAGATTACTCTCAAGCATCGAAGCTTTTATCCAATATAAACAGAATCAGGGTAACTTGTTCCTTTTACTCCATTCACACACAGGCTCAGTGCCAGCTCCAGCATAATTAGCAAAGGGCAAATAGAACTCTGGCATTCCTGGCCAATCCGAAGCCACTGTGTTCTTCCAGCACAAGCAGAGAAAAGCTTTCACTTGCTTTCTGCCTATCTTCTCCCTCCCTTTCCCTCCAGCTGTTGGGAAGACTGGTCTGTTGTGCATGATATAAAGATTGGAGTTCCCTCACAACCTCCAAGAGTTAGTTTATTAGCACTAAGATGAGAATTTTTAATATATGTATTATAATATATGTTATGTAATATTATATTTATATAGAGATATGAAATATAGTGTGCTACTAGTATTCTTATTCACTGGCTCTCAGAGACCCTAAACTAACCCAAAAGAATGCACACATATATATACTTTGGCACACATAGACACAGAGCTATGAATACAAATGTTCATACATACTTAAGAACATACACTTATATCTCTTATATGTGCATATCTATGAAAAATAGCACCCATACTTGAAAAGTTGTACTTTATAATAGAGACTCCATTATTCAGAAAACTGATATTTTCTATGAATGAACACATCCCTGAGAACTATATTAGGGGCTCTAGAAAACTCAGCATAACTTTGCTAGTTCAATTTCTGAAAGTGAGTTGATTGGATTATTGTTTTAGAACTGTGGGAAAAAACTCAGATGATACTTTGGAATTTGGGGAGCAGGATAGAACAGTAAAAGTGTTCATGATTCTGCATCAGAAAATGATATTGATTCTCTCCTCTAACATTTACCTCAACTTTAAGTAAGTGGAGACTCTCCCAAGGCCTCAGTTTGCTCATCTGTAAAATGAGAATGTCAACAGTCTCTTCAAAAGATTCCTATGAATTTCAGAAGTTGTATACACAATAGGTTCTCATGGGCACAAATTCTCAAACTTAAGAATTATTTTTTTGTAAAGAAGTGGAATGATTAATAAATTAAACATAATGAAGGTCCTATAAAATACCTTAAAAATAATTGACCATTGCAGCAAGAATTGCAAAACTCTACAGAGTGAAGCAGATAATGTTAAGTCTCATATATGTCGATCTTATTCAGATCTTCATTCATTCAGTAAGTGTTCTTTGAGTATACATAATCTAAACTCCTTTACACTCCAACCAATGCATAGCATAACCCTGTTTCTCTTTCAGCTTACAACAGGTCATAAGTAGACACTGCTGTTTGCTTAGCATTCATCTAATTACTTTGTAGTTAGATCTGATATAAGCAAATGCAAAGCAGCTTCAAGAACTGCTAGGGCTAGTCAGACATCGTGAGATGTACCTGCAATTCCAGTCCTTGGGAGGTAGAGACAAGAGGAATTCAGCTCTGATTACATAGTGAGCTGGAAACAAACCTGGGCTACATGAGAACCTGCCTCAAAGGAAGAGCAAGAGGCTGAGAAACAGAAAGGGGGAAGAAAAAGAGGAGAAATCTGGAGAGAATAGAAGTCTCCACCAAGTGTCTAAAATGCTTTGAAAAGGTAAGAGTTACCCTACTTTTGTATGCTGTGGTGATTTGAATAAGAATGGCTCCCGTAGGTTCATATATTTGAATGCTTAGGGTGAGGCACTATTTTGATAAGGAGGTGTGACCTTGTTGGAGGAAATGTATCAATGGAGGTAGGCTTTAGAGTTTCAAAAGTCTAAGCCAGTATCAGTGGCTGTCTCTTCCTGCTGCCTACAGATTCAGATGTAGAACTCTCAGCTCCTTGCTCTCTAGCACCATGTCTGCCTGCACACTACTATGCTCCCTGCCATGAAGTCAATGGACTAAACCTCTGAAGCCATAAGCAAGCCCCAGTCAAATGGTTTCCTATATGGGAGTTGTCATGGTCAGGGTGTCTCTTCATAGCAACAGAACACTGACTGAGGATTACGGCAAAAGAAAATATGCATAGAAAGAAAGTGAGTATGACTTAGAGAGGCAGAATGAAAGCTGAACAAGAAGGTATCAGGAAGGCGGTGAAGGTGAGACTAAGCTGGAAATGTTCAAGCACTGGTCTGCTTTTCAGCGTGTGCTTACAGGTGAGTGTAGACAATCAGTGAAAAGCAGGTTCATTGCAAATGGAGGCACTATCTTGGCTTGCAATTGCCTTATACCCATTGTGATTTTGTATAAGATATTTTGGTATCAAAAACAGAGACTTCTCGTAGCCTGGAGTTTGTATCGCATACCTACCACCCACTTGACCCTGGTTATATTAGTGTCTTCATCTAGAAAATGAAGGGCTTAAGATAAATGACTAGCACGATCCACCTCTGCTCCAAGACTGCAACCTCTGCCTTATGGTGTGAGGAGCATCACAGTGGCCTGAAGGAGTTAATTCATCTTGCAGAATACTCATAGGTGAGGCACAGAGATTCTCCCTATAGGGAGAATCTCTCCCCACCCCCTTCTCAGGAAGACAAAGACTCCCATCATTTGCCTTTAATCTGTTTTCTTAATTTTATTCCTAGGAAAAGTCACAGCTCCAATCAGCCCTCTAATCAATGGCTCCACTACTGCTACACAAATGAGCCAGATTTATTAAAGGAGTCCTCTCTCAGATGGAAATGGGCTCCCTGCTGGGGCTGCAAATACAGGCAAAGATTGACTGCTCCCAGAATAGGTAAAGAAAGAAGGAAAATGAAAGCATGCTAGTGACAAGGGAGAGGGCACCCAAGGACTCTCAACAGCCTCCCTACATCATGTCCATAAATATATGGTCATCAGGCAGCCTGGAGACCAGCCCTTTAGCTTAACCCTAGGCACAGTGATCAGTGGTAACTAGCCAGCAAGCGTTTTCTGTCACCTCCCTACAGATCCAGGGAAAAGAAGGTCATCCAAAACCAGACTAGTGGAGATTCTTACAAGTGGACAGTCTCTCAGAGCCAAGTGTTCATAGGCTGTCTGAGCTAGAGAGAGTCCTTAAAGATGAAATACAACAAAGAGGAAGGTACAGACCTTGAAAGGGCCCTGGTATTTCTGACTGATAGCCAGAAGCACAGGAAATTAATATTTCAAAGCTGTAAGGAACTATTCATACTGGATAAAATTAAATATTTACTTATTCATATGTGGGGCTGGGAGCCTGTTGATTGTAGAGTGGACATGGCATGGAACATTCAGAAATGGCCAATAGAGACACTCAGGACAAGGGCAGTACTATCTATTCTACAAAGCTGTCGCTACCCTTCATTGGAGACACATTTGTGTTTCTGGAAATTCTGGCTATGTTTCCTGGGGAGGGGAGATGGGGAAAGTGACTTCTCACTTGTGAAAACTCAGGGACTTCTGAATGGCCTAAAGTACAGTATGAAATAAACAAAGGCACTCATGTGGCGAGAGCAGGTGGGTCTCTGTAAAATGATGGTAGCTAAGGAAAGGAGGGCTCAGAACAACAGAAGAAGGCCAGAAGGGTAAAGCTGGGACAAGAGTGAGATGTGATAGAGCATTCTAAAAATTACAGAGGCCAAGCTGCCCAGAATCCTGTTTAAGTTTTCTACTCCCAATTATAATTTTACTACCTTTACCCCTTAGCCTTAATAGCCAGAGAAAAGACTAGTCTACAAAGCAAGTCAACAATGTCGTAGTAATAAGGTATATATTGTTACACATTCAACCATATGTGCATGATGAGGTGGAGATGATGTTGACCATGCACAATGGTTTTTTTACACTATACAAACATGCCTAGTGACACCTGTCATTCACACATGTGCATGCAAGTACACACACATATATACATACACACACACAAACAATAGCATTCCCAAAGCTACTACCACATTCACACACATAAAATAAGCATGTCAAAGATACTGTGTCATGTAGTTGTACATGTATCCACACACCTACACACCAAATTAGAAAAGAAGACCCAAGGAAAGGTATTATTCTTTTGTACAGCTGGGTGGGATAGGCGTTTGAGGTCATAAAGAAAAGGCTAAGAGGTCTTTGAAGGGTAGAGAACCTGGTTGCCCCTTGTTTCTGTGAGGGACCAAGTCCTGAAGAAGGGCATCCTTAGGAGAGTTTAATGCACCCAATCACTAAGGATGTTTGCAGACAGGAAACAAAAGCAGCCAAGTCAAGATGTGGAGGACAGACTGGGGAATGGAACCAAGCCATGAAGCCTATCTGCCTCCAGACATGGTAGGTGTGAGTGCTGGGCTAAACCTGATACCTTTCATCCTGCTTCTCTTCTGGAGTTGCCTGCATTTGCTTTCTCACTCTGTATTTCTCTGAGCTCTAAAACCATGAGAAAAACTCTCTAGTCCATTCTGTCTCACAGTGTCCACACTCTGTCTTGTTTCCCTAAACCCCAGCTTCTTCAGGGTAGGAACTGATGTCAGCCAGTGTACCAAGCTTCATGCTTTAGCAGAGCATTTCTCAACCTGTGTGTCACAGCCCCTTTGGGAGTTACATATCAGATATCTTGCATATCAGATATTTACATCACAATTTATAGCAGTAGCAAAACTATACTTATGAAGTAACAATGAGTTACGTTGTGGTTGGGGCTCATCACGACATGAGGAACTGTTGAGAATTACCGCTTCAGCAGAATGTGTGGTGCACTTACTTAGGAGTAGCATTTTGTGCTTGTTTTTAAACTCTGAGAAACTACCTGCCTTCTCATGGTCTTAAATGATAGCTGGAAAATTAAACTCAGTGCTCTGATCTAAAAAGGGGGCAGGAAATGGGCCAGCAATGTGTGTTGTTCTTTCCTGTGTGAGGAATATTACTAGTAAGAGAATTAGTAACTGCACTGATCTACTACAGTCTGTCTGCTCAGCATGTTCTTATACGACGATGCTTTCCCTTTCCTTAGAATATCCTTCCCATCATTCTATACACCCTTATTAAAGCATCAAGGTACAGTGGCTCTAAGGCAGAAGTTTGCCACGGCTAGTGATGGTGGCTGATTTCTCCCGCCATCTTATCTGAATGTGAGGAATGGGGAGTGGGGGCTCTGCATGCCTCTGAGTCTTGGCATCATAGATGGGGATGGGCAGGCCCTGGACTAACAGGGGGTGACAATCACAGATGAGAGGGACAGGGTGAGATTATCAGCTGTTGACTCTCTCCAAATAAAGCTTTCCTCTTCACGCTTGCTCACTACTGAAACTTTACCTATCCCCTAAATCTGTACCCTGGGATCCTACATTAACTCTGGGAACAGTGAAACTATTTTCAGGAATCTTCTATTTTCACCATTTTAAACACTCTGAGGAGGGAGGCAGGAGAGTGTCATTTGGAGTCTCCTTCCTAAGCTAGCAGAGACTAGGAGAGACCACAGAGGAGCAGTGGGTCCCACCTACAGGACCCACTTCAATGCCTTTTGCTTAGCATTGCACAGCCACGTAACCTTTTACAGTTGAAAAGCAGGTTTTAAACTTAGTTTTGTCAAGGAAGGGCAGAGCTTCATGGCCCTGCCAGGGAAGTAACATACCTGCCACCATCCTTTCATTCCAGCTGAGGACAAATTCTTCCCTGGTTCCTACCTGTTGATGATGTTCACTCCTGGAAGACACTTGTTTACAGGGTGAACAAATCTTGTCTGGAAACCAATTAAATATAATGCAGTGACTAGAGGGATCTGAAAAAACTGTGCAGAGGAGTACTAAGCAAGAGGAGCACTTCCAGATGAATTACTGATCAAGATTTCACACATGTAAGCACACACACACACTTACATGCACACATGCTCACACTCACACATGGGAACACAGACACACACACACTCACATATTGGGGCTTGTTATTCTCCATAGGGACACACTGAATATATGCGGTCTTCACAGGGGTAAAAATAATGAACTCTTTGCTCTAAACTATAGTTTTCGGTGGAGGAAGAAAACATACTCATATTGCTTTGTATATCTGATTTTGCCATGAAAACCTGAGTCAGCAGATTTCCGAAGAAAGCTAAAACACCAGACAGTGTTATAGAAATGATATGTGTCCCCGAAACAACATTAATTGATTAAAAAGGAAAAGAAAGAAAAAAAACCTTTCACTTAAAGAACAAATTTTGTGCCAGTTGCTAAATAGGTCATGAATATTAGATGTTGTCACCTGACTTTGTCAGCCCAAGGGGAAGCATCTGATTTCTATGGGAAGTGGGGGAAACTATGGCAATGTGGAGGGAATGAGGAGGTCATCAGTGAGGAAGTCAAGGACATTTCACCTGATCATGAACCATTTTGATGTCAGTCACTTATAAAAAAAAAAATCTATGGGTGTGCCAAATGAAGTGCAGTTCTTCCTTGAGCATTGACTCTCCTCAGGAGCTGCCCCCCACCTACCCCTGATAAGTTGTCACCTACAAGTCACTGAAAGCTGACAAGAATGCTACTTTTCCTGGCTATGGAACAGATAACCATGTACATGTACATTTCAGTCTCCACTTACTATCTAACAGTTCCTGAGCATCAGAAAAATAACAGGACTTTCTTAGTCTTCTTAGGGTCTCTCTCTTGAGGGTGTCAACAGAATGGGATTCCCCTGGACTATAGGAACTTCTGTCTTGGTTAGTTTTCTGTTGTGATAATACAACCCCATGACCAAGGCAACTTAAAGAAGAAAGATTTTAATGGGGTTTACAGTTGTAGAAGGTTGGAGTCCATAACTATTATGACAGGAGTATGGCAGCAGGTAGGTAGGCATGGTCCTAGAGCAGCAGCTGGGAACTTACATCAATATCAGGAAGCAGAAGACAGAAACTTAACTGGGAATGGCATAGGCTTCTGAAACCTCAAAGCCCACCTCCAGTAACACAGCTTCTCTAACAAGGCCACACCTCCTAATTGTTAGGGTGTTACATCGCTGTGGCCACACCCCCACCTGCAGGGGCTCCTGCCCCCACCTGCAGGGGCTCCAAAGCCTCTGACGTAGGCGTGCCTACCTTTAAAATCTCCAACCACGTGGGAGACTTTCTCTTTTTCTCTTCCTCTCTGCTCCCTACCCTACTCTTTCTCTCCTCTCTTCCCCTCCCCCTCCTTAATAAACCTAATATGGCGCCCTTGGCAGCGTGATTGATGGTGAGTTCTTTCGCTCGCGAAATACTAACACTAATAACTCCCAAACAGTTCAACCAACTGGAGACCAAGTATTCAAATAGCCTACGGGGGTCATTCTTAATTAAGCCATCACAACTTGCTTGTCTAATCATATGATGTTAGCAGGATTCAGTTTACAGGCCACCTGTAGGCTATCATCTCTAAAGGTCATCCTTATCTCTTTGCCATGTGGACTCTACCAACTTCAGATTTACTTCCTCAAGACCACAAGGAGGAGCCACCTGGAGTCTGATATCAAAACAAAAGGCTTAACATCATCACATTATAGGGTATGTGATTAAAAGTGGACAGCCCATCACTTTGCTGTGCTCTGTTGGATAAAAGCAAACTGCAGATCCTGTCCAAACTCACAAAAGAGCATCACCAGAGTGTGGATGCCAGAGGGGAGAAGACATAAGACCACTCTGTACTTGTTTAGCTCCATTTAGAAATTTGCTGATAAGGTTTTAAAGGGGGGGAGTAAATTTTTAATATGATTATTTGATATTATCTGTCTCACAGAAAACATGAAAGCTCAGCAGAGCATAGCACCCATTCCAGACAAGTGTTTAACAAGCTGTCAAGAAAATACAAGGAGGTTAGCTCATCAGCTGATATCTCAAGGAACAGCCTGGGTATTAGACTGACCCCCTTCACCTCTGGCCCACACCCCACATCCCCCTTTTTTTTTTTTTTTCCTGTTTTAACTTTCAGAAAAATAAGATAAATAAAATTCTTCTTTCTATAGTTTTCTCCTCAGCTGAATCACAGTCATCTTCAGCTATCTGCCTAAACTCTGGTCATGGGGCAGCATCCCAGTCACATGAACCAGGCCTTCTGAGTACAGAATAAAGCAACCCGCCATTTTAACAAAAATAAAGGGAATCTCATTCACACTGAAGTTTGAAAAACACAGCTAGACAATACTTGGGAAACCTTAAAAAATATACAAGCCACTTAAGGCTATCAGAAGTTCTGAAGCAGGCCTGAGGTTCCACATATCTATCCAGTGCCTGGATGATACCATTGTTGCTGGTCCCTGGAGCATAGTAAAACAACAAGTGTCAAGGTCAAGAAAGAATAAAAGAAACAAAAGCAAAAGGTG
Source organism: Sigmodon hispidus (assembly GCA_004025045.1). Lineage (NCBI taxonomy): Eukaryota > Metazoa > Chordata > Mammalia > Rodentia > Cricetidae > Sigmodon > Sigmodon hispidus. Next base: position 191,666 of record PVIH01000095.1, read on the forward strand.
CCCTCCACAGAAAGAAATGGTGAATTATGTAACCTAAACTAATAATATGCAAAATAAAAATCTCTAGAAACTTTCTAAAACCATGTTGATATGGCTTTGCATGTATGCATGTAATATTTTCTGAATTTTGGAGGGAAGTGGTGTTTGGACCCAGGGGTGGGACTTCAAGGAGGGAGTATGATATCCATTGTGAAATTCTAAAGTTAGTGGATACATGGCTAGGAAAACAGGATGAGCAGAGGAGAAGGTGAGGAGGGTCCAGGAGAGGACCTGGTAAGACAACAGCTTAAACAGACCCTCCATTTAGCAGGACCAAATGAAATTTACAGCATACAGATATGGAGGCAACTGGAGACGGGGATAAAAAGTAGGAGACATTTGTTTTATCAATTATAGTTCCAGAATTAACCAAAAGTCTGGGACCAAATGAACAAAGGAAATCAGAGAACAAATAGCTTTCAAGTAGCCTAAGGATTGTCAAGCTACACAGGATAGTGACCTCCAATTTAAATACCCACAGGACTGGCTGCAGTTAATCTCAGGGGCAAAAGCTTGGCTTTGAACTAAAGAGGAAGAGCAGGGAAAACTCGTGGTTGGTCCAGGATGACTTAAGAGAGATAGATTAAATTGGGGAGAAAACTCTTTGGGAAAGCTATGGATGTATGATCTATACATGAAGGTCCACAGACCTACAAGTCAGAAGACCCACATTCCCTTGTTCCTTTCCTTCACTCCTACACATTTACTAAGTGTCTACCGGAGTCTAAATCCTATCTATGCTGAGTTCCAGAGCACATAAAATAGCAAAGAATATAATGATAATAAAACAAATAGTATAATAACAACAGTGCTAAAAATAATGTTCTGGGTGGTTTTGTGCTAAGCACCATTTGTATGTATGGTTCATACTTATTTAAATATTAGAACAACTTGAGGTGACTGGTGCCTTTAGTGGGGTAGAGGGTTGGACAAGGCTTTGAACTGACTGCATACTTGAGAATGGTCTTGAACTTCTGATCCTCCTGCTTGTTTCTGCCTTCCACCTGCTGGGGTAGCAGCTCTGCACAATCACAACTGGATTTTATGTGGTGCGAATGATTGAACTGGAGCTCACATGTGCTAGATAGGCATGCACTCTCTCAACTGAGCTACATACCACCAGCCTGGAAAGCGCTTTTATATCCAGTCTTCAAATGTAGAAATTGAGGTATATTTCTGACAAAGCTTTTGTATTATAATGAATTTTATGTCTTAGCAAATATACCTTCCATCAACACAATTGCTTATGTTGTTTAAATGCTGTGAGTTCAAGCTGAGTTAGACATCTTACCACATTCAGATCTCACAGAATTGTATGGTGTGGTAGCTATTACACCCATTGTACAGACAGGAAAACTAAGTTTCAGATAGGCAAAGTCCTATATCCAAGATGGCACATATAAGACTTAATTCTACACAGACTGACTCCAAATTGTATTTTAGAACACAAGCTGCTTCATTTCTAAAATATTGGGTTATCTTCATAAATTCCTTGAATCTCCTGGTGGTGATGGTGGTGATAGTTTCTCTCTCTCTCTCTCTCTCTCTCTCTCTCTCTCTCTCTCTCTCTCTCTCTCTCTCTCTCTCTCTCTCTCTCTCTCTCTCTCTCTCTCTCTCTCTCTGTGTGTGTGTGTGTGTGTGTGAGTGTGTGTGTGTGTACCAGATGTGTGACCAGCAGACCATAAGAGACTGTCAAAGAAAAGGTTAGGGATAAATAAGATAGAAAGCCATCCACATGCCCTCTGTGTGTGTGATCAGTGGCTGTGAAGAGCACATTCTCACTCTCCCACCTGTTGGAACAAGGCAGGCTATGCCCAGACTAGGAGTTCACTCAGCCTGGAGTCTCCAATGCATGAGAAATAACTGACTTTTTGTGGGCACAGAGATTTGTCTCAGCATACATACAGACACCTTCCTGATTGGGAAGAATAGGAAAGAATTTAAATTAAGGTCTTGAACTGAGGGGAGAGCACATTCATCATGCTCATTGCAAGAATCAGAAACAAATTCATTTTTCCTGCAAGGAGTGTTATCAAGCAAGAAAACAAGTTCACAGGTGAGGGAGATGATGAGGTCCCAAGAGGAAGACAGAGGTACCCAATAGATATAGAATACACGGAACTAGAATATATGAATATCTAGGTTATATAGAACTCTCAACAAAAGTTTCCATAAACTATTTTCTTATTAGCTTTCTAACAGATGACCTATATTTAACAGATCTTGCAAGATTTTTGAATTTTCTCCCACCCAGAGTCAAAATGATTCACTCACTCATTCAGCAAACATTTAGGAATGCCTTGAAATTCTAGGACTAGAGATTTAACAGTAAAGCAAACAAAACTGACCCTGCTCTTAGCAAGCTTATTTCTAAATACAGAAAGTAATCAAAGTCAGAAATTACATCTATGTGAATAATTGCACAAGGCATTGATAGGTGCGGGCTGAGGGCACAGGAGGATGATCTGATGGAGAGTGGCAGAGCTGGCAATAAGACGTGAAGGTGAAGGGAAATATCTCAGACGAGGGGACAATAATCAGAGACCTGAAACTGGAAAAATGAATGCATGGAGTGAGCAAGCGAAGACAGTGCTAGCAATGAAGAGCCACACATCCTAAGGCCTCTGAAAGACGAACAAGACTAACAGGAGGCTAGAAAGGCTAGAGAGCATAAGAGGTCTGATGACGGGATATATACGGAAGCTGCAACAGAGCTGTTGCACACAGGACTTGGTGGCTGCAGCAGGAAGCAGTCTTCACTATGGGAAGGAGTGCCCAATGTTATACAGAGGACTGGCTTGGTTCTCATCATGAAGATCTCTGCGCTAATTTAGTGGGGAATAAAGTATGAGTAGCCTAGAACACTAGTTCAGCAGAAAACAACTACAGACATCCAAGAGGGGGATGATGGCCACATGGGTTAAAGTGGGGCTAGGATACTGTTTTATCTACTCTTTTCTCCTGCTGTCGATCATGACCAAAGGAAAAGACCAGGAGGCAGGAGGAAAGCAAGGCTGTGAATGGTGAGCCACCACCTGGACATGCACCATCCATGCATAGTCCTGGTTTTGGAAATGGCTTTGTTGAGAGATAAGGACCAAGGGGAAGTTACTATATCCCTTCAGAGCATTGAGAAATAACTTTGCTTGCCATTTTAGATTGACCTCATCCTATGAAGGAGGAATGAATAGCTTATCATAACAAATGCATGAGGGGATGTGTGTGTGTGTATGTGTGTATGTACATAAGTTGATGTGTCAGTATGATGTGCATATTTGTGCATTCATGCTTTAGTGTGCTGTTTATTGAATGTACATGTGTGCACATGTGTGTGAGTCAGTTTTACATGTGTGTATATATGTGCATGTGAGAATAAAAATCTATCAGTGTTTTGCATTGTAGGCATATATGCATGTGTAATGTGAGTGTGTATGGGTGTGTATGTGTATTAGCATAATGTTGTCCATAGATGCATGTATATTGAACTTTGTGTTGTGCCAGTATGTGCACATGTTCTGTGACTGTGTATTAATATGTAGTATATATATATATATATATATATATATATATATATATATCTGTGTATACATGTGTGGGTGCATATGAATCTGTTTATTTCCCATATGTATATATATATATTCAGATGTATGTTCATGGTTTAATGCAAAACATAGCTCTTACCTTAAAGGTACTAAGAAATAGTTTATGCTGAGCCAAATATGAGTGAACAAGCCCCAGAAACACAGACTCAGATTGTGCTGTTGGCACTTCTAGTGTGGAAATAGTGACTTGAAAATTCAGTCACAGAACAAAGGAAAATTCATAAATCAAGGGACCAGTAAGGACATAGGCACTGAATGACAGCAAAGTGAGGAAACTTCTGCTGTCAGCTTCAGATATTACTCATTGATTGAAGCTAGCAGTCTGCTAAATTAATATACTCCAAAAGTTCTATCCAACAACTGGAAGGATATTGGGTTAGATATAAAAGATAGAAGCTAACTGGTCATTAGCTAAAGATAGCCCAGAATATTTCTAGCTCTGGATGTGCAACATTCAGCTCTTCACAATAACATTCTAACCAGTAGTTAACCTTGAAGAATCTTCAACATAAATGAACACAAAACAACATAGACTTTAGGTGGGCCAGCCTGGTCTGCAGAGCAAGTCTCAGGAAAACTAAGCCTGGGCAGCGAAGGACAAAATGCTAGAAAGATGTAATTGATTGAGGGCCCATGTTCCAGCCCCAGCAAGCAGCAGAACTTGGCAGCTTTGGCCACATGGTTTTGGCTTTAGAGTTAAGGATAGAAGAAACAGGTTATGGAATTTGCCTCTTTGCCTAAGGAAAGTCACTGAGGCCAGGCATGTGTTAAGGGCATCCCTGAATCTCTAGAGAGGCCATTTTGTGAATCTTGGAAGTTGAAGACTGGAATACCTTGGAGAACCCAAAATGTTAGAGATGCCAGAGTCATGGGATACCTGCCAAGGAGAGCTGCCAACAGGGAGTAGAACCAGACCAAGAGTGATGTTACAATCAACAGAGCTTGAATGGAGTTGGAGATCTAAAGAAGGTTTTGACATCAGACATGGATATGCAGAGTTTGAAGTTTGCCCAGCTGATCTTCAGCCTTGCTTTGGGAGTGAGTTGGAGTCTGGAGAATACCCAGTTGCCGGTTCTTGTCTTAGGACAAAGAGATAGACCAACAGGGCTGGAGAGATGGCTCAGTGGTTAAGAGCACAGACTGTTTTTCCAGAAGACATAGGTTCAATTCCCAGTACCAGTACCTACATCATGGCTTCTAACTGTAACTCCAGTTCCATGGGATGTGGCACCCTTTTCTGGCCTCTGTGGCCACTGTATGCACACAGTATACAAACATGCATGCAGGCAAAACACTCATAAACATAAAAAAATTTCAAAAGATTTTAAAAAGAATTGAATTGTTTCAAGTTTTTACTTATTTTCAATAAACTTGTTATGAAGAAAAAAACATAGACTTTTAAGGAAAAATTAAATTTACAAATATATGGGCATGCATGTGTCTGCATGTTGTGTGTGGTACATATATATGTTTCTGTGTTGTATATGAATGTATAAGCATGCCTATCAATTTATTGTGTGTGCGAAACCTTGAATTAACAGCAAGAAAAATAATGTAAATCCTGGCTATGTAAACTTGTGTCTAACTTACAGTATATACAGAAATTGGGAGTGTAAAACACTGACCAGAATTCTATTTCATAAACCAGGTCCAATCCTCCCCCAATACTGTAAACCTTTCTCCAAAGAGGCTGCTGCTTCACAGAGGCTAAGGTCAAGGGTAGGGTGTGATCCAGAAAGAATCTATGGAATGCTGTCTACTTATATGACTAATCACAGATAGGTAGGATGTCTTTACAAACTTTTCTTTGAAGTAAACTATAAACATGAAGCTAAGTCTACACCGTGTTCTTTAGGGAATTGGGAGAGATAAAGTATCAGATGGAGAAAAGGAATCATGAGACTAGACCAAAAGGGGGTGTTTCATTTGGCTATGATAAAATGGGGGAGCAGCAAAGAGTAATACCCTCTGACCCTTCACATGAAAACTCCCAAATCAAGTCCTATCTCCATAGTAACAAGTGACAACCCTTTGGACTCTCCTCATTTTTTTAAAGAAAAGAAAAAATATAATAAATTCAAACTGCTAAAAGACAGGTCTGGGCCTAGCAATCAAGAGAGTCCTCCAAGATGTGGGTTCTGGAGTTGAGCAAGAGGTAGAATCACACCAAGATGGGCAATCCACCATTGAAGTTTAGGTCTGGGCTACTTGTTAGCTGAGTGGCCCTGGACAAGTCCTTGTCTTTTCTCAATGGCTTCCTAGTCCAAAGGGTGCAAATGAAATGGTACTGGAATGGAAATAATATAAGGCTGAGAACAGTCCCTGGGACATGACAGTCAGTCCAACAATATTAAATGCATTTTCTTCTAAAACTTGTCTTCTGTACCAAGAGACTGTGTAACTTAAAGTCTCCCTGGCTACAAAGGTCTAGTACAATTGGACTCCCCGCCCCCACCCCCACTTCTGTGGAAACTTTATCTAAACTGTCCCAGAGAGATGGAAATTTGTACCACATAATATAATTTGGAGAAGTACCCTGAGGTGTCTGGTTTCCATGGTTACCATCCCAGCTGAGAGTCTGAGACATAACCAAAAAGGTCCCTTTGACTAGGATGACTGGTGGATGCTGCAGCCAACATCAAAAATAACATTTGGGCAAAATGTCATAGCAATGAGCTGTTTTAAAAACTTGAAGCAGCCTGAAGAGCTCAAGCTTTTGTCCCCTGCTCAGTGTTCCAAGGCCTCAGAAAACAGAATGATCTCTCCCCAAACTTGTTTTCTTTAATCAGGCCAAAGATTCATTAATTAACCATTAGCCTCATTTTTCGGAAGAGGCAAAGTTTCACAGTGCACCAGGGACCACCATTCACAGATTCAGTGTAGAGGCTGTCAAGCAAGGGAAGCAGAAAGCTGAGCCATGATTATCTGACTGGCTCCAGGTCCTGTGGCAACCAGAAACCAGCTAACAAGCTCAGTCCTCCAGAAGCCCTTCACCTCCTTCACCCCAGGAGAAAGTAGCAGCAATGTGAAAGCCTTTCCTGATTTAGTATCTTAGGTCCAGAGAAGTATATTGTCCAAGGTTGCATTCGTGCTAAGACTGGAAACAAAACTCCACTGTGTGATTCCCAGCTGCTTATACAGACTCTCTCATCTGACATTTTAAACAGGAGGAAGAAAAGTACTGCTTTCCCACCAGGACATGTGGTTAATCCCTTGCTGGACCCAGAGTGGGGACAATGTTTTGGAAAGAATAGGGAAACCAGCTGTAACTGGTCTCCTGCCTAGTTCCCTCCCCTAAGATTTGATACTGTTGGCAGAGTGATTTTCCTAAAACTTAGATCTGCTCATATCACTCCCTGTTAAATCCTTAAATGACTCCCTACTGACTTCAGGATAAAATCCAAAAGCCTTGTAATAAGGCCATTCATTAGCAGACTCCTGAGTCCCTTGCCAGCCCCAGCTCTGTTCAGCCCTATCCCTGTGCACATATGTTGTACTGCATCCATAAAAGGGTGCTTACTGTCCCCAATAATCATACACTCCTTTTTCCCCTTTCAGGATCAAAAATAAAAAGAGGACACGTTTATTCATCTATCCCTTTCAGATTTAAAAGCACAGCATCTCCCCACACACACACACTTAATCACAGACCACCTCCTCTAGGAAACCTTTCCTAATCTTCAGGCTGAATGAAATTCTCCTACCTGTGCTTTAAGAACATCCCTTAGGCAGCCCTCCTTCCAAAGCTCCACAGCCTTGAAAGCCATCTGTGAAGATTAATTTTTGTAAACTTGGCATAGAGTCACCTGGAAAGCAGAGACTTCAGCTGAGAAATTGCCTCCATCAGATGGGCCTGTAACCATATCTGTGGGGTTTTTTTTTATTAATAATTGATGTGGAAGAGTCCAGCCCACTGTGGGCACTACCACCTCTGGCAGATTGGGCCTCAGTTGTATTTAAAAAAAAAAGAGAAGAATGTGAGTCATGCAGAGCAAAATGGTAAGCAACATTCTTCCATGGTCTTCTTCAGCTCCTGTCTCCAAGTTCCTGCTTTGAGCTACTGATGTGACTTCCTCTGATGATGGACTGTAAGCCAAATAAATACTTTTCTCCCCTCATTGCTTTTGGTCATTGTGGTTATCATATCCATGGAGAAAGCAAACTAAGACACCATCTATCTACCAGGCTGCCCAATCACATTCTTATGATAGAGGTTGGCAGTTTCATGTTCATGTTCCCAGTCCTAGAACAGATGCAATGCTGGCACATTGCTGAAGCTTAATGGTTAACAAATACTTTGCCTACCTAAGCAGGTCCCACATAACATGAATATATATATATGTATATACATATATATTATTTTTACACATTTACACACACACCTCTGTTTGCATGTGTGTTTTGTTAAAACCTAGAAAGAATAAGGGAGAAGCGCCAATTCTTAATTACTTTGAGAGCAATTATCACCTGCTTTATCAGCAAAAAGAAAAGCCACCACTAACCCAAATAAACAAATGGTCCAAAAGCCATTTCTAACCAGTCAAGGTGTAGGTATGTGTGAGGGAAAAATGTATATAAACGGACCTTTCTTGTGGGGCTAACTGTTATAATTCTTTATAATTTGACCTGTGTTCTGTTGGTGTTTTTCACATGGCTGGTCACTGGATTGTTAACAGGAGAGAATGGCAAGAAGTGGAGGAACTGAGTCTGGCCCATGGCATACAACCTTGTTTCTTCCAGTATCTACCAGTATTATGAGAAGAACCCAATCTGACTTCTAGTTTCTCTGGAGTAGTGCTGGCAAGTGGTCCTTGCTTAGTCTTGCTCTTTCATAAATAAGAAAACTAAGGCCCATAGACATAGACCTCAATTTGAACTCATGATCTCTTGGGGAATGACGAAGGCACTAACGAACAAACACAGCCTCTTCCCACTAAGCCCAACTCCTTATTTTTACACCAACTGAGCACCTGGTAGAAGAAGTTGCTTGGGAAACAAGGCTACTAGTGACTGCAAAACTCAAGCTTGAAGAAGGGCTGTTGCCAGCTGACAGAATTTATTCTTCTGGATCAAATCACATGTCTCCTCCCAACTAGGACTGTTAAAGAAGGTGATATCTGGGGGCTAGGGGGTAGAATGCTTTACCTTCCATTGATCTAAAAGCTGAATCTCTCCACTGACCTAAGAACTGCATTTTGAATGTAATAGCATCCTTTGGGGGCTGGAAAGGAGAATGAAGCAAAACAACCAAAAAACAATCTTTCAAAGAAATGTGACAGCCTTTCTAGAAAGGGTGACAGGATGGGAACCCGTTCCTGGAGTTTTAAGGTGACATCCTTTTCAAAGTACAATTGTAACTTTAGAGAAATAATAAATGACTGTTTACTTAGGAGAGCCAGTTAAACTTTGAGTCTTTCCAAGTCTGATGAGCTTCTTTTCATGTTGAGTCCAGATAATGGTTACACTGTAGAGAACAATTTGAGAACAATCACCTAGATGATTCATTGCTGAGTCATTTATTAATAACAATATTGGCTTCATATCATGATTTGAGAAAAAGAATGCCCCCAAACATTTGAGATACTATTAGCACTTACTGCTGCATATCTACCCTGCGCCCCCAAACCATGGTAAAGACCAACTGCCTACCCTTATCACAGATCCAGACATAAAATGATACAATGGTAAGGCAACATGGTGCTCCAAGATCTACAGCCCAGGAGGAAAGGCATATTCAAACAACCAGAATGCTGAAGAAAAACAAAAACAACAAAACAACAACCAAAGTGGGAAAACATGACTGATACTCTCCATGGCAGAGCAACCTACTCTGGAAAGAAGATGGAAGAGCAGAATTTTGAAGATGAGTGTAACAATCACTTCTATCTATTCTATCGCAAACATAGTCCCAGAATTCTTTGTCTTGAGCTGTCTCTTAACCAAAGAAGCAGAGTAGCAATCTCCTGTGTGGCAGAGAATTAACACTTTCATTTGTAGAGCTGAGATTAGATGTCCTAAGATCCAAACAGCAAATATATCATCTTGAAAGGCACTCTTACAGTGTGTGTCCCTTTTCTTTCTGTACATGAAGAAGACAGATCTCCTCCCAAGTATCCTTCATTCATATGGATTCATCCTATACTTGTGGGAAAGGAAAATGAACTGATACCCTCCAGAAGTTGTATTCTGCCTCTTACCACTTTCCATATTATTCAGCAATAATAGCACCTTCTCAGAGCCTACAGGTTCAATCTGGCATCTTTATCTTTTATAGCCATCATACCAGCAGAAAAAATTCTTTGTGGTGGTGGTGAAGTGTGTGGAACTCAAGTTAAATTTATTCCGGAATAGTGGGAAGGAAAATATGTGGGGGGGGTTGCAGGGGATCTTAGTATCCCCTCCTCTTGCACAATTTTAGCATCCCATGCCTCTTGCACCTCCTTACATAGAATTCAAACAAAGCAAGTCATTTCATCCTAGCCTGTCCTTTCCCCTGCATACAGCTAGCTACAGATGGCATGCATGGATTGATGCTCCAAAACTCCCCAGTGCCCACTCCCTTCCATCAAGCTGGTTCCTAAATCTGTGGATGTAGCAGACTTCAGAAGAGGAAGTGGTATGATGGCACAGCATGAGCCTTGGCACACTCTGGTCTAGGCCATGCCAGGGCCGTGATGCCCGAGTCTCACTGGCTCTGAGGCAGCACTAGGAATGGCATCTGGCTGCCCCATTGCCCACATGAGGGGAGCCTGGTGCTAAAAGCCAAGTTTTTTTCTCTCTCTCTAGTACACTCTGGGTAGGAGGTAAAGCAATCCACAGCAATGTGAGAAGAACAGGAGTACTAATGGGGGAGGGGTGTATGTAGGAGTCTGGAAGAAGCAGCCTTAAGCATTTCTTCCTTTCTAGCTCTTTCTCCTGCCTACTGAGTCCAGAAGAAAGAAGCTTGGGCCAGAAGGAAGAGTAAGAACAATTGCTTTTGACCTCTCTTCCCTTCAAGATTTTGTATTTGTTGTCTATACTTTTTAATACTCCTTCCTCTGTGACTCTGAAGGCCACCTCAGATATTTATCCTATTCTAAGCGCTAGATAAATACTTAAAGCTTCTTTCTCCTCCCTTTTTTAGCAAAGGGAAAGCTAATATTGCAGTCCACCATTCTCCCATTTTTAAGAGAAATGTTATTAAGATCACCCAACTCTTAAATGACAGAGTCAAGATTCAAACTCAAGCCTAGAGAATTTCCAAGTTTGTATCCCTAAAGGATCTCATAAGGATAACCCCAACCAGTTATCATGACAAAGTTAAAAAATATTACTTGAGGCTCCCTACCTCAGAGATATTTACATTTTAATATCCTGTCTCTTAACAAGGCTTCAATGTGCAAAGAAATGAATTGCTTGTAATGCTATTTGGAGCACTGTGATAGGTCACAGAGGAAATTCATGGGGTCAGGGGTGTCTCAAATAACAATGTCTATCTCAGCTCCATAGAATGAAGCAAGTTTGATATGAACCCCTTCTTTGCATTTATTTTGATAGAAACTGTAGTGGGATTATGTTGTATTGTAAATAATTGTTCTGCCTCCTGGTTTAATAAAAACATTGGCCAAAGGCAGACAGAAATTGTGGGCAGGGCTACCAGACTAAAAAAAACTTTGGGAACATCTCAGAGCAGAGCAGAGGAAAGAAGTTGAAATGCTGCTGAGAAAAGGACAGAGCCACATGGTTGAATAGGATAAGAATCATGGGCTAGTTTAAGAAAAAGAAGTTAGCTAGTTATGTGCCTTGGCCCTAGGCCAATCAGTGTAAAGTTAATATAAGTGTCTGTATGTTTCAGTGTGACTGCAAGTCTGCAATCAGAACCTCAGGGCTAGATGTGAAAGTCCAGGCCAGAAACATAATACAAGAAATTACTTATTAAAGGTTGTAATCAAAAGAAAAGAAATTTTGTTTAGACATAGGAAAACCTTCGCAGTGAGGGAAAGTTTATAACACCTCTAATAACATTCACATACACATTCATACACACATACACACATTCACAAACACAGTTTTATACACACACACACACACATACACACACACACACAAACAAACACACAATCAGCTCTCATTCTGTGGCCTAACAAGAGATTAATTCTGACTGGTTCTGGAGAAATAACCAAGGTGGCTTTCCAGGGAAACCCTTAGCTTAATCTGGAACACTTGACCTTGATATGGTATACCTCATTTTTTTTTCCCCTGGATTTTCTAAATACTCATTAGTAGCTGCCATTTTTATGCACTTGAAACAACATTAGATAACCAAAACTAGAGTATTCTAACATATTTCTGTGGAAAAAAACAAAAACAAAAATGTGTTCCCCGACTTGAGGCCTGAATGAATTGTCCATCTAATAAAATGAAAGGATTCAGTTGTCCCTTCCTTCCAGGACTCATCTCATGACCTCTGTGGATACCTTCAACCTTTAATGTAGCCTAAATAAATTCTGTCTTCTTTCAGCATGCCTTACTGGAAATCATTACCTCACAACCGTCAAACACAAGTTCTAGAATGAGAATGCAAATGCCCTCAGATAACTTCTCTCACACCATCCTAACTGGAGAGGGTACATTCCAATATGAAGAAAAGACACATGGGATTAGCCTACTCCATTGCTGACCTTGGCAGAGGCTAGGATGTCCTGCTCTCGTGTCCCCTCCCTCCTGGCCCTTTCCTTCTAAATGGTTCCAAATTAGAAGAAGGCAAGAAGACAAGCCTTACTAGAATGATTTCCCTATATCTAAAAAGTTTTTCTACTTACAATTTCAAACAAGTACAGTTCCTGTTGGCATAACAGTAAAGCAGTAGCACAGCCAGGCAACATGTCACAATCCACCCAGGATCTTCTACATGCTACAGGAATGGAAAAAAGGTAAGCTCCAGCACCTCATTCCTGAAATCTCACACAGGTGAACAGAGTCTCAGTACTCCAGTTCCTAAACAAATGCAGGTGAGGCAGACCAGTATAGGCTTTGCTCTCCTGAAATCACATATCTTAGTTTTCTTTAGCTTTCTGGCACAGTCAAGAAGTATTCTGTATCTCAGCTCCATCAAGATACAGAAGGTATGTTTCCCAGACAAAAGCTTCTAAGTAGACAACCAGTGCCCCAAAACATGTTTTGGTTCTAGAAGTAATTTCACTTAAGGATGCTCAAACTGGACAGCACTTAGTGTGAGCAAAAGCCCATTGCAGTGATCTGTAAACCCTGGATCATTTTTCCCTTCAACCCTTTGAGCCCACTCTTTACAAATATCTGGACCTTTGTTTGCCCTTATTCCACCCAGCTGAAAATTCTCTACCAACTCCCCTTTGAAGCCAGAGAGATGCATTAGCAGGTAGGACACCTGCCAGGCAATCCTGACACTCTGAGTTTGCTCTGGAACCTAACTCCATAAAGATTCCTTTGACTTTTACACAAGGACTATGGTATGTATACACACACACACACACACACACACACACACACACACACACACACACAAATAGTAATATCAATAATAATAATTTTATTTAAAAATGCTTACTAGAAATTTCCTTGGCTCTCTACCTCACTGTATATAGTCTTTGTTCACGTACTACCATTTAAAGGTCCTACCTGTTCCTTAAATATCCTGGAAAAGATGATATCACCTTCCTGCCCTTTTCCAAACACCATTTCCCCTATGCTTTTTCTTTTCCACAGCATTTGTCATTTTACAGCATACTGCTTAGTTCTTTTGTATTTACCATTTGCTTTTGATCTCCACACTCTGGGAGATGTGAACTCAATGATAGCAGAGATCTTTAAGTTTTCTTCATTAATCCATCTCAGAGTTCTTTGGTAATGCCAGGTAACAGGCGCTTGAGAAATGTTGCCTGTAAGAACACCAAGAGAAAGGGACCCACACTCATAATAGAAGTATTTCTACTCAGATATACAGAAAGCTAGCCCTGTCTCTGCTACATTCCTCCTAGTCTTTGTACTTGGCCTTCTTTGGTCCATTTTCCTCTGTCCAGTGCATACTCTATAACAATACTGGGATCCAGAACTCCTAGATTCCCACTGAGGTCTATCATTCCTCAATTTGCTTCTTTACTTGTGGACAATTGAGCCTGCCCTTTCTATTCTGAGTCTGCATGTCACCTTGGTCAGCTTGAACTCAGCTAGACTCTTCTGGCACACCACAGTCTTCCCAGGGACACTGTTTGGCTCACAGAGGCCCTTCTAGGAGAATATGGACCCTTGGAAGAGGTAAAACTCCTGAATGAATCTGAATGCATTTAAATCAATAGCAGCAAGCTCTCCATTCCATCAGGAACCAAGCTTAATAAAGACCATGATGCATAATCATACCTCCTTTTGTTCTGAATGTCAGAAGTAACCTTGAATTTTCTCATCATCACGACAAGAGCTAAACAATGTAGAAAACAGAAGCCACAATGATGACAAACTGTCCCCACACTACACATGTGTTTTATAGAAAAACTTTCCTGGTCTAAATCTTTCTGACAGGAAAAAAACAAAAATCAAATGATCCTTTACTTTTCAACAGCTACTCAATCTCAAAGCTGAGCAGTCATTCTTTTAAACTGTCAGCAGCCATACTACCAAGTTTATAACATGGGATGTTTCAGACCAGAATGAATTGTGGAGCACCTGCCAGCTCATTATACCTGTGAAACTTCAGCATCAATGAGCTGCTGTGTGCGTCCCACTATTCTCCATCATGTAGGACCTGCCTATCTTTAACATCCTGCTTTATTCTCCACCATTTCATTTCATCCCACAGTATGTGAATAATGCCTAACATGTGTATTACTTGCATACCTGAAGTGAGTTCATATTTTTATCTGACTTTACTCCATAGCTACATAAAGAGGGGATGTTACTATCCACATTCTGAGTTGATACTGAACATGTAAGGGAGTGTGGATGGCTACATATCTGGTATATAATGAGTTGATAGCTGATTCTTTCTGCTGCTTGACTTGTCACTCAGTGCCCAGTGTTCTTCACTCCCAGATGAAATTTCTGTGGATGAGTTACTCGCTTGTTGTCAAGATGTTTTTCCTCACTCTAAGTCTCTTCCACGTACAGACATGCACTGAAGTTAGTTGAGGTACAGATACTGAAAGACATTGTCTGCACAGCCTCCTTCCTCCTCTGGGCTCTTGACTAACATTTTGACCATTGCTTATCATACTGTGTCTGTCACTTGTGTATTTATTTTTCTCTATGAGTGTCTTCAGGGTGAGAGCTGAATCTTTTTCAGTTCAGTTCAGTTGCTCCAGAGTTTATCACAGCACTTGATATGGAAGTTTGCAATGAAGACACTCCTTTATTGAATGACAATGGTGACCATAAGAGGTAAGGATATCTCTCAGAGTTCACATTCGGACACACTTGTCTCCTCATGGTCATATGGACCCTTAATTGACAGGGGTATAATCATGCAATGACAACTCAAACCCCAAAGCACTGAGGTTTTATGTGTGTTTAAGGAAACTCAACATAGAGAAGATAAATGATCATGCTGAGAGAGACAGGACAGGTGGAAAAGAGAAGAGTTATAGAGAAAGTAGGGGAGAAGTCAGAGCATTGGGGTCATCAGCCATACCACTTACTGTGACATAGTCTAAGAAGTTTGTGTGCTAAGGGGACTGAACACTAAGTCAATAAAGGGAAAACGGCAGCAGAGCATCTAGTTGGTCACTCTGTTCAGTCAATATGGCCTTTCTATACACAACAGCCCAAGTTATCTGAATAGTAACCCAATAATAAATAGTTGGTTTTGACTCAAATCCACACTTGAAATTTCACATCCAACTGGATACACAAACACACACACATACACACACACACATTCACACACAAACCAATCTCAAGTATCTACCACAGTGATATGGCTTGCAAACTTTCTCAGCTGCCTATGAAAACATTTTGCATTTAAGTAGCACTTGATGTCTTTTGTGTTGCGAAGTACTTTGAAGATACAGACATGATTTAAATTTATATGCCTACTGCCTGCATGGAGCTCTCTTACTTCAGTAGATCCAACAAACCTGCTCAGATACTAGGGACCATAACAATTTCTATAATAGAGATTCTGTGTATTTTATATACTGTTTTGTTTACAGTATATCATATATACTGATATGGTGTTTCTGAGAAGAGACATCATGATCAAGCTAACTTATAGAAGAAAGCACTTAATTAGGGACTTGCTTACAGTTTCAGGGGATTAGTCCATGATCATCATGGTAGAAAGCATGGCATCAGGCATCTAGAATATTAGCTAAGAGGTAATATCCTGATTTGAAGGCAGTAAACAAAGAGAGGGAGAAAGCCTGAATGTAGTGTGGGCTTTCAAACCATTAAAGCATACCCCCTAGTAACACACCTCCTCCAACAATGTCACACCTCCTCATCCTTCCCAAACAGCTCCGCCAACTGGGAAATATATTAGCCTATGGGGTACATTCTCATTCAAACCACCATTTTGTGGAATTAAGGAAAGAAAAGAAAGGCCTATCTAGTATTATATGACCATGTAGCAGATGTATTAACATGGGCCTAGACATATTAAAGCAACTTTGGATTGGCTTCCTATATCTCTGTGGAGAATCTTGGGACTGCCATAATCCTCAACTCTTAGGAAGAGCTACAGTATTCCAACAACTGCGAGTCAACAAGAAAACAGAAAACAGAGACTGGGTCCAGTTTGTATCTATGTTGGAAGTGAAAATGATGCTAGTCACCTATAGCAAAGCATGAACTAAGACGACTTCATCAGCAGTCCTGTTTACCCATGACATTAAATGAAGCTTATCCACTGAATGTCCTGAAAAATACCTCAATGAAATCATCCATACCACCTTTTCCTCCTTAACAGTTAAACTTGATCTCCAATGTCTGTTCTTCCCTGTTCCCAGTCTTGGTATCATCCCTATACATAAGAACTTCAATAAAATGTGAGTTAGGGAAAAAGGAGATGAGAAAAGAGACAGCATCTCAGGGGAACAGTGATAGTCAGGATTTGGACGGAAAACACTACTCACTGTTCAAACAGTGAGTAACTGGTGAAAGACTACAAGGCAGCAGTGTCAAGGGATTTGGAGGGGCACAGCATGTGGAGCTGTGAACACTACAGAGAAGCCTATAATGTGGTCCACTTGTGTCTTCATCTTGGGATGTTATCACTATAGAGTATATGCTTTCCATTCTATTACTAAAAGATGGTGAAGGTCATGGTCTTTGCTGTTTATACTCTGTTGATTCCAGATATGTGGTGTATAGACAGAGATTTCTGAGGGCCTTCTATGCCAAGTGCATACTGAGCACTGATGGGTGAGACTCAGGGAAACGTTGATGTGCTGTCCCTGAATTCAGCCTAAAAAGCCTGTCTGCAGAGGACACTTTGTTTTTTCATAACACTAGAGCTTCTCAGTGTTCAACCCCAGCAGACATGATCTATTCCTCTCTACATATTCTTAATCTTCCTAGGAGTTTCCTGGGGATGGATGTCTTCTGTAAACTGCAGCCATTTTTATGACTAATATGTGATATGGACAAACTATAATGACTATTTGCCCTTCTTAAGCCCATTCAAAGATGCTTGTTAGCTAGTTGGAGACCATCAGTGACCCATCTTTGACATTTTTTGGAATGTAAGTGAAAGTTAAAACCAATTATAAGGATCAACAGTGGTGCCTCCATCTTCACTCTCTGAGGAAGAAGGAAGTGTGTCTTGTATGTATAGTGATTTACAATCAAACCAAGTCACTTTAAAACTTCTGTGTTACTAGAATCCAGTAACAATGTGACAGAAACCAGAAAGTCACCAGAAGTAAGACTTTTTGGTCTAGCTCCTTGGTGCTGGGAATGAAGGCATTTCCACAACAAAATAATTGGATAATTACAGGGAACATATTTCTAAAATTTTAAAAATTGAATATATAACTTGACAAGTAATTTGGGAGACATAAGAAAAAAATTTTGAAGAGACCAATCCTAAAAATCTTGGGCAAGTGGGCCCTCACACAGTACCCCTTCTAAAGAGAAATGCAGAATATATATTTGGGATAAACCAATTAACACAGATGACTAATTATAACCATTACTTTACTACAGGACCATGTAAGAAGAATATGTAAGCATCCTCAGCTGAGCCCTTGGGTGACCTCACTGATAAGCTACTGGCTCTCAGCTTTCAACATCCTGTAGGCAAGAAACAGACTCAGAGGCTAATGATAACTTTAAGGAAAGAACTGCACACTGTCATCCCAGGGACCTGACCCTTTATACAGTTTTAACCATAATAAAGCATCAGTTAATATGCTGCCTAATAATTGTTCTGTTCTCATCTGGAAAATGCGCATTGAGCACCCAAGTGTGTATTCCACCACATACACACACACACACACACACACACACACACACACACACACACACAGTTCTAGTAAAGCCTCTCTTTGTCTACGTCTCTTACATCATAGTCTCTGTGTGTGTGTGTGTGTGTGTGTGTGTGTGTGTGTGTCCTCTGATGATTTGTATCTGTGTCTCTGTCTTTCACACACTTCTGTCACAGTCTCTGTCTCTTATTCTATGTTTCTGTTTGTGTATCTCTGTCTCTCTCATACACAATTCCTCAACAGCCTCTGTGTGTTTCTGCCTCTATGTGTCTCTGTCTTTCTGCTTTTCTCTCTCTCTCTCTCTCTCTCTCTCTCTCTCTCTCTCTCTCTCTCTGTGTGTGTGTGTGTGTGTGTGTGTGTGTATTTCCCTCTCTTCTTCCCTCATTCTCTCTGCTCTCCCCCCACTCCTAACACACAGTCTTGAGCATGTGACATGGATACAGAAACTCCATTTGGTGGCAGCTCCTGGGAGGGCTGAAAATGGAGCCAAATTTACATAGGATGCCAGACAAGCCCTCCGGCCCCTGAAACTTCACACCTGTCTCCTGCCAGTACCCAAAATGCCATCTGTTTCTCTGGAAAAGCGAGACACAAGGCCCTTTTCAAATGGCTTTGGTAGATGATGAGAAAGCCTGGCATGGGAAGCCTTAATTGCTCAAAAAGAACTCCATGGTATGTAACACACAGTTCCAGGCAGATCTGAAGAATGAGCCCTGGCAGGGTCTTTTACAAACTTCTGTGTAATAATTGAGGCCTGCAAAAGCAAAACCATTTTAAGGACTCAGCCTGGTCCCAAATTGTCCCCACTACCTCTCCAAGAGAGGAGTTCTCTGTAGCCAAAAAATCCACAAAGGGGTGGGGGTGGGGTGGGGCAACAGAGTCTCTTTCTTCATCTACTCCACTCTGCATCTCCTGAAGATCTTTCTACCACTTCACATAACCAATTTTATTCATTAATGCTACTTTAAAAGGCAATTTTGTTTCCAGTTGATAGAGCACAATGGAAGAGAACACCCATCCAGGGACCACTCAGCAATGCCTGAGCATAGCCCCATAGAGGCATGAGATTTGTGGGCTTCCAAGACAGGCCTGAGTAAGCAGAGAGAAGGCAGTAGAGTCCTCCAGGGTGACATAGATGATGTTTGGTTCTGTGTGGTAGCTCACTAGATAAACAAAATGCCAAACAAAACTGTCTCCACTGCTGCATGCCTCTGGTGGTCAAATCATCTTTGTTGAAAGCTAAGAATATCTTGAGACCTCATCAAGCTCATTATAGGTGTGTGCGTAATATTGAGGGTGTCTCCCCACTGGGTCTCCATCAAGAACACGGTCTGTAAGTCCAGAACTAATCCCACCTGAGCACTGTGGCCAGTTGAGCACAGCTGAGCCTGATCCAAGACCAAGAAAGTGAACAGCAAGATGCCAATCCCTGTCTCCCTGCCCAGACCTGGGCTCCCCGTGCCAATGGCGATGTGTATGATGGCAGTCTGGGGTGGTAGAAAGTTCTTCTGAAACTAATAAAATAAATGACTAAATAAATGGAAATTCTTGTCTAAAGAATGCAAAGATAAGATAAATCATTTTGAGTACTGGAAAAATTATCTTCACCATCCTGTCCCAGCTTCTCCGTTCATCCAGAAAACACTTCAATTTATCTTGTGAAATTTTTCATCTGCTAGACAAACATTAAGTATTTCTTTTTTTTTTTAATACTCCCCCCTCTACAAAGGTGGGTTGGCTCCCAGCTCATTAGAATAAAAGCTCCATTAGCTCAGTACATGTAAGGCTTCTGGAGTTGGCTTGAACTCAGGGCCAACAGAAGGATAAAGAAACCTGACACTCATTCTTCATGTAATTAGAGTTGGTAAAATAAACTGCATGCATTTCATTAGAGAATGGATCTATCAGGCTCAGGACAGGTTGGGCATCCCCTTCACGGCACCAATCTTTTGTCTCAAATTAACCCCCAGCTGATTAGGAAAAAAAAAAGTTTTCCTGTGGAGTCACTAGGGGAACATTCCTCTATCCCACCCCCAGGCCTTCATGTTTGTGAGTCTCTGGGCCCAGCTGGCTCATGGTATGAACATTGCTCTTCTTACACAGGGCATATGTGCTCCAAGTACCCCAGGATCCCTGTGTGAGATACTTTGTTCTTCCCAAACACGAATTCAGGCACCCAGCCTCAGCCTCCAGGCCACGCTTTTCATGTTGGGGGATGGGCTAAATGTGATATCTACACTTCTCGCAAGCAATGCCACAAGCAGCAACATATATTAGATTGCTGATTAGAACTCATTAGAATAGTCTGTGTTCAAAAAATAAATTCTCTTTTGAAAAATGTAGACATCTCCTAAATTTAAATAATGGCTCTGAACTGTATTAGTCCCTTCTAATATTTTAGCCAATCAACATCTGGAAAACTTCATTCTCTATTCCTTGATTTCTTAATCTTTAACTCCTGTGTCAATGATCGTAGTGTTTGGGTATGTATATGTGTGTTTCCTTGGCCATTTGCCCCCATGGGAGCGTTTCCAGAGATGTTTAAACAGGCTTTTGAAGCTTCAGTGGTGACAGAGATTGGGCAGAGATAATTTGTAGGCAGAGAGGTCTGTTCGTGCCTGCACTGTCCTTTCTCTATGAACTCAGTCATTTGGCATCTGTAAGGTTCTTTCCTACAAGCTTGCTGGAGAGTCCCTGGGCCGCTCCTCTCCTTGTTCTTTGAGCACCCTCCTCCCTTCCTCTTCTCACCTCTTCTATTCTCTGTGCTCATTCCCTTCTGGCTTCTTCAATTTCAATGAGTTTATTGGCATGACAAATGCTGCCAAAGCCAATAGCACTGAGTCTCAGTGTCTGGGGATAGATTTCACAGTGGGAAGGGGTGACTGGGGCCTCAGACCACATTCCCACTGTGGGCTTCTATCTCTGTCTGAAGTGATGGCAGGCTGCCAGGAACCTTGCTCACTTGGATTTCCAGCCTCAGCTGACTCACCACCCCTGTCTCCAGACAGAGGGGTCATTCTAAGGATGGCAGAGGTCAGTGTTGAAGCCTGAGGTCTAAGAGAGAAGACAGCTTAGTCTTCTGAGTAGCAAATCTGCACTATCCTGTACCAATTGCACTGCTACAATTCCAGTTTCTGGAGCTGCAGATTCACAAGTCAAGTTATCACTATTCACAGGGACAGAAAGAGAGACTCTCATTCCAGCTGTTCACATCCCATTTGAAAGGACCCTTAAGAAGTCTCTTAAACAAGTGAGTGTCATGCCTCTACATAACACACTCATAGACACAGTTTGCACACACACACACACACACACACACACACACACACACACGGGGGGGGGAGGTGGGAATAGACATATACATATGTGCACAAAGACCTACTACATGCATATACAGGCATGTATGTATACATGTGTATCGATTAACACACACACACATCTGCATGGCATACTTCTCCCCTACAGGGTATGTTAACTGATGGAAATTTCTATTTGCAATGAATATCAGCTTGGGAAAACGTCACAGCATGAGACAAGTTTTCCCCCCAGCTGCCCCAAGATTGATCTAATCCACAGGGTGCCCCAGATCATTGCATTCGTAATTTCATTCTGCTTATGATCTATTTCTTATACGATCAATATGATAAATGCGCTAGAGAGCAAAGTGGGTTATAGCCGACACTGGTGAAGTGAGGCAGAGAGGAAGCTCAGGACTGCTGTGCTATGTGTCTCATGAAGCAGAAAAGCAATTTGAGCAGACCAGAGGCTGCTGACAAGGTGGTAGATCCTGGGTGACAGATGCAAAGTATGTGACTCCATTTCCCTCAACAAGGGGTTATGTTCTTTCTCTGTCTCTTCATCCCAGCTTTCTCCAGGAGCCCAGACTTAACATGTGTAAAGGGGTCGCATGAGGAAGAATTTAATAATGGTAAGCACTTTCTTCCTGTCTCAGCCTGCCTCTAAATACCACCAATTCTAAAGCAAAAATATAAGAGGACCAGATACCACAACACAAGAGTACCACAGAACAAGACAAGGCATATTGAGCCATGTGCACCCATCACCTTCCCAGATAGGCAACAATCAGGCTTACCGTCTTTGCTATTATTTTGTGCAGGGGTCTGCTACTCCCCACATGCACCTGTGTGTCTTAGTGTCCTTGAGCCAACCACTGAATTCGCTGCATCAAGGTTTTATCATCTGTAAAAGGGATCAGTTCTATTGCAGTAGCAGCAGCTGTTGCTTCTGGGAAGTGTTTTCATAAAAATGGAATAATATAAACAACTAAAAGCACACAGTGTGCTGGAAGTGTGCAGAGTTGGCGGAGACTGTGAAGCCTCCAGAGGATGAAGCAAAGTCTCTGCCCCTCAGACAGATTGCAGATGAACTGCTAAGGTGATCAGAGGCTGTAAAAGAAGCAGTAGGGACAAGTCCAGAGAACTTCTTCCAGAGTTAGCAGGTACTGCTACCAGGGCTTTCCCACCCCCATGCTACATGAATTGAATGAATTCCTCCCCTACTCTGGGCCTCCATTTCTCCAATGACCACAAGGAAATTGGGTGATTCTGTGACACTGAGCCATTGTGTGGATGTGGATGTTGCAGACTGGTCTGAGCAAAAGAGGACAAATCAGAACTAGCATTTAGACCGGAAGGACATGTTATGGCAGAATAGAAAGGCAGAGTATTGAATGGGTGAAAAATGACCTTGTCAAGTCCCCCAAATCAAAGACTGTGAGTCCCAGTCAAGCATGTTCAAACAGACTCAATGACTGGGAAAGGATACTGGGAAGCCGGAAGATGAAGAGGCCTGGAGGATGCTTGAACTTGGAGCCCTTATCCAGGATAACGGAAGGCAGAGAGAAAGGAGTGGATGGTGACAGTGGACTGAGTGGGCTCCTCACATCCATTAGATTTGAGGGCCCTGGCCTGCTTCTCCCTCAGCCTCCATTTGCATCTGGAGCACTGTAGCCTTCTGGAAACTTCCAGGAGAAGCATTCTGTCATTCCAAGTCTATTGCTACTGGTATCCACTTAGGAAATTAATTTTGAAGTTTCTCAACTTGGCCAATGCTTTCCCCACTGCTGCAGGAAGCAAGATGGAAAATGGGAGCTGAGGACTGGCTGTCACCAGAGAATGGATTCCAGACACTTTGTTTGGAGATGCCCTAGCTCCCAAATGTCCCATGGACTGTGGAAAAGGAGCTGATAGTCAGACCCTTCTATTTTCTCAGCTAGATAGTTTTGCCTGTGAGACCTCTCTAGGAGTCAATCCTGAGAAAAAAGTAGGAGTCAGGATCTCAACCATTTGCATCACATGAGGAAGCAATCAACATAACTCAACAGGATAATAACCAGTGGCAAAGATACCAAAAAAAGTGCTCTAGGCATGAATAGGCTTCTAAAGAGCATGTCTTAGATGCTAATAAGATGGACATTGTCTCATTTAATTAGTGTTTTCACTCACTAGAAATAGGAGTCCCAAGGCATTCAAGCGGTTCCTCCTTTCTCTGTGGTTGAGACAATTTGGAATTATTAAGGGTCACATGAGTGGTAATTCAAAAAGCTATGGGTGCAGGACAAGAATGGATAGTCTAAAACCTTAAAGAGATGGGAACCCAGGTAGGAAGTGAGCAAGATGTAGCTCTGAAGAAAGTTGCAGCTTTTAGGATATTAAAATAAATAAGCATTTTAAAAATGAAAACTTCCTAATTTAGTCAAAGAGTTTTCATTTCATCTCTAGCCAAACCTTTCAGAACTTGTGAAGTTCAGAGAGAATGCCAAGGAGTATCAAAGAACAACACCTACACAAATTGATCTTCATGAGATGAATAGCCCAGACAGAGGGCACCAACTGCTTTATAGTGAAGAGGATCACCAACAAAGGAAAACACTTTTATGAAAAGAAGAATATATCCTCCTCATCCCTACAGTCCCTCCCCACCCCTACAGTCCCTCCCCACCCCTACAGTCCCTCCCCACCTGCTACAGTTCATCCATATCCCCTACAGTTCCTCCGTATCCCCCTACAACTGTACCCCATTTTTTCTATAGTTCCTTCTCATCTTTCTAGTTCCTAGTCATTTTGAACTGACCACTTAAATTTCTCTGAGTTCTTAGCCTTGAAGACATTTCTTATTTGTTCTAAGCCATCAGTTGAGCTGCTTGTTTTGTGGGTCATGAATTCAAATCACATGGGAAGCAAGATCCTGTTTCTGAGTCATTTATGGAAGTCCTGGACAAATTCTTGGCTGGCACAACTGCTTTTGATGTGTGTATGATGTGTGTGTGTGGTGTGTCTGTGTACATGTGTGTGTATTTGATTGTACCATTTGCCTGTGATTCATGTGTGGAATTATACACATGTGTGAGTCTCTCTGATTTGAGCTTGTGTGTGTTCACTGGCCAGAGAATAACTTCATTTTTGTTCCTAGGAGCTAACCTCATAAACTGTTTTTGAC
Source organism: Sigmodon hispidus (assembly GCA_004025045.1). NCBI lineage: Eukaryota > Metazoa > Chordata > Mammalia > Rodentia > Cricetidae > Sigmodon > Sigmodon hispidus. The sequence goes on from PVIH01000095.1 coordinate 216,198, forward strand.
ACAGTCAGGCTATGACAGCAAGCCCCAGGGATTTTCCTATCTCTGCCTCCCTGGTGTTGGGATTACAAGTGTAAGCAACTATGTTTGTGGGTTCCGGAAACTGAACTCAGGCCCTCATGTTTGCACAGCACTTTACCACCCTAGCTACCCCTTTAGTTCTTGCTGAAATTCTTATCAGTTCTTCCAACATCTTAGTCACTGCTCCCTTTAGCATATTCTCAATATCGCCAAAATAAGTTCAATACCAAAAATCCATTGGAATTTTCCAATGGGAAAATTTCCAAAATCACCAAAGACTTAAATTACCATTTTATAATTGGAAAAGTCCACCAAATAGCAGAGAAATAAGTCTCTTATCTTCTTACCCTTGCCAATTGAAACACTGTCTGTCTCTAATGCAAAACTGTCACAAGGCTATTCCCAGTGAGCTCAGCCCCATAATTAGAAGCAGCCCTGTCTTGCCTTTGGTCTTGGGTGTTTTTATCATTGGGCTGCTAGAGCCAAGACATTCATTTTGCCAAGGAAAACTTTCCTTGGAAGCTCCCATGTTATCCAAACAGAGAATTGGAGTTGACTCTTGGCAGTTACAAAGATGACTCTGAGTAATGTTAAAACAATACTTATGTATCAGCTAACCCTGTACCTGTCCCCAGATTGAATAAAGTAGCTATGTACATGAACCTGTTTTCTTATGCTTAACTGGCTGTGGTAGCTTGAATAGGAATGCCCCCCATAGGAATGACCATAGGCATGGTCATTAGGAAGTGGCACTGCTTGACAGGAATTAGGTGTCACTGAAGGTGGGCTCTGGGGTTGAAAAGCTCAAGCCAGGCCCAGTGTCTCTCTCTTCCTGCTGCCTGCTGCCAGATGAAGAAGTCTGAGTTATCTCTCCAGCATCTGCTGGCATGCCATGATGATAATGAGCTAAGTCTCTGAAACTGTAAGTAAGCCTCAATTAAATTCTTTCTTTTATAAGTGTTGTTGTGGTATCTGTTCACAGCAACAGAACCCTGACTAAAACACTGTTGAAGGCAATGCACCTGTTACAACACCAACTATGCTGCTCCGGAGAGCCACTTGCCCTGCTTCTTAAAACGTGCTCCCAAATCCTCCTCAGAAATGTGTGTACAACAAAAGAACAGGACGACTGTAGAATGAAGGGCAAGGCTGCTGTAGAGAATTTTATTTTCATTCTGCAAGGGATTCATGTCACAAAATTGGTAAAATTGCAATTTGGGGATGATTTAGTGCAGCTTTGAAGATCTATGCTCTTAAGAAGCAAAGTATCTTTGTGAATTATCTACATCCTGGTAAGTGGACTGGGTCATCATGAAAAAAGTCACAATGAGAACATTCTGGAATGAGTCCTACCAATAATCTGACTTGAAAAAATGGAGTATTTGTTATCCATGGGCAGAGTAAGAGAGAAGAGGTTCTTTCCTAAGAGATTCCAGGTGCGATGACTTACTTCACCCTCTTTGCTGCCTTTCCTTTGGAGGCTGATTTCTCTCTTTTGCTTTCACAGCTCTTGAAGGGAAGATTGCTATCCAAACCTTTCAGGAAACTCAATTTTTGTGGGAAAACCAACTATCTGAAGCTCAGACTCTTCATTAAACACAATCATAAAGCCTGTCTCATGAATGAATGAATGAATGAATGAATGAATGAATGCCTGTATAAACAGCCTACTGCCAGTGACAAGACAGCACAGCTGAGGATGTTGACTGCGCAGAGCCAGGTGACCCAAGAGGTAACATCAGGCACAAAGGCATATTAGCCAGCTTAGAGGAAAGAGTCTAAGTCAAGATTTCGGGCTTAGATTGCCTGGAGTAGACTTCTAAGTTTATGGCTTGACTGACCAGTTTCTCCTTAGATGACCTTAAATGACTTGACCTTTCCATGCTTCAGTTTCTCCTCTGTAAAATGGTAATAATGAAAATACCTAGCTCATTCAGCACTGGCAAAACTAAAGGAAAATGTTATGAATAAAATAGGTAGTATGTATTTAAAAATTTCATTTCACCTCAGATCCTCTTTATTTAAAAAAAAAAATGTTTTACTCTAAGTAATTTTATTGTGCATGCAAAGCATAAATAATTAGTATAATAAGCACACATATATCTAAATAGTATAACAAATGCCCTAGCTTCCACTAAGACTAGCACATGGTATTGTTTTTTATTTTATTTTGTTTTCAGTTCTTTGTTTGCTTGTTTTTGTTCTGAAAGGAACCTTACTCTGTAGTCCAGACCGGTTCAAACTTGCCTCAATATTCCTGCCTCCCATATACCAACATGCACAGATGGGTCCTCCTTACTTTATGCGTGAACCCACCCATCCTATCCACATCTCTGATTAATTTTTAGGATTTATTTTTACTTTTTATGTGTGTGTGTATGTGTGTGTGTGTGTGTGTGTGTATGTGTGTGGTTTTGGTATGTGCACATATGAATCTAGAAGAGGCATCAATCCCCTGGAATTGGAGTTACAGGTGGTTGTGAGCTATCTACTGTGGGTTCAGGAAATAAACTCGAATCCTCTGTAAGAGAAGTGCAAGATCTTAATCCCTTACCTAATTATTTCAAGGAAATTATTAATTTTTTAACATTTCACTGTGCATTTAAAATAAGTCTTTAAAATAACTACAAGATCACCTGTATTCTCCAAAATATAAAAGTATTAATATTCAGTAGCAGTCATTGTGCTTTCTATCCCTCCCTCTTCAAAATAACAAGTAAAAGAGTCTACATGTTGTCATTGTTAATGTTCCTTTACATCTGAATGAATAGGCATCTTCTTCAATTCCTTTTATCTACTGCTAGCGAGCTTTTCATTATGAAATTGAATTGTTTGTGAGCCAGTTTCTGATGGTTTATATTTTATTTATATGATATAATTTAATATGTTCTTCTGTACCCTGTGTTTCTTATAGATTGATAGTCAGATGTCATGTTCAATAACCTTAGGAGACTACTTCATGGTCATGTCTATTTATGTCAGGAGTTTGCTTGCTATATCAGTGTCTTATATGTGTGGTGGTTGCATCAGTGGCCATTGTCAAGTAAAACACATGATATCAAATTACATTTGAAATTCAGATCAACAATGAATGAGTGCTTAATATAACAAGAATATCCCAAATGTTTCATGGGACATACTTATACAACATAATTATTTACTGATGATCTGAAATTTATATTTAAAATATTCATGCCTTTATTTGCTGAACTTCATTCTGGAAAAGATTGTAAAATGTTGTTCTAATTTGATTATTTCTTTAATTCATTGCCTATAGTATGTTAATTTTAAAAAAAAAAAAAACTCCCTCACTTATTTGCTGCAATAAAGATGATTTAAAGGACACAGAGTTCAAGCTTGGTTTTGCTGATCAGCGTTCAAGCTTGGTTTTACTGATCAGTTTTTAAAATAGTGGGACAGTTTCTCAGTGACCTATAGGAACAACATCATGATGCTATCACATGGATATATTTGCTGTGAATGTTATCCTTTTTCACCCTACAATTTTGTCATCTCCGACCAGTGGGCATCTGGCTCTAGAGTCCCTTCCTCATGACCCTTCATCCTGTTTGATATTTACTTTGTTTCCTGGTGTGACAATTTCTCTCTTCACCTTGCATGTTTTCTTCTCTTTCTAAAATAAAAAGGTTCTTCAGGAAACACTACGTTTTAGGTGTTTCATATCACTGTTACCAAAACATTGAGGAAGGCAACATAAGGGAGGAATAATTTGCTTGGTTCTGTTTCATATAGCTCAGTTCTTTGACACTGGGCCACATATGCTTAGGAGGAACAGTCTGGCAATAAGACGACATGAAAAAAGAAGCTTCGTCATAGTGGAGGAGGCAGAGAAGAGTGATGTCAGGAAGGGTCCAGGATAAGAACTATGCCAAAGGACCACTCACACCTAGGGACCTCCTTTTTCCAAACAGAACCCACCTCCTACTTCTAACTGCCTCCCAAAAATGCTATCATATTATGAATCCATGCGATCCATTATAAGGTCAGAGTTCTCACAACCTAAATGCCTCTGTGCATACCCTCTCTGACATTCCCAGAGATGTACCTTACCAATGTCCAGTCAAGATAGCAGTCAGAATTAGACAACATACTCCTAGATCTTGATTTTGGGAGGTAATATGCTACTTGTATGGTTGCTATATAATATATTGCTTTACTTTCCTATGAAATAACTAAACAATTACAGATATATTTTTATCCCATTGATTTGTCAAGGTTCAGAGTACTCCCCAAACTGACTCCAGACAGAAACATATCTTGCCTAATAATACACAGGGCCACACTGATAGATTCCAGAGAGCTTCATTCTGTCTGCTTGCTTCTCCTTTGTGAATGTTAGTGCCTGAGTATCACATGATCACAAATCCCCAGCAGACAGCAAGAAAACATTCATAAAAGCTTCTTTAAAATCCATAATACAGAACCCACTTGGCTGCCCCCTGCCTTGGGCATCTCACTCCAATCTTTCTTTAGAGTACTTACTTTGCTTACTTCATTAAATAAACTTCTGCTTAAACTGACCATGTATCTTGATCAAATTCTTTCTTTAACAAGACAAGAACCTGGAAACTCCCAAAATGCATCAGTTTGTATTACCCTCCATTATTTACAAAAATTGCTCTTGTATCTTAACCCATTTTCATTAATCTGTCTTGCCACATGGCCCATGCCTTACCTATTTCTTTACATTTTGCTTCTTGGATGGCTGGATTTCATCTCCCCTAACTCTACCTTTTTTCCCCTTTAGCTATGCTCAGATTTCCTACCTCCTTCTAAGATAACCTGCCAGAGGCCCAGTCTCTTTATTAATGAATAATATTCACAGCATACAGATGTCTATTCCATATCACCAGATAACCTGTTGTAGTAAGTTTTTTTTATATTGTTTGGCTTATGTCTTAAGCATATTATTAGTTAGTTTTTTTATCTTAAATTAACTCATTTTTATTAATTTTTTTACCACGTGGCCCACAGCCCGTGTCTCATTTGGATTTTTATATGTTTTTTTTTGGGGGGGGGTACGGATGGAGACTGATTTAACTCTGCCCTGCTCTTACCTGCTTGTGATCTGATCCTCTATCCACTTCTACGGTGCTGTGCATAGGCCAAAACAATACTTTATTTACAACATATAAAAAAACATTCTACCACAATAACCCTCCTACCCTTAAAGCATATTCCATACAGCCATACCCTCAAAGAAAATTAGTTGAATTAGATACATAGATCTATGTCTCTTAGCCCTGGATACGAATCAAAATTACCTACATGGCTTTTTTATTTAGCTTTTGTAAATACAATTTGCCAAGTTCTACTCATGAGTCATGGACTCTCCAAAAGTGATCACCAAGACCTAAATCAAATAATTAAGGCATGTTTCTATGATACAGGAATATGTGAGCCATTAACCAAAAAGCACAGCCACACTGCATAAACACAGCTTCCCTAAAAACCAGCATACATTGAGCACATATCAGCACACTCAGAGGTTTCCCCTACGAATTTTCGCTTATCTGTTTGAGATGGTACAATTTTGCTGGCAAAACCAGAAGAAAAGCTTAACTAGTCATTTTATTTTTCCAGGTAGTTTTCCTCAGAGAAAACCTAAGAACAGTGGAGAATGGGCTTTCTTCCTTAAAAGAGAACTGGGTGCATATTACAGTTATCACAATGAAGAAAAAAAAAATCAGCTTGCTTATCCTCTAGCCTAGTGCTTCAAAACCTATGAGTAACAATCCTTTTGTGGCCAGAAACCATTAAAAAACAGATATTATTAAAATTCATGGCAGTATCAATATTCCAGTTTTGAAGTAGCAATGAAAATAATTTTATGGTTGGGGTCACCACAACATGTGGAACTGTATGAAAGGGTCACAGCATTGAGAAGGTTGAGAACCACTGCTCTCGCCCAGCACTCTGTCTACCATTAATAATGCAGCCCCTTCCTTTTTCTAATCCTAGAATTGCCCTAGGATAACAATAGCAAGGTCCTTCCAGTCCATCCAAAGGTCTTTTCTCAACCTCAGGTAGGATTCTTTGTGGGCCAAAGGCACTCCACAGCAGTGCTCACTCTGGCATGGACTTGTGCCCAGGTCCATTTTGCACAGAAGCAGAGCAGCCTCAGCTGCTTTTGAATTCCAGGACAGTGCAAAGGGTATGGTGTAAATAAAGCCACCCTGGAGTCCTTGACATCTGGTCTCAAACAAATGGCCTGATAACACCTTTATGAAACTCTGAAATATAAACATTGATTTCACTGTGTTTGCTGAATTTAAGGACAATGGCTGCTCTCTTTCTCTTACAAGTTGTCTTGAAAGTCACACCCAGCATGAACTGAGCAAAGTGAGAACTAAGAAAGGATTATCTCCTCTTCCCAAGTAACTTCAAATTAGCTCTTTTGCTCAATTCTTCTTGATTTTCTAACAATGAAAAGAGGCAATGGGTGGGTAGGAATGTTGGAATTAAGGTTCCCCTGAGGTAGCAGCCCAATTGCCTTTCTCTGTATCTGCCTTTTAACTCTTACCCCAGGGTCAATGGGTCAGACCTAGCTTAATTGGTGTCCTGGTGGACAGGCATGGCAGTGAACTCCATAGAAATAGGGCTTTGGGTTGACTCATTATGTATATTCATGCTTCTAAATATTCTCTGTGCTTTCCTCACAATGCAAGCCAGAGGCAAAGACTGAAAGAGATCCCCTTGGCACAACTGACTAGTGCCAGGTAGGTGGATCGTCAAAAAAATGCATGCAATTACTATGTGCACCCACAGACAACACACAGAGAGAAAGACAGAGACAGAGAAACCCATAGAGTGAGACAGACACACAAAGAGAGACAGAGAGACAGACACACACACACACATAGAGGGAGGGATGGAGGGAGGGAAGGGGAAGGAGAGGGAGACAGAGAGACTGAGACAGAGAGAACCTGTGTCAATGTTCTGTTCTCTCCAGGGCTCCTATAGCCTGTCTGGCTTTTTCCCTATGAAGTAGAGTAAAAATATGTTTAGGACACAAGGGCAAGGATGTGAGGGAGTGGGCAGACATATTGATGTGCATGAATATGAGTGGCCTAAGAAGGGGCTTGGAGGCTATTAAGTCAGAATGCTATACTAAAGCTACTCATAAACCCTCTGGTCCAAGCATAATGTTATATTCCTTTAATTCCAGCACTTTGAAGCAGAGGCAGGCAGATCTCCATGAGTTCAAAGCCAGCCTGGTCTACATAGTGAATTCCAGGACAGTCAGAGCTATGTAGTGAGATCCTGTCTCCCAACAAAACAAACAAACAAACAAAAAACATTCTGGGTCTTTCTCTCACTAGGATGCAAACCAAACTATGATGGGGTAGAAGTTGGGGTAGCAGCTGCTCATGTGTGTCCATTAGAAGAGACATCAGCGGTTGAGAGGTCTCTCTCATCATTTTCATCTCACCACTTTCATCAGATCTAGATTTTTAAAAAAAAAATGATAGAAGATCCTTATAAGGCTAAAATGGCTATAAAACTAAAATAGTTTTCATAGTTATTGGTAATATATTCTAGACCCTTCTAAAAGTGATAATCTGCTAAACACAGGCTCATTGGATGGGTCTAAGGAACCTCCAGTATGGATCATCACAATGAATGCATAGTACAGTTGGATTGTATCCCAAAGGGCACATTTATGTCCTTATTGGTACTTCTAGATGTGACTTTATTTGAAAAGAGAGTCTTTACGAATGTGATTAGGTTAAAATGAGATCCTGATGCATTAGGGTACCCTTAGATCTGATGATTGGTATCTAGCAGAAAGGCACATGAACACACCATATTAAAAAAAAAAAAACACACACACACATCTGTGTGACTATAAGAGTATGGTTACTGCCAAGAAACATCTGTACTGTGACCACCATCAAACACTATAAAAGTCAAGCAAGATTTTTCCTAGAGTTTTCTGAGGAACCATATTTCTAGATTGTGGCTTCCAGAGAATAAACTTCTGTTCCTTTGAGCCACCAACTGTGTCATCTGCTATGGAGCCCTAGGATGCCAAAATACAGGAAAAAGGACTCTCTGTCCTGGAAAGATTCTTAAAACCACAGCCAACTGGAGCCAACTGCAGTCCTATGTCAGAGAATATCTTTGCTGGGGATTTATACATGGACATCTTCCTAGCTTCATTTGTACACAGCGTACTCATGGATAAACATGATACATAGCTAGGAGGAAAGGTAAGGAGGATGACAATTATGGTAGGTCCTGTTAAGAGATCCTACCCCAAATAGGCTTCCCTGGAGAAAGTTGGGGTTATTTCACATGTGAGTTCTTGTCTTAGTCATTGTGCTATTGCTGTGAAGAGATGCAGCTCTTAGAAAAGAAAGCATCTAACCGGGGGCTGACTTACAGTTTCAGAGGCTTAGTCCATTATCATTATGGCAAGGAGCATGGTGGCAGGCAGATGTGATTTTGCTAACAAGCCACATCTACAAGGCAAGGTCATTCAATCCTTCTCAAGTAGTTCCACTCCCTGATGACTAAGCGTTCAGATCTATGAGCCCATGGGGGCCATTCTTATCCAAACCATTACATTCCACTCCATGATCCTATGGCTTGTACTCATAATGTAAAAATGCACTCAGTCCAACTTCAAGTCTTCATAGTCTAGCACAGTCTCAACACTATTCAAAAGTCCAAAGTTTCTTTGAGGATGAAGATAATCTCTTAACTGTAATCCCCTATAAAATCAAAAAAGCAGAGTACATATTTCCAACCTTTAACGGCACAGAATATACATTGTCATTTGAAAGTGGAGAAAGAGGAGCATAGAGAGAAAATACTGGACCAAAGCAAGTTCAAAACCTAGCAGGCAAACTCCAAATTGCATCTCCATTTCCAGTGTCAAAGTGCTTCCAGATTTCTTCTTACTCCTTTCAGCCTTGTGGACTGTAACATACTTCTCTTTCTGGGCTGCTTCCATGCCCGGTCTTCAGCTTTCCTTGGCAGGTATCCCACAATTCTGTCATCTCTAATATCTTGGTCTCCAATACAAGCCTGGCTTCACCTTCACAGCTTTGTGAAATGCCCTCTGAGTCCTCATGCAGGGACACCTCTGACATATGCCTCATTTCAACATCTTTCCTAAGCCGTAGAAGGAGAGTCCATAACCCATTTCTAGTATCCTTGACTCTAAAACCAGGATCACATGGCCAAAGCTGCAAAGTTCTACTTCACATTCCTTTTGTCCTTCCTTTGACAAAGAAAAACTCCACATGTGCTTACTCTTGGGTAAGAAGGCAGACTAAGGTACCAGAGTTATCAAGTAGAATCTATGACTTGGGAGCTCAGTTCAATCTAACATAATTAGATAAGCCAATCTCATCACAGATGGTACACACTCACACCATAAAAGGCAAGATTTTCCAGAATAGAGCAGGGAGAACAGTAGCAAAGCACTGTGAGTCCAGTCTCAAGATCATCGTGTTCTCCTAGACTGAGATACATGATTCAGCTTTGCCAGAGGTAAATACAGAAAGTTCCTTCTCAGAAACAAGTGTCCAAAGCAGAAATTCCCTGTGCCCTGAGGACAAGGACAGAAATGTCTAGGGACATCTAAGAGGGGTAGCCTCTTTATGCACAGTGCTGGACTGGAAGCAACAAGCTTTGTTTAGCCCCTGGCCTTACCCTGTCAACTGTCAATTTTAGTCAAAGCATTTCATCCTCCAGGCTTCATTTTTCTCATTTGAAACCAAGGACAATTATACTGCTGTTGAAAGAGTTTCAGAACCTGTAGGTGGGAAGAAAATGTCATTTGATGCCAGCACTGACTGGGGTTCTAAATTTGTTTCCTAACAATCACTGGAGCTAGGATTTAATAACCATCAGACCAAAGACAGACGTTCTAAGAGTACCTGTGGTAGTGACCAAAACCATGACGACCTTTCTCACTCAAAATTATGTTATGCAAATCAAACTATATTAAGATTTAATAGCTCTGTGTCTTTGGAAGAATCTGACCTTACTTGACTGAAGCCTAGAGACAGAATAGAGGAGGTGACGGTGATTGCCTTGCATCTATCAGTTTACACTGTTTACTGCAAGCTTCTCATTTAGTTGTTCCTCTATGATGCATCCTTTCTGGACCTGTTTTCTGGTTGAGGACATTAAGGAAGTTAAAATTTAAGGAGCTCCTGACACCACACTGGAATGAGCCCCAAAGCTGAGGATCAACCATTTCTGCCAGATCGTTTTATAACTTGGCATAAACTAAAATCATTTGTGAGGAAGGGACCTCAGTTGAGAAGATGCCTCCAAAAGACTGTAGGGCGTTTTCTTAATTGGTGAATTGATGGGATAGAGTCTCAGCCTGTTATGGGTGGTGCCATCCCTGGGTTTGTGATTCTAGCAGACCAAGCAAACCATGAGCAGCATCCTCCACGGCCTCTGCATCAGCCTCTGATTCCAGGTCCCTGCCCTGTTTGAGTTCCTGTCCTAACAACAGTATGAAAGTGTAAGCCAAATGAACCCTTTCTTCCCTAACTTTCTTTTTGGTTATGATGTTTCATCATAGCAATAGGAACCCTAACTAAGAGACTGTCATAGGATCCTTGCTTCAAATACTACTGTAAAGGTAGCAGGGTTTCTTTAGCCTGGATAATGGCAGCTTACTATACACATGATTGTGCTGATTATTAATATTAGCTGCAATGCATAATTATTACATTAAAAGTAGTGAGGGTCTGTTTGACATTCTAACTCCTCTGAAGCACACAGGTTGCTCATGGGCCCTAGGAGAAGAAGGCATGGAAAGTGCAGAACAATATGTCACACTTTGGAATCAGAACCCTCATCAGTCCATAGGGAATGGAGGACAGAGCTGTATTTAAAGAAGACTGAGGAAGAGGACCACACCCTGAAAGAGACCCAGCAGCAAATGGAGCTAAGGTGTCTATAATGTTCCAAAGGACAGATCTTGCCTTAGCTGGTGGGGAGCAAAAGCCCAGATAAATGGAAGAAGATGAATGGTTTCAGAACCCACCTTAGACAAGAACAGAGACTCCAGCATCTACCATCCCAGACCCTCAGTACCAGAAGCAAATCTTCTCATGCTGGGCTCCGTAGAGAAATTAAGTGGGCTGGCAGGTTGTTTCAAGGATTAATTGCCAACTTTCATCGCAGAAGAGAAGCATAAGGCCCAGTCTCTCCCTTTAAGTAACTTGTAGCCCAGTGAAGATTCTGAGAAAAAGGAAATGCCAAGGTTTAAGGATGCTGACTTCTGGAAAGCGGAGTCAGGGAAGACTGTAGCTGGAAGCAACTTAGCAGAGGGAAATTGTGCTGCACTTGAACTTAAAACATCTTGGTCCCAGTCTCCTCAATGCTACTTACTGGGCACTATAAGCAAGCCACTTAACCTTTTCAAGCATCCTTCCTTTTTATGTCTCAGAAATAGCTTTTTAGAAAAATCAGATATCATGATTCAACATTTATTATATGACTTCTCTCTGCACCAGACTTACAATGGAAAGGATCCAGGTATGATTTTTTTTTATTGTTGTTGTTGCTGTTTTGAAACAAGGGATACACTATCTAGCCTTAGCTGACCTGAAATTAGCTATAACAACTAGGCTGGCCTCAAATTTATGTGCATTCCTTTGCCTCTCAAGTACTGGGATTATAACCCTGCACTGCCACATGTACCAACATTCAGGATGAACATAAAGCCCAGGTTGGAAAGACAAATTCTTAGAGAAGTTTGAGAAGGTCCTAAAGTGCTTCCAGCACTGGACAGCTGTGGGAAGAGGAAGACATCTTTCAGATCGAAAGAGTAACACGAGCAGAAGTTGAGGAGACAAGTGACCTGAGCCTTCTTCAGGGACAGGGGATTCAGGAAAGGACCATGAGAAATGCAACAGGTACTGGGTGTAGACCAAACTTAGGAAAAGCATTAAAAGATAGCCTTCATCTCTCTAATATTATGATTATGGGCCATCATTTTTATTCATGGGAAGAATAAATAAAATGTTTGCTTCTCACCCAAACATCAGGATGTTCTGTCCCCTCTATGACTGTGCTTCATGGAAATGCTTTCCAGCAAAAGAGAGAAAGAATGATTAAGGGGGGGGGGGAAATAACTAGAGCCACATTCATTTCAGCTCCTCTGAAAGCACAGCAGGAGGAAGAGGCTATGTTTGCCAAACTCCAGAAAAAGACACAATTGACAGGAGGCAGAGAGGGGAGGGTGAGGCAACAGAGGGCATGGGAAGGAGGAGGGGGCCCCTCTTATTTTATTCTCCCCAGAAGATACAGTAAATAATGAAGAGGTGTGGTTCATGGAGGGGAAATTACTCAACAGGGTCCTTTCAGGGAGGAAAATGGAACTAAACCCATGCTCCATTATTCTTGTTCTCTCTTTCAACTCCCCATTCAGATGGGAGATCCCTGGGGTTGATGTTCCCCTTTGCTGTTATAAGTCGTAAATGACTGAGAATGATCATTTCAAAATAATAGCCTGAAGTTCTTACACTGTCGTGATTAACACGAAGTAATAATTATTAGCCTCACTGACAACTGCAGGGAAGAAGGAAGGCCACTAGGCTGCCCGGCTTTTTTGGAGCCAGGAAAAAAAAAAAATCACAGTAGGTGGTGTGATGTCAGGGAGACCAGTGAAGTTCTCTGCATCTTCTCTAGTCCAGAGTGTCTATCATCCACTCAAGAGCCCAGGCTGGGCCTCAGTCATCCCAAGACCTCATGCCACAAGGCTGAAACAGGAATCCCAAAGAGAGGGACAGGCTGCTCAGAAGTGGTGAAGGAAGAAGAGAGAAGGTATATGTTACTCGATGGCCCCATATTCTGGTCCCTTCAAACATGGAGTAGTACTGTCAGCAGAATGGATCGAAGGAGCTGCAGCCTCCTATGACTCAGGAAGATTCATAGCAGTGGTGCCTGGTGCAGTGTTTATCAAAGGCAAGAGGCAAGAGAAATCACCCAACCAGAGACGATTCCAACGCAAGATCCTATTTTTCAGCTCTGCCCTAACTCTGTTTTCCGTATCTTAGGTACTAAGCTTCCTTAGACAGCAAAGGAAGACCTTCTGAGTTTGGCGTACTTTCTCTGTTCTCCATGAAGAAGCTAAGGTCATGGCCAAGTAGGAGCCTGGAGTCACAGTCCTGGATTTTAGGGACAGTGTCAGGACGAAAGAGACTTGTGCAAGGTCACACAGACAATTGCAAAGTCAAGAATCACACCCTAGCCGCCTAGTTACTCAGGCTAGGGTCACTGAACATTTTGTTGTTGTTGTTCATTTTTTTGCCTTCCAACTTGTGTTGAGTTTGAGTCAATAAACGGAGCTACTACATGGGCGAGAAAGGTTCGAAGCACTTGTGGAGGATGGAGTAGAATTCCCCTTCCTAATCTTTCCATCTCGCTAGCACTCAGAACCTCCTACAAGAGACCATTTCACCGGAAGAATGGTGCTGAGCTTGATATTTAACTGGCAAAAAGGTGAGGCTTAAGACTAAACGTTTCTAGGTACCCACACAACTGAAAATGTGGCAACAAGGTAACATGGCAATTAACAATTTCATACTGCTAGTGTTGTGCTTGATTCTCTGTTGCCAAGAACTTGTACTGCTTCTTACTTTTTTTTTTTAAAGTCCCTAGTAATTCACACCCTGCCCTAAATTTACAACTTAAAGCCAGACTCTGTGCTTTGCACCTGGGTGTTGGGGTATTGATTTATTTAAGCAGGGCATTTATTTATTTTCTCATGGGGTGAAGGACTTAACTCTCTGCCAGCATCCTCAGGGTCGGTCCACCACACACACACACACACACACACACACACACACACACACACACACACACACACACACACACACATACACACACAGGCCCTGCTCAGCCCCCACCTGTCTGGCTGCCTAGCTGTCAGACGCTTCCCTGGCTGTAGCTCTGCACTGCCTCACAGAAGACTGGAAACAGACTCCTGGAGCAGAGTGGAGCCATTCCAAGCAGTTTCTGCTGTCACTCCACTCACACTTAGGGCTCTGGTCCCAGGGAGGGCTAAGCACTGGGTGAGGTCCATCAGATAGCAGCCAGGAAGGAGGAGCTGGGAGCTGAGAGAGGGGAGTTGAATGGTCTGTCCCAGAAGAGCGTAGAGCCAGAAGCAGAGTGGAAATTCTTCTACAGTTCCTGTCTTTCTTTCTCCCCTAATTAGGAGGAGTGAGAGCCCAGTTCTTCTGGGGTTTGTAGGGCAGAGATGTAATCAAGGTGAAGTCAGGCTTAGCGTTTTGCTCACTGGGCTCCCTGTGGATTCCCACAAAGACAAGCTAGCACACTCACACTAAGGAGCGAGGGGGGGAGGGTGCCACACACTGCACCCCAATTATCCCCTTTCTTTGAAAGACCACGAATGTGGTCTTGTGTGGTGCAAAGGTGACAGAAGCTATGGAGATCTGCACATGTTTGCAACTTCTCTGCCAGGAACAAAAAACTCCCCTTGTTAAACACTCACACCCTGTAAGATCTCGGTGAATTGACCTCATTAGTATGATTGTTTATAATAATCACGATAACAATTATAACATGTTCTCCATTGTGAGAAGATGACAGTCCTCGCCCTCAGTAGAAAAGCAGCTCTGAAGCTTTGTTGGACCCAGGATGAATCTGCTACAGCCCCCCTGTGGCAGGGCTCTGGATTTCTGCTAGTTGAAGCTTAAGAGGGCATGAGGCCCAGAACTTCCCACTTCCTGAACCTGGACTGTCACCTGCATCACAATTTCTTACCTAACTGTGGGCAAAGTAGAAAACAAAAAAAAAAACAAAAAAAAACATGGACGTCAGACGCTTGGTTCTACAGACAGCCATCTCATGCTACTTATTAACCATGGAGTATTGCTTAATTGTTTTCTTTTTTGAGACAAGGTCTCACATAGCCTAAGCTGGCCTCAGACTCACTATGTAATTAAGAATAACCTTGATTTTCTGGTTTTCCTGCCTCCATTCACAAGAT
Organism: Sigmodon hispidus; assembly: GCA_004025045.1. Taxonomy (NCBI): domain Eukaryota; kingdom Metazoa; phylum Chordata; class Mammalia; order Rodentia; family Cricetidae; genus Sigmodon; species Sigmodon hispidus. The sequence goes on from PVIH01000095.1 coordinate 231,226, forward strand.
ACATCTAGGATTAGAGGTGTATAATGCTATGCTGGATTATGCAGTACTGGGGATTGAAAGCAGGGCTTCATGTGTGCTAGGTAAAGACTCGTACCAACTAAACTACAGCTTTTGGCTGCCTGCTATCTCTTCCACATTTGTAAGGTGCTGTGGAAAGACTTGACCCTGGGACTCTAGTCATAAGGCTCTAAGCAGTAGAATGGAGCTTGGTGAACTATGCAATACCATGTTGTACTGTGACAATGACAACCCAAAGGATGATGTCCTTCCAAATGAAGAAGCCTGGACAAAATGACTACATGCTGTAGGATCTAAGGTTCCTGTCCCAAAGAAATCTGTTTCGCTGGCCTTGGCCTATCTAGCTTTCCCCTGCCCCAGAGGTTCCTGAAGGACCCACCCATGAGAGCCCTGGATATCAGATCCTATTGACTGGTGAGAACAGCTGCCACCTAATATGAGCTAGGCACCCAAGGACAGGGACCCCATAACATTCCAGCTGGGGAGGGAGCTAATCAGGGAAGAACCTCAAAGGTCCAACTCAGTGTCAGTCATGAGGGTCAGGCCTCTGCCTCCTATGCAATCAGAACATGTTGCTGAGGGGCCAGGTCTGTACTGACTGGCCACAAGGGCTGTTTCAGCACAGGCACACTTTTTGATTCCATAAGGGAAGGAGACTAGTGGAAATGCCTTTGCTTGGTTACATTTCACCAGGATGAGTACTAGAAAAGGAGGAGACTAAGATGTCAGGGGTAGAACAAGGAAGACAGTGCAGGCAAGCATATACCACCTGTAGAATTCTAGATTTTAAGACACCACCATGCAGTCATGTAACACTTCCCAGTGTGAGATGTCCATTCACAGTCAGCATCTTGGTTGTTTCTTCTCAATTCTTGCAAGACACACAGGAAAGGAATATTTCTACTTTATAAACGAGGAAATGAAACAGGCACAGAGAGCTATCCTGGGAATGTCTGACTGCAAGAACAGAGTTTCTTTAGAGGGAAATCTTTTCAGAAAACAGAAACCAGAGCACAAAATCCTTCTCAGATGCTGTGCCAGACACATAGCAGTGAGTCCTAAGTTTTGGCCCTCACCTTCTATGATCAAGATCAGGACCATTCTGCAGTCTCTGACTGGGAGGTAGTCCCAGGGTCCTGTTGGGAGGTTTTAATTGAAGTTGCCCAGGTATATGTATAGAGAAGCTCTTCTTTCAGAGTTACACTTGGATGATTGTGGGAAAGGAATGGGAAAAGGTTGGGACAGAGGATAAAATATACAGGGACATGAGCTCTGCTCATGGAAGATTTAAGAAAGAAAAAAAAAAGGAGAGAGAAAGCCCACTGTGTTTGATTTGGAGCTTTAACAAGCTTGCTACTGTTTCAAGTGCACAGGAAAATGAGATTTGCAGGGGGTGGGGGGTGGGGAAGAGGGTCTTTATGAATGGTGCTGAGAATCCAGAGCAGGTGCCCGGCTCCTGTGTTGCCCCTGGCCCTGGGCCCCATTGCTCAGGCAGAGGCCTTCCCCTCAAGTGGTCCAGCAGCCTGTCACTTCCATTCATGGGACTCGGCCTCTCAGATGGATGTCTTTGTTGTCTGCAGTGTGTATGGGAGAGGAGTGGAGGCTGCTACTTCTGCTATGGCTGCCTGACAATGTCTGCAGGGTGAAAGTAAAGTACAGCTTCCTTACATGAAAGGCCCACCCACAGGGGTACTACTGCCTTGGAATCTGAGCAAGAGAAAAATGACACCCATCTCAGGGCATAGATAGCTCAAATGGGAAGTGCCATGTCAGGTTCATTCCTGAGAAAGAGAAGCAAAACAGAAGACAATTGATGTATTGCCCAAAGATGGCCATCAACATCATTAGCTAAGAGCCCACTCACCTTCTCCAAGGTCCATGCATATTTTCTAATCCCAGGCCCCAGGCCCCTTGATATATGCACACACACATACTCCAGGCAGCAATCCCACACTAAACATTGACACTCACCACCCCCGTCTTGCAAAGGAGCAGACTTAACGTAGAAAGCCTGCCAAAGTATGGCTGGCTTCCAGTACCAAAAATATCTCCTATGATCTAAGGGGCTACCAAACCGGCATCTATTTGTGGAGCTGAAGCTGCTGCTGTGGAAGAGGACTCCCTTGGGGATGGGCTAGCTGCCCATTTGGGGACCACTCTCCTCCAGCATACAGGCTTGCTTGCTAGTGCCTTTCATGGAAATGCTGGTCCTCCCTCTCCTGTACCACAGCTTCTTGTTTGCTCTTCTCTCATCATCTTATCTGTGTCAGTCATGTGGTGATGGGGAAAGAGGCCTAGAAAGAGAAACAGCGATGTGGCTGAGCATGACTATGCCACTAAAAGGTTTCAGGATCATTCTGTGGAGCCGTTGAGTAAGAACCACTGGAGCTTGAAACAATTTCCAAAGATAAGAACATCTTTTATGTGATGGATATTTATTAAATACCTGCCACTTGACTAAAACTGCATTGGACCATAGCTGTCCCTCTTGATAGAAATAAGGGAATTGTCCAGTCCTCCAAAGTCTATGATTTGACATCAGCTGGGCAGGATGACAAGGAAACTCCACAAGGCCAGAAAGATACAAGAAAACGAGTCCTCAGAAAAGCAGCAGAGCATGAGCATGTGGAGTCTGTTCTTCATTGATGTACTGAAAAATGGAATGCTACTCAGCCACTAAAAAGAATTGAGGTCTCTCCCTTGTGGCAGTCTATGTGTTCAGAGTACTTTATGTCAAATGAGTGAAGACAGGCACAGAAAGGCTCATGCAAAGGCCTCATAGAAGTAGAAGGTCCTAAGCTGACTGCTAGAACCAAGGGTGTGGGAGTAGTTGGTTAATTATAGCTGTATGAGAGAGCTAAGCTACAGAATCTATAGTATGGTGTGGCTACTACAGTCAGCAATAATTTATTATGTGTTACAAAATAAATAATAACTGAGGCGACAATATGCTACTTACTCCAGTCTGATTGTGACATGTTACAGATAGTGAAATGTCACATGGCACCATGTAAATATGTACAGTTGTTATATCTCAACTGAAATTGTAAATGTTCTGATTTAAATTTTTAGTTATGTATAATATACAGTTCTATGGAAGAAAGAAATGTAATAAAGTTGCTTCTTTTTTTTTTTTTTTTTTTTCCAAGACAGGGTTTCTCTGTGTAAAAGCCCTGGTTGTTCTTGTACTTGCTTTTAGACCAGGCTGGCCTTGAACTCACTAAGATCTGCCTGCTTCTGCCTCCTGACTACTGGAATTAAAGGTGTGGGCATCCAATGCCAAACAATAAAGTTGCTTTTATTTTAGTAAATACTTTATGGCCAAATGGATGATAGTTAAGATAGATTAGCTCAGCCCTTTAAAGACTTGAGGCTGTATGCATTACTCTTACCTGTAAAAAATAGGAACCTAAAGTGATTATCTTAACTCATTTTTATTAATTTTTTCATACAAAGTATATTCTGATCTTAGCTTCCCCTTCTCCAACTCCTATTAGATCCTTCCCAATCCCCACCCACCCAACTTCATCCCCCTTCTATAAAACAAAATCCAAAATTAAAACAACAAGAAACACACACACAAACACATTAAAAAACAAAACCCATTAAAACATAAAATAGAAGTCATTATACACAAGATCAGTAGTACAAAAACATTTGAATTTGTTTTGAAATGGCCATCTACTGTTGAACATGGGGCTGTATGGTCAATATACCAAGAGAGTCCATTGGACAAATCTAATTTTTCCTTTGCACGTGGATGTCAATTAGAGATAGCTTCTTAAGGTTAGGGATGGGAATGCATGTCTACTCCCCCGCATCTGACTTGAAGCTGTGCAGGACCTGCGTATGCTACCACAGGCACTGTGAGTCAATACGTGCTCAAGTCCTGACTACTCTAATCTTTCTACCTTCTCTTCTGTACCCAGAGTCCTGAGAAAAGGGCTTTGATGAAAGCATCTCATTTAGGACTGTGTTCCAAGATTTCTCACTCTCCGCACACTGTCTAGTTGTAGGTCTCAGTATTAGTCCCCATCTACTGCAAGAGGACGCTTCACTGATGGCTGAAGGAGGCACTGATCGATAGGTATAAAAGAGTGCCATTAGGAGTAATTTTATTACTATATTCTCTGAGCAGAAACAATAATATTTCTGGCCTATCTTGTCTCAGGTTCTTGGCCACCAGAGCAGTGTCAGGAATGTTAAAATGTAACTATGTGTTTAATTAATATTCTGTAACAGTTTGCTCCAAGATAAAAAGCATTCCATTCTGCAGGAAGCTCCTTAAGCAGGAAGATAAACAAATCTAAATAACTTCAGGAAGTCCCTGAAAGTGACCAGATTCACTAGGTTCATCCCTGCCAGAGTAAGCAAAAAAAAAAGTAGAGAGCCTGCCTCAAATGGAAGGAAGCTGAGCTGCAAAGAAGATTCTGCCAAGAGAAAAGCTGCAAAAAAGACTCTGAGACCAAACCAGCTGCTTGGAAGAAACAAAAACCAGCCGAGTTGTCTTGAAGAGGTTTAGATAGAGTCACTTGGAAAGGACACTCTCCAGCCTTTTGAGCTACATGTAGGCAGTGTGGTGTGTTCTGGGCTTCCCAGTTTTTTTGAGCTGTCACCAGTGTTGGGGTAGACCTGTCTTTGAGTCATTTCTGCTCCTGTAAATAATCCCTCTCCTATATTCCTGTAAGTAGCCCCATAAAACTCATTGGTTCACCAAGTCTTTGGTGGTTCTATACTTTGGTCTGTCATAGGATCCCTGTCTGGGTGAGTAACATGTGTGTTGCATCTCCCCAGAAAAAAAAATATATTGTCACAAAACTAATGATACTACCAATTCTTCACATAACCATCACATCTTGTTTTAACTTTCTAGCTCCCTGAAGATTTTAAGTTGAAACGGCCTAGGGAAGGCGAGGGTGCTTTACCCAAGCACCTTCTAGGTTAGGCTTCTGTGATCACACCCTGTACTGGCTCAATTTCAGATGCTGCTCAGTGGCATTGTGGGGGTAGAGTGGCATCATGTCACCCTGCCTGCAGTGTGATTCTCCCATCCTCTTCCATTCTCTCCCTTTATTCATGACAGGCAGGACAAGTGTGGGGAGTAGAGAACAGGATGGGTATATGTGGAGGAGTCATTTTCATTTAATGTGTCCTCATTCTTCATTTAAGGGTTTATTTCTGGATCACAGGAGGTGGGGATTTATATCTGAAATTATTTAAATTGCATTGTAATCAGTTCAAGATGAGATAAAATTGAGGCACCGAGGAGAAGAGATAAGAGATAAGGCACCCCTACACCCTGAACTCACAGTTATATAGCACTTGGTTTAGAATTAAAGGACCCTGATATTCAGTTGAGAGCCTTATCAGTTACTTACCTCAGCCCTACTAAGAATGCCCTCATGTGCAGCTGGTCAGACTAATGCTCCTCTCATTAAACTCATGTCAAAAGTGTTCCAGAATCTGTGAGCATCTTTTAAAAATCTTTCTTAACAAATTGTGCCTTAAATCGAGACTACTTAGAAATAAGTGTTGTGGGATAATCCTGTAGGCTGGAAATATATTTTACTCTCATTGGTTAATAAAGCTGATTGGAAAGTTGGGTAGGTCAATGAAACTGATGACTCAGACAAAGAAGAAAGAAAGGCAGAGTCAAGGAGATACCAGCCAGCTGCTGGGCAAGCAGAATGTGTTAAAAAAAAAAAAAAAGAGGTAAAAAGGATGTCACGTGGCAAAGCACAAATAGAAATATGGGCTAATGTAAGAGTTAGCTTGTAACAAGCCTGAGCTATCAGCTGAGCATTTATAATTCATAATCAACCTCTGAGTCAGTTATTTGGGACCAGGCAGTGGAGACAAGAAATGTTCATTTACATGAGATGATAACACAATTCTTTTGATAAGGAGACAGACTCACTTAATATATAAGCAGACTTAAATAATATAGGAAAAATAAACATGAGAATTACCTGGAGTGTTAACAAAAATAAATGCTACATAAATTCAAAGGATGAGATAGGTATGCATCGTGGAATTCAAATTCTTTGTAGCTCCAATGGACAAAGTAAGCAACAGCCAATGATACTGAGCAAATTTAAGCCAATTAATTAATTAATTAATTGAAGAGCTTTTAAATAAGTTAAACGTATTTTTAAGAATAGCAAATTGAGCCAGGTATGGTATGGTGGCGCATAGCTTTGATCCCAGCACTTGAAAGGCAGAGGCAAACGGATCTCTATGATTTTGAGGGTACTTTGGTCTACACAGAGAGTTCCAGCACAGCCAGAGATTAATAGTGAAACCTTATCTTTAAAAAATGCCCCAAAAAGCTAAATGAGGCCTACATTCTATAATCCAGTGTCTCTGAGATAGTTGTTGAGAGTTATTTCCTTTCTTTTTCTTTTTTAAGGCCCTGCTGAGAATTTCAGCCAACAAAACAGCTGGTTTTCAGAGGCAATGATCCCACATCCCCTTTTCTTTTTATACCACTTAAAAGTATGGCCACAAGAGGGCAGTAGGGGACGTTTGTCAGACACTTGGATGTGTTGAGTAAACTCTGTGCTCAATCTCCAGCAGGGAGCTGGAAGACCCTGAGACATTGCTGGAGTCTCGATTGCACAGGTCACAGGTCCTCACGGGAAAGCAGTACCCACCGCTGCAGATACAGACTTCAAGACAAGCAATCAAGACTGTGAGGGCGCCGAAGCACCCCGGGATTGAAAATCCTCTTTTCTGGGGTTATTAAAGTTGTTTTAACCTCTTAGCCATCACCCCCTGACTCCGGTACAAGGTGGGCTCTGGATAATGCAAACGATCCTGCCCCTCTGATCTCCACAACACCTATCCGATTCAGGCACTGCCCTACGTCCAGGGCTCGCAATGGAACAGGAAACCGGAGACGTAAGGCCAGGCTCTTCGCATTGTAGAAATAATAATTATCAACAACTTCAAACCCCCTTTGACAGCTCGCTGGCTTTCTGGAATTTCTAAAGAGAAATTTGCTCAACCCCATCAGCAAGACAGATCCCTCCGAACTCACCCCTAGCTCACAGGTGAAGAGGGAGGTGGGTAGGCTGTGCTCGATGACAGGTTATGCCACGCGAGGGGATGGGTTGCCCTTATCACTCTGAACCCCTCCCGAAGCAGAGCCAGCCGACTCACCAGGCCCCGACCTGAGTCCCCAGACCCTGGTAGCACCTTTCTGGCCCTTTGGCTACTGATGGTGTCTGCTGAGCGAGGCGAACGCCTACAGCACCGCAGCTCAGCGGGGTTCTTGGGTGAACAGGCTAGGGGATTCGGTCTGCGCGGGCGGGGCGCGTGGGCGGGGAGGGGGTTAACACGGCCTCTATGATAATGAGCTGCGCGGTAATATAGGAGGCCGGCTGAGGGCGCCGCCACCGGAGCCGAGCCTAGCCGCGCCGCGCGCAGCACTGTCCGTGCAGAGCTGAGAGGGGGCGGCGGGCACAGCTGCCGGGATCCTTCAGCCGAGGACTAGAGATCCAGTGGAGTCGTGAGCCGCAGAGCCGCGGGGAGCGTACGGGCCCGGTCGATCGCAGACAGAGCTGGCAGCAGTTCCCGGAGGAAATGGGGCCGAGAGGGCCAGGAGCAGAAGGGAAGGAAGCGCGGGATCGCTGATGTCAGAGCAGCCCGGAAAGTCGCGCCGGGGAAACCTGAAGACAGCCGGCTTTGCGCCTCCCCGGAGGGACCCTGCCGGACCCCACGCCCCTTCGCGTCCGAGTCCCTACGCGCCGGCAACCGGGGCGAAAACGCACGGACCTAATCGAGGGCCACCCCAGGAATACAGGCAGCCGGCCGGCGTGGGCCGTGGATTTTAATGATCTTGGGTTCCATGTGGACCTGGCCGTCCGTCTGACTCGGGTCAGGCAGGGACTGGGTGCGCACTGCCCTGGGCACCGCTAGCCGAGTCGGACGAAGCGGAGACACAAGGACAGACAGACACCGCCGAGCTGGGTAAGCGGAGCCCTCCGCCCTCTCCCTGAGCGCGCGCCCGCGGCGGCTTCTCCGGCGCAGCCTCCCCAGGTCCCCTTGGGGTCCCGGCCCCGGCCACGGCTCGGCAGTGGCGGCGAGTCTCCGAGCGTGATTTGCCACTTTCGCAGCTGCGGTCTCTTGCCTGGGCTTCCGGGCCATCGACTCCGGAGGCTCCGGTGGTTCCGGCGTTCCGTGGCGCTCTGGCAACGCGCACCTGCCGGGGGTCTGCCGCCCTGGGGAGCGCCCCAGCGGCAAGATCGTCCCAGGGTTGGAGCCCAGAGAGGGCCTCAGTAGCATTAGTGAGATAGCCTGGGGCGACTGTGGCCGGAGGCTGGTTTGGGGGGCGTTCACTAGGCACTGTAGTCCTGGGTGGCCACTGGCCGTTCCAGTGCTTCCGTGGACTGGGAATCGGGAAGGAGAAGGCATCTTTTGCGCGGGTTCCGGGAAGCCCTGAGAGCGGTTTGGAAGCACTGTGGTTAAATGTTCCTGCCCCCATCCTCCGTGGCATAGTGCCCAGCTGGGGCCCAGCCCCCTTGGTTTGAAGTGGGAGTTTGTCCAGAGTCCAAGAGGCTCCTTAAAGCTCATTTTCCTCCGTGTACTCTTTTTTTGCCCCACCCCATTAAGTGATAGGGTCTTAGAAAATCCCAGCTTCTTTTCCTCACAGGTAGTCGTAATAAATATTCATCTCGATCTAAATGGTCAAAAAAGAATCATCTGAAACTGTCATTTTAGGGACCTCAAAAATATCCACCTGTTTAACATGACCCTTGCCCTAGGAGGAGCTACCTCTTCAAACAGCTCAAGTAGAGATAAGGAGAGGAAGCTGCGGAGAAACTTGGGATGCCAGGTCAGCCACCATGGTCTGGAAAGGAGAACTCGTAGCTGGCAAGGGTAAGAATGCTGTGTTCTTCTGTAGGGACACAAGACTATAGGCAACATAGCTCCCTAGCCACCCATATGCACAGCAGACAGAGGTGAATGGGTTTGGGGAGTGGAGCTACCAGATGTCTCTGAAGGCCCATCTGTGGCGGATTAGACGTTTTGAGACACATTCATCCTTGCAATGGACCAGGTCTATACAGTTGCTTATTTGGGCTGGACCATAGGCAGTACTGGGGGGTGAGGGCACTTTCAACCGAGCTGGAGTCAGGTTCAGCTCTCTGCAATTCGGTACAATAGCAGGCCTGCCTGTCATAATGATCCTCTTTGCAGATCTTGAAACTTCACTCTTCCCTCTGGGCCAGCTCTGAATGTTGGGGCCCTCCAGTGAGCACCAGTATCCCCAGAAGAGCTTAGCCCCGGCTGGAGGAATTCCTAATTGAAATGCACAACTTTTTGTGCAATCAGCCCAGAAATCTCCTGGAGTTGTTAGCAGCCCTCTATATCCTCTGACCTCCAGGCAGGAAGATAGAAGAATTCATTAACTTCTCTTCTGACAGAGCATGGTTGGAAGTAATTACCTGTGATCTCTGCTGGGGGGCCTAGGGTTGGAAAATTGAGAGAGGGTAGGGAAGCAAGGAAGCAGAGTGGAATCTGTCCCGTACCCCAGGGGGTTGTCTTCTTGAGTGTCTTACTTGTCATCTCCCTTAGTGCTGTGTCCCCACCCACCCTACAACTTGCCTCTGCTGCCACTAGCTAGTAGCACCTAAAGAACCTGTCCCCTCTTGCGCGGTTAACCCTTTCTAGAAACCTGTTGATATAGGGGTGCTAGGAAGACTAATTGTCCTCACTGTTCCCTTACTGTCCCCAGAAAACTGCATTAGGATGGGGGCAGATAATCTTGAAAAGCAATTAAAAGGACGTGGCTTTTGACCCATCTACGAGGAGACTGCTAAATAGCCGTAAGCCCTGAAGTGACAAAGTCTTTGATGGTTTTCTCTACCCAGGTGCAATAGCCTGGCAAGGATGTCTCAGCAGTACCCTTTCCATTGGCAGGGCATAGGGACAGGGAACCCTCACAGCCTGGATGCAAGCCGGGGTGAAGAGCTGCTGAGGAAGAGCAGACAATGATATCATATGACTATTGCTCAAAGCCATGCCATCCGAATGCTGCTGGTCCCTATCAGAGCAGCTCTGACCATCGTCTCCAGACTGCCAATGAAGGATTGCCCTCCAACATTCTTGACCAAGAGAAGTTGCAGATGTGGTAGATGCTTCAAGTTAAGCATCTGTTTTGCAGGAGTTCTGTGCTCAAAATAAGGTTAGGAAGCCTCAAAGAACAGTCTCTTCTAGGCCCCTCTCCCAGGCCTATTACAAATACTCCTAATTATTCAGCTAATCTTTATTTCATGGGCATGTTACAAGGAAACACAGGAGCAGGAGGGCAAGCCAGTGCCATGCTTAAATACACAGGACAGCAGCTGGCAGGAGCTTTAAGCTTGCCAGCGCAGGCAATTCCAAAATATTTGTGGCGCTGAAGTCGTCACCCTCTGTGGAGCTTTATGATTTCTGTTCCACCTTGCTTTCTATGATTGCCTCTGAAAGATACAAAATTTGGTGTGGGGGAGGCAATTCCTGTTTCCAGGCCCCTCTCCCCAGCTGTCTTCCTGCATTGCTACACAGCTGTCTCTTCACAGAGAGACTAGGGTACAATATACTTCTGTCCATCATGGCAAATGGAGAGGCAAGGAGCACAGAGCCAAACCCCCTCCCAACCCCATGCAGATCATAAAGAGACAGGAGCATTGTGTTACAGTCTGTTAGCTAGAATAATCCAGGACTGCCCACAGGGAAGCAAGAGAAGCAGACTTTGAGGTGCTGGATGGAGTTTTTAACAGCTCCATATGTACAGCACCCCAAGGCCACCCCTTCTCCCAATGCTACCCCTCCCCCTGGGCTGTCTGTTATCAATTCATTCTATGTGAGTGTTCTATTTCTTCCCATCACATATGCTCAGTTCAAACAATGATGAATGGACCTGATTCCCTTATGGGAAACAGTTTTTTTTTTTTTTTCACTTAGTTACAAAGATTTCATGCCTGATTAGAGTAAATGAGGGGTGGGTGTACCATCCCCTGCCTTTTTGCTGTTGTCCTTGTTATTTCTAAAGGTGAACCCCCATGGAGACAAAAAAGAAAGGCAGTTCCTCCCGGGGTCAAACAGCTGGTCTCAAGGCGCCTGTGGGGGATGGCTGATCTGAAGGGGCCACCCTCTCCCCTCTACTCAGTCCCTAGACTCTTTGGGGCTCTATTCCCTGGCATCTGGGGTATGGAACCTCTATATGCAACTTTACACTGCTCAATCTTAAGTCTGAGCTCAGGAATAGAGGCGAGAGTATTCTCTGTTGGAGATCAAGGTCTCTACGGAGTTCGAGTGTAGGGTTAGAAGGGGCGGTGTTAAGAAAAGAGCATACAACTGAGCTCTTCCAGAAAGTTCCCTGCTCCAGCAGTTGGTTAGCCATTAACCTTACTTTGTCTGGCCTCATCCCTCATCTGGGTGGCAGGATGTCTTTGGGAAACCCTGAGAACCAGCAGGTGTTCTCCAGATGTCTTCTCTTCGCCCAGCAGAATGGCTGGTGTTATCCCTCCCTGCTAGCTTTCTGTAGCCCCTGGCATAGTACCTGACCCACTCACTCATCCTCTCCTTCTTCAAACACTTCCCTCTCTTTTATCTGTCCCTTTGCCCAGGCTTTGCAAGCTGTTCCCATGGCAGGGTGCAGTCAGAGACTAAGGGGCAGGCAAAGGCTGGGAGAACTGATCAGGGGAGCTGCCTTCGCACAGGAATCCAGACAACTTGGTACAGATAGTTTGGGAGAGGTAGATCAACCCATTAGGCCAGAATTTGCTTAGAAATGGGGTAGCAGGGGTGTAGAGGAGGGAATTTGGACAAAGATCCTTGTTCTTCCTACTGAACATCTGGTTTACTAGAGATTCTGAATGCCTCTGACCTGTGGTCCTGTTTTGGAAATCTGAGGTTAATCCACTTTATAGGAGGTCCTTCCAAAGCACTTGGCTCATCAGTGCTGCCTCACTGAAGCCCAGAGCAGAGCAGGAGAAGGATGGCATATGCATCTCAAGACACAGGCATCAAGGCTCACATTCGGTGATAATAGAAGTCAGGATGTAGGCAGGGTCTCAGATAAACTGAGAGACAGGAGACAGAGGAAAGATAAAGATAGAGACTGACAGTGTACTGATGTAGGAGAATCAAGAGCCTAAGCTGAGAGCCAGCAACTCAGCCTCAGGCACAGGCTCCTTCTGAAGGCTCAGGGCTCCAGGAAGCTGAAGAAACAGGTTATCTCCACTAGAGGGAACTCTTGAAAACCACACTTGTCCTGAAACACTGGCTTTTGTGCCTTTTTTTGGGAGGGGGCTAGTATTAGAAATCCCCAGCCATTATTAGCCAGAGACCACAACTGGAATGGCAGAACGTAGAACTGGAGTTTTTCCACCTCTGTTTGGCTCAGAGGGATGGGGTCAGGGGAGAGAAAAACTCAAGAAGTAAGGGTGGAGTTCATTAAGAAGTGTTGACCAGGCTTTCAGGGGAAGCTCATGGGAGTGTGTGTGTGTGTGTGTGTGTGTGTGTGTGTAACTATGAGAGGCCAGCATAGGTGTGTGTGTGTAACTATGAGAGGCCAGCATAGGTGTATGTGTGTGTGTGTGTGTGTGTGTGTGTGTGTGTAACTATGAGAGGCCAGCCCTAGAGGACTTGTCTCGTCTGGGTGTAGCAGACTAAGAGACTTGACCCCCACAGTTCATGTCTGGGTGGCCAGGGGAAGGAGTATGCTCAAGTCAGCAGGCAATCTAGTTCTGGCTGCCTCACCAAGAGATTTTTTTTTTTTTTTTTTTTTTTTTATCAGCAAGTAAAGTTTTGGCCCATCCCCAAGTCCCTGTCACAGGCCTTCTCATCTTCTCACTCCCTAATGTGGATTTCCAGCCAGTCTCAGCAGTGCTAACACTGCTCTGGAAGAGACTTTTTAAAAAAGACCTTTCAGGAACTAAACGCATGTCAATGTTGTATCACTGACTTAATCTTTGTCTTCATATTCTCCCGGGGAGCCTGTCTCTGAATCCTAATTCCCCCTTTCATTTCAGCAGAGGACAACATCGAGAGAGAACATGCACAGAGCGCAGAGGCTTCTCTCAGCCACTGAGATAATAACTGTCCAGGAGGGGATGGAAAAATATTGAAGTTAGGGGATGGGCAGGGAACCAGAGTTCAGTGCCTCTCCAGATCTGATACCGTCCCCTGATATTTAATCTCAGCTTCTCTCTGGCTCAAATTTACCTAGGGTCAAGAGTGGAGGGGAGGGAGGACAGAGGGAAGAAAGAAGCAAAATAAGATAAATGTGTTGTGTTATGAGAGTTTAATCCTGCTTTTTCTTGCCTGAAATTACTTTCAGGATGAGAGAAAACGCAGTAAGTTCAACTTGTCTTGAACAGAGATGGGGAGGGTCCCTGGAGCACAGATTGGGGCGGGGAGGGGGAGAGAGACAGAGAGAGAGAGAGAGAGAGAGAGAGAGAGAGAGAGAGAGAGAGAGAGAGAGAGACCTACATTCCTCAGAGGAGCTGCCAGCACTGAGCCTTCTGGCAGACCTACTCTTGCCCTTCTCCACCCCCATGAGGACTCAGTCTTGTAGACTTTCCATTTTGTGTTTAGACAGCATACCTTGCAGCGTTGATTTCTCTTTTAGAAGTTAAGGGAATATTACTTGAGTCATTGAGCTTCTGTTTCTGCCCCTTATGGTGAACCACACAGACACTGAACGAAGGAATGGGAATCTATTCTGGTTTAAATAGATAGAGATCAATCACTTGTGTACTGCCAAGAATGTGGTAACTCACAGCCCAAAGATAGAAGAGTAAAAGCTTTTACCTTCAAGGAAACACAACCTCAGCATCTGGAGCTGTGGGAGAGAACTGAGTAAGTCACATACCCCCAGGCACCAGTCAGAGAAGGCAGGGCAGGGGTTCAGAGGTAGGAAAGGAAGCCTGCTGCTCAGAGCTTAAACCCTGTGTCATTCACAGCATAATAGCTTTCTGGGAGAAATTGGTTGGTGCCTGAAAAAAAAAAATCTAGGGTTCTGTTCAGAGGGGTCATCTGACTACCTCTTAGTATCATTCCTACCCTTTACCCCTCTCCCGTGGGTTTTAGTCTAGCAGCACTGGAATTGTTTCTTATTAATTGGTTCCTATAGCACCATTTTTTCCAGAGCAAAATCTGGAGAGTTTTCCTGCTGCATTTCTTCCCATTATCCTAGAGCAGGAGGTACGGATACTAGTGTGGCTCCTTAGGAAATGTCACTGTTTATCCCTATTTCAATCTGAGTGGCTAGAATCCTCTCTGAGATGAAGGCCAAGGAGGCCCAGCAGAGGAAAATTAAAAGGAGGCAGATGTCAGCTCCCTTGAGAACCCTCATCCCATCACGGGAAATTGAACTCTTCCTGAACCTTAGGTAAAAGGACCTTGCACCGGGCTGTCCAGACTAGGAACAGGCCTGGGCTTCAAGAGACCTGAGAAACACTTGCAGTTCTGCTCTGAAACATCTTTGTGGGTAAATGGATGGGCATCTTGAAGATGCTAATTGTGAAGATCCTCTGAAGTCCAGGTCTTGGGTTGTAGCTGCCACCTTGGCCTCTTAGTACCAACCCAATATAGCTCCTCTGCTGTGGAGGGAGAACTTGTGTGAGGCTCCCTCAATGTGAACAGTGAATAAGAACACTCTGAGAACTGCTCAGACTGCTCAGAGAGCCTCCAGGACAACGTTTCTGCAAGCCTACTAGGCGCCTGACCTCTCTAGGCAGGAGACAGGCTAGGATAGCTGTAGGTCCAGGAAAGGTAGGTAGAGAGCGCTGCCTGTGGAGACAGAGGATCAGCCTGCTGGCAAAGTAGCAAGGGGATGTTACAGCTTTGAAGCTGTTTCCTGTTTCTAAGAGTGAAAAGTCTCTACTGAGCTGGGTAAATATTACACTGGCCTCTGACCTCCCACCTTCTCTGTCTGTCCCCATCTTTGCTCCCCCCTCCCACCACCACCTTACTTTTTGTCCCAAGGAACAAAAATCCCTGAAGGAGAAGAGCCTGGTTTCTGAACTCCCGGGAAGACCAGTTTTCAGTAGAACCCAGACTCCTTCACCATCTGTAGGCAGAAGACCCATCCTGAGTCAGCAGGGCCCCACTATGAGTAGTCCCAATCTAAATGCTGCTGTTTCTGAGGGGCTCCATGGATGTAGGATAGGATGGCTGACCCTCAGCCTTAAACTGCCTGGGGCTTCCCAACTTGTTCTCTCACAGAAACCCACGGGACCAGAACTTCTATAAGGTAACGCCCCCAGGTTGTTCCAGAAGAATGAAGTTCTTATTTGAGTGACCCAGGGTAGCAATCCCTCCAGGTTTCTAGCTCAAGCTCTTATAGAATAATATAAACCACATGTATATCAAGTCACCAGGAAGCCTCATATAGAGAGTGTGAGGCCTACTCAGAGCCAGACAGATGGCAGGGGAAGAGTGTGGTGTCACATATAGCTCCTGCCACATGAGAACAAAGGAGGAACAAAGGACTTCCCTTCACACCTTTTGTGCCCTTCCTAAGGGTTTCTCACCTGTTGAGTTTCTCCATACCTCCATTTGTTCCCTGGCAGGAGGAGGGTGAGATCATGCCTGTCACTCTGGTGAGCTGACTCCTCCCTCCTACCTAGCACCCCTTCTCCCTCTATGTTTGTGATAGGGGTTTTTCATTTGTTTGTTTGTCGTGTGTGTGTGTGTGTGTGTGTGTGTGTGTGTGTGTGTGTGTGTTTGTGTGTGTGTGTGTTTGTGTGTGTGTGTGTGTGTTTGTGTGTGTGTGTGTGTGAGATGTTCATGAGCTTTCGCTTGTTTGTGTTTCCAGAGGAAGATGATATTAAGGAAGCTAAATAATGACTGCTACCAACTGGAAAAGTTATTTTAAAAATCTAAAGCAGAATAAAAGCAGGGATGTTCTCAATTCATTCACCACCACCACCCCATTTTCTCTGTATTTATTTGAAATTTTCTGAAAAGGCAAGATCTTACTTAAAGAAAATGTGTGTGCCTGGAGTATAAAGATCCAGATAATCAGTGGAATCTGGAAAGAGGAAAACCCATGGTAGCCTTGGCAGTGAGGCCACAGGCATTGTTTGTCATTGGCATTTAAATATGAGAGTTGAGATTTGAATTCTGATTTTGCTGTGTTTGGGTTTTTGTCACCCTCAACTAGAAGAACACTGTCGTAGAACTAGTCCGATTGCATTGTTCTGAGAGTCAACCTCCAGAAGAGGAAGGACAGATGCCTGGCTGCAGTTAGGAGATGCTGGCCTCCACTGAAATGTGTGCACAGGACAAGCACAATCGGAAAAGTGTTGGTAGCTCCAGGAGGGCTCAGAGCTTGGGTCTGATTCTTGGCTTTTGCTAATCATTTGTAATGCCTTGCAACACACCTGGGGGGAAGTATTACCTGTCTTCTCTTAGATCCGTACACTGTGCCATGGAATAGCTGGGCAGGAGCCTCATTCTGTGTTGGAGTATAGAACATGGGAAAGTGATGTTGAGAAGATATCCCTAAATGTTTGACATCACTATACAAAGGCCAACTTCAGAAAATGGGGACAGGTATAACACGATGCCTCAATCCTCTTTACTAAACACTTTTAATGAATTAAAATAAATAGGTGTGATGTGTAGAACACTTGGGAAGTGTTTCTGAGTATTTGAAAATAGCTTTAACCTATGTTCAAATAACAGCTCTGAAACCCATGTCCAAAATGATAGATTGCCCTGTATCATATAGCGAGTCATTATCTACTACACTCCAGTTGTCCCTGCCCTCTAGACCTGTCTACTTCTCTCTTCAGCCTCTTACTACCATTCTGTACTCAGTGATAGCCTCAATTCTCTATTCCTGGGTTTGGCTGGAAACACAGCTCACGATGAGGCAGTATCCTCAGGAGAACTCACTACGCCTTTTTTCTGCCCATCTGTTGGCCTTTAGCACACATCCACAGCTCCTACTGGCACTGAGCAGTATGGGGAGAAAGGCTCCCCCTCTTCTCAATAGCTCTAACCAGCTTTCCTCCATCCATCTCCAGTGTTGCTATTTGCACAGTCAATGGCTCTGGCAAGGCCAGGCGGCCTTTCCCTCCTGAGAGGCACTGTGGGCACTGTTTGTGTTTCAGTCTCTATAGACTCAGCATTCACAACTTGAAGAGGCTGAGACAATGACCTCAGCAGCTGCCTGCAGACTGCTGGCTGGGAGGCACAGGCCAAGAGCTCTGACTTTAAGGGATCTGCCTGCAGAGGAGCCAAGAGGCAGGGAGTGTCAGGCCACCAAGGTTTCGCCCTCTGCACCTGTGAACTTTCCCAGGCAGCTGTGTCTGGCCCTTAGGGATGGGGATGGATGGGGGATATAATCCAGAGGACTGGTTCAGACCTCTGACTTCTGCTCCATACCCCTGCATTGCTGTCACAGTGTTCCCCTAGCTATAATGGGAAGTCTTGTGGGTATGGAGTTAAGGGGAGTGGAGGCCCCTGACAGCTGGCTTGAACACCAGAATGGCCAAAACATTGATCCAGAGGAAAATGAAAGTTTCGACAAGATTCTATCCAGATAGGAGAAATGTACTTTACTTGCAAGGAGTTTGAACACGGTGCTGCCTAATTCAGTTTGAGTGAACAAATGTTTAAAGTATATGTGCCATAGGCTGAGCATGATGGAAAGAAGGTAAGTCACCACTCTGTCTGTAATAGAAGAGTTGACAGTGCAGTAGGGGAGAACATGAGCACTATAATCAGTATAGATATTGTGGGAAGATAAAGAAGAGATATGAGTCAGAGCCGTCCAGCCCAGGAAGAGGCTACCCATAGAAGCTGTGATTTGCATCATTTGAAGAAACCAAGCTATAGTCAAAAGATTACCAGGTTTTCAGTTATGAGCTGTTTTTAATGGGTTAAGTAAAAAACAGTTGTTGTGTATAAAATATTTGGGAAATGTTCTGAGCATTTGAAAGGTGGGACCGAAAGGCAAACTAGCAGATTGCTGAGTTCCCTATTCACTTCTGGCCCTGCAAGCAGGAGTCTCTTGCTTTGCTGCTCAGTAAATTAACTGGAGGAAAGGCTCTTGAGAACAACAGAGAAGTTTCAGGACTAAACAACTGACCTCCAGCTACTGACAACAATTCCCAAATAAGCAGAATTGGTTCTCACAACTTTGCTACCAATGCTGGCCTCAGAGCAGGATGCTAGGAAGGCTGCGCTGTGATTAACCCTGGTTTCCCCTGGAGCCAGAGTTCTACTAATCATGTTAAAATTAGCACTCTCTCTACATGCAGGAGCAGAGCTGCTGAACTGAGGTTTGGTCAATTCGCAGCTAGAAGAGGCTCTAACTTCTAATCGTTGTCATAAACAAGACTGAGGCAGCTGCTCACTCCAGTCTATTATCAGCTTGGTTGGAGACAGAGGAATTTAAATGACAGTAAGATGCTTAGAAAAAAAAAAAAACTAAGCTAAAGTCAGTGTTAAAAATAAAGAAAACAAGACAGCTTGTTTCATTGAAATAGAAGAGTTATTAAACAGCCTTGAATTAATCAGTGATCTGCCTTGTCTGAAGAGCAGGAGGTGGGGCTGAGAGCTAGGAGAGGTGAATGGGAAGAAAAGCCCCTGGGCAGGAGGCAGGAACTGTTACAGTTTAGCATAGTTGCAGAAACTTGGTCTTCAGAATGGAGATGGCAGCAGGTTTCCTGCCAACAGGGAATGTCGGGAGGAGGAGGAGAATTTGGCACACTGGTCTCAGAGTGCATGCATTAGAGCATCTGGACTATTTTCATCCACCAACATTCATGCAGCTCCTGGGGTTGTCCATAGGCCCAGCAATCCCAGCCCTCCTTCTCATCAGGTAGATCTGGGCAGGAGCCAAGTGGCATTTGATGGCTGGTTCCCAAGAGTTCAACTCAGTGACACCTTTTAAACCCAATCCTCATTCCCAAAGGTATCCCCAACTCTGGGCACAATGTTGCCTACCCAGAACTATAAGGTAATACCTAGAGAAGGTAATCTCTTCTTAGAAGTGCCTAGTACTCATTTGGAACTCCAGGTACAGGCTAAATAAGATGGGATATATAACTCTTGAAGTCCAGAGTCCAAGTCTTCCTTGCACACCCAGAACCTTAACCAAAATAGTTAACCTGGACTATCTCCACGTTTTATTATCTGTGAAGTGGTGATACTTAGGCCATTGGCCTTCACACACTTGCATGAGGGGCATAAGAGTAGGGGGATGTGTCTAATGGAACAGCAATCTTTGCAACATAGAGTCCCTTGGAGACATGGGACAGCACAGGAGAAGAAAGGTTTTCTGAAAGCATTTGAATATGCCTGGAAGAGCACACACTTGCGGAGGAGGGAAGCAGTGGCATCCATGCACATGCATTGCCTGAGAATAATACACTGGATCTTGAGCCTGTCACCGCAGGGGCATTTTCTTTGCTCTTTGACCCTGACACATTCTTTCTCTTCACCCTTAGCTCCCCCATCCCTCCAACTACCTCCTGGCTGTTTACCCTTTTTCAGGCTTCTCTCTCACACCCCATTCATCATCCTGGGCCTGATTCTCCTAGTCCTCACTGGGGAGTTGTTTCCATCCCTGGCGATTCAAGTCCTCCCATGGCCCTAGACTTTGATATGTCTGTCTAGAAATGATAAGGCCTCAAAGGCATCCAAAGTATGTTTCTTTGTTCTCTCATGAAGAATTGATGCCTAACTATTAAATGTAGTAAAGGATCCTTCCAGGTTGGTTACTGGTGTATTTTGGCACAGATGAGATCCTAAAATAGATAGACTTCTGCCAAGACTTCCACCCACTCCTCTATTTCCACTAATCACTTTTACCTAGCTTCGTGTTACCTCCTCTCCTGGGTGTGTGAATGTGAACTTGCCTGCTACCTAAGACAGGCTGCATGACAATATCTGTTCTGCAAGAACCAGAGTCTCAAAGGAAGAAATAATGGTAGCAGAAGGTGGGAAGGAGCAGATTGTTTAATCAACTTCCTTGAGAAAGAGTTGACTCCTATTCTAAGGCTGGCGCTTAGTTCAGATAAAAACGGGGGAAGAGAGGCCAGGGAGACAGGATGAAAGAGAAATTTCTTTTATGTAATCAGCAAACCCTGTGTGGAAGAGATCATGGAATGTGAACTTCTGCCTGGTGGGCTATTTTCTCAGCACCTCCTCTGCCTCCTTTCAATCTTGACTCAAAGACCGTGAAGATGTAAGAGGGTGACCCAGATATGGTGCAGCCCAAAGACTGTCAGCAGGGCAGAAAGGATAGGATCTGCAACATTGATTTAGTCCAAGAGGGCTAGGTCTCCAAATCAAAGTGCTAGGCGATAATCTCTCAACAGGTCTGGAACACAGCATCCTGATCTTTGAGAAGCAACCATTGACCTATGAGCAGCCACCGATGTCGATGGGATGGTGAAAAGTGTTTCTTCAAGAACAGAAACAATAATAACCCTGAGCTGTATTTACAAAACATTTCTTATCCTTGTCTCCTTGATTCTCACCACAACCCTCTCAGTTATCTTTTCTCAGAGAGGGAAGTAAGGTTTTCTTCCTCCAGTGGCTCAATAACGTGTGCAAAGTAAGCCAGCTAGACAGAGTAAGATTTGAGCATGTCTATCTCCAAAAGACTATATATTTTCTATGCAACAAATAACACAGTGAGTTGCTATAACTTCCTCAAAGACATATTTTGTTCTGAATCTCCCTAGAGGATCTCCCCTTGACTATTCTGCTCTCACTTTGTGTGACCAACTTGCCATATTTTTTATCAATTTATGCTTCTTGTATTATTTTATGGTCTATAGGTCAAGAGTTCTTTTGCCAAGACTCTCTACACAAGCTAGTATGACCTCTTCTTTCTCCTTCTCTCCATTTTCTCCACTTAACCAAAGACTCTAATCCATAGGTTCAAGGTGAACAACAGTTGGAATCCTTTCCAAACTGTTCTTCTACTTCTGCATGAGTTCCAAATGATCAGTTATGACAAATCTTTGAACCAAGCATGAGAGATAGATCAAACTGTTTCTCCAGGAAGACTGTCATGGATAGTGTCAGCTGGGAAAAACTGAACAAGTGTTCATTTCCATCTCTGCACTGCTCATGATCACACTGATTTCTGAGTGAAAGATGCTGTGCTTGCCTGTGTTGCACAGCAGTCTAGAAAGTGCCAGGTATAAGTTCTTTCCTCACAGAATGTTTAGCCCAGTGGGGAGACAGGATGTTGTTACACACCAAGGAGTTAGTACTCCACTTTGGTGGGTGTAGTAGGTCTGGAAACCAGAATTTCCCACTACCTTTAGATAAGTAAAAGGGCTGTGAAAAGTGGATAGCATTTGGAAAGATGATGCAGAATGTGGAAAGAGGTTTTGAAAGAGAGCTCCATAAAGGGGAAACCGAGCCAAGGGTTATAGGGATGCTGCTGGGAGTGAAATCACTCTCAGAGAAGTAGGCAGTAAAAGCTGGAGAGGAAAAAAAAAAAACTGTAGCAGCCAGCAGGAAAGGCAGGAACCTGGGCATTCAGGAATTGGAGCATCAATGGGGAACTGTTCCAGGTATTTCCACAGTGAGTCCTAAACTTTGCCCATGTGCCTGGCAGCATGGACCAAGGGCTCTGAGAGACAGGACCCCTTATAGGATATGTGAACCTGGGTCTTAGCTGCAGGTGGCTTTCAAACAGAGTTTGGCACAGAGGAAGGCCTGAATAGTAATGATATGACTATTATACAAATTCTATCCTTAGAAAGGCAGTACTGAGTTTCCAGGAATTGAGACCACCCTTCTGGACTTTGGGGAGCCCTAGCTTCTGGATGTGGACACCCTGAACCAGAAGTGATGATGGTCACTGTTCCTAACACAGAGACAGAGGCATTAGGGATGGAACAAGCTCCTTTTCCCTGGAATTCACCAGGCTTGAGGCCACCAAGGGCAAAAAGAATGGTCTGTGAGAAGAAGCAGAAAGTGCCTCACCTGGTCCTCCTGTGAGAAGGAGAGTGAGTGAGAAAGTAGCAAAAATATCCTCTGAGAAGAAAAAGCTGTGGCAAGTGTTGGGGTCATATCCATGGGTCTTCTAGTCAGCGGAGAATGGAGGAGAATGTGAAGTGACAGCCTGGTACTCTCTCTGGCTTTTTCTTTCCTGGCCTTTTGTTTCTCTCTTCTCCTGCTGGTGTGGACTGAAATTATGTCATTCATTCTCTGGAAACATTATGTTTAATGGCAGCATAATATAGTATTATGTAGAATAACTGCAATTTGTTTCATCACAGAAGTAGGAGATTTTTAACCCTGCTTTCTTGCCCTATATCATTCTCACAAGAGATGCAGGCTTTTCCTAGACAATAAAGAGAGGTGAGAGGAAAACTCTCTCACACTCCCCACTAGAGCGTAAGGGCTTTCTCTGGATGGTGATTGCCTGTTCTCAAGCCTTTCACCACCTTTCGTCTACCTGTAACTGAGGCTACCCTCACTCCAGTCCTGCCCCCCCCACTATATAATAAATGACCACTTAGGGAAAGTTTAAAGGGGACTGTAGTCTCAGATAAACTACTCACCAAGTTTTACTTAATATTCTGGTGAGTTTTTCCTCAGACTTGTGATAAGAGGGTTTGGCTGCAAAGTAAATTTTAGAAATGTAGTCCACTTGGAATACCAGGGGAAACGCATTGGCCATGTGAAGTCCTGTCTTCCAGCTGAGGACACCACCCGAGGTGATCAAGCCTACTCAACTTGGATTCTTCACCTGCCAGCTGTGAACAATCTACAACCTTAAGGTGACAAGATTCCTAGTAGAGTAATAAAGAGTAGCAGCAGTGGCCATTCTCCAATGGTCCTATTTCTTTGATCATCCTATTCATGGCCCTTAGGATTTGATGTCTCCTAACATGAATTTGAGATAAAGCATCATCTCATGTTTATACTTTGTTCCCTTTGGAAAGACCCTAGAAATTCTCTTCTTGTGCTTTAACATAGTAATGCTTACCAGAGCATCAATTCACTGCTGAGATGGCTTCAGTGGGGTCTAATTAGGATCAAGGGATCAGTAGAACCTTTTTCTGGTCCCCCTTACTCCAGAGGATGGATGTACTGCCAGGATCAGCTTCCATAGCCTCAGAACCCGTTAATGTATCCTGACTTTTTCCACCCAGCAAGAGATAGCCCCAGCAAGACAGGCTTCTCCATGTCCTTTCTCCAAAGGGGGTTGAAGAGGGCAGAGCCCCATGAATTGGGGGCAGATTGGGTGGCAGGGACAGCAGCTGCTTGAAATTGATTGTTCTTGTAGTTTAGTTAATATCGTGTAGCTCTCTCAGCTCTGCCATGGTGGCGACCTTTAGATAATAAAGGGAATTCTGGGAGATTTCTGACAGGCTCATGACATATGGAGTAGGTCTGCAAGGTCAGGCAGTGTATCTCCTTGCTCCTGGCCCCAGGGTAATGAATCTTGTTTTGACTTTACAAAGCTAGCCCAGCCAGTACCCCAGAAAGAAACGGAACCCCTACCTCTCAGTCTCATACTAACCTCTCAAATGAGTGCACATCTTGGGACCCTTCATAAGTCAGAGGGACAACTCAAACTTTTATAGCATGTGTGAGGAAAGTACAAACAGTGGATGTTTTGCTAAGGCCCCAGGAGAGCTGGTGTGGTTTCCAGGGCTCAGCCAGAACCCTCAGAGAGACCTGGGAAAGAAAACATCAGAAAACCCTTCCTGGTGTGAAAATCAGTGGTCCTGGGACAGGATCCACAGTAAGAAGAAACTGGAGTGAAAATGAACAGCAACTCTCCCTGACAGTCACCGTGTCCCATCATGTCCTGAGGGCTGGCCAGTAACAGTAGCAGTGTTGAGATAGGAATGGAAGATGGGAACAGGAGAAGCCCAAAGAGGAAAACCTACACCCTCAAAAGACCAACATTACCAAATCCTGGGGCTTGTTTCAAACTCTGCTGCAGAGCAGTGGGTCTTTTGTGCACTGCCTGGGGCAGGTAGGAAGCAAGGCATAGTTTACTGTCCTCTCCAGAACACCTGTTCAGCACTCTAAATCTCTGCATTTCCCACCCCAATAGTAAACATCACACACACAGACACAGACACAGACACACACACAGACAGACAGACACACACACACACACACACACACACACACACCCCTTAAAAAAGAGAATTCCTAAGCCCAGAAGTTTAAATCCATAACTCTTCTCTGCTATTTGTTGACTCTATTTGTTGACGCAAAGATTTCTGAGTGGGTGGAAATAATATGACATGTTTTGGGGCATTCTGAAAGCTGGGGGAATCTACCTTTCAGAAGTGTTTCTCTCAAGGACTGTGAGAAAAAACTCTGTTCCAGGCCTGTGTCATCAATGTGGAGATAATGCCGTCTCCTTTCATACCTCTGAGTTATCTTTCTATGCATGCCTTTCTGTGTCCACACCCCGTTTTATAATTTATTTATTTTTATTTTATGTGCATTAGAGTTTTGCCTGCATGTTTGCTGTGTGACGGTATTGGATTCCCCTAGAGCTAGAGTTACAGACAGTTGTGAGCTTCATGTGGGTGCTGGGAACTTAGCCTCTGGAACATCAGTGCTCTTAACTCCTGAGCCATCTCTATAGCACCCTACAGTCCCCTTTTAATGGATCTACTGGTTATATTGATTGGAGCCCATCTTTATATTTTTCTGTTGACCTCATTAATGAAGTAGAGACCCTTATTCAAATACATTTAGAAGTCTTTGATGCATTCTCAAGTTTTTTGTGATTAGGGCCTCAACATGAAAATATTGACTGAAAAAACATAATTGGACCTTAACCCATTATCCCATCCTAATGGCTTGAGTTGGGTCCCCATGATGGTAGCCATTTATTCAGCCCCTTTCCAGTGTAGGAAAGCATAGCTTGACAGAATCCAGGGGACTTTGAAAGAATAGAGCATAGGACACCACACTGGACAGGCAGCCCATTATTACTTCCTGCCTCATCTCTGGCCTTTTGACTATGGAGACCAGATCTAGTTTAACCCTAACTCCATCTTTCAAAATAAAGCATAGGGTCAATCTTTCCACTGAGAAAGGAAAAGGCTGAGTAGTTATTATTAGCCCCAATTTTCTAGAAATATGCAAGAGGGGCTGCAATACCACTCAGACTACCTTTTTAGGGGATATGGAAAAATCAGAGCCCGGATTTTTTCTTCTTCTCTCTTTCCTGCTCTGAGCCAGGGTTAGACACTTAGCTTTGAATAACACTGGAGTCTCTGAGGAAAATGACATTCCAGTAATGAAGCACATGCAGCTGGTACAGCAGTGACATCTAAATTGTTCCTTTGGTCCTGTTATTTTCTATAGAAAATTCTCCCGCTTCCCTCCTCCCTCCTCTTCTGCCTTTAAATCTTGTGCATAAAATACGCTAATAACAATCTTGGTGTCTCTATGTGAGTGACAGCTGAAATAAGAAAAAGACTAATCGTACCTCCTGCAGTCCTGTCACTAGGAGATTCATTGAACCTTCTCCCTCCCCCCATCACCCTCCCCCCATTCTCCCTTTCTCCATGGTCTCTTCTCAATGAGAATCATGGCCATTTAAATAATAATATTATAGGCTCTATCAGGGTGACAGTAGGGGAAAAATTTGGCTCAAACCCATGATTATTCCTTCAATCTAATAATTATTTAAATACCAGATAACTTCTTTCAGTCTAATTGCGGCCTTTCAGCCATCAGTGTCCCCAGGGCCTTTCAGTCACCCTCTTGCTCACCTTGTGGTACCAACATGCCTGGACTAGCTTTGAGGTTGGTCCTGGAATGTGAGCTTGGCCTACTGTGAGGGAGACCACCCTTCTATCCTTCCATTGTACTGACTCCACTGAGCCAAGGGAAGATTAGGCAGGATGTACATCAAAATCTCTGTTTTAGACAGTTCTTCCTCCTGGATTTTAATTCATTGATACCTGAAGCTCAATGAGGCCTTCTGACATCACAGGTCCTCTGGGTATCCCTAGCCAGCCCTCTATGATGCTCTACTTCAAAAAAGTTTCTTTTGTACTCTACCTTAGGGATGGACTGTCTCCTTTTATACCCTACCTCATCTGGGAGTGGTGGCACACTCCTTTGATATCAGAGGCAGGCAAATCTCTGTGAGTTCAAGGCCAACCTGGTCTTGTGGTTGATGATGTGAGTTTCAGACTATCCAGGGCTATATAAAGAAACCCTTTCTCAAAAACAAAAGCAAAACCAACCAACCAAACAAAAACAACAACAAAAAACTATCTCCAGTCCCTTCTGAAGCAGCTCTAACTCTGTTGGACGTAAAAGGAATTTTCTGTGCTGAGGGTAAATATGACTTAGGTGTGGAAATATCTATAACCTAAAGAGCTGGCAAACTGAGGATATTACAGCTCCCAAAACAGAAATGAGATGGCATTCTTGGGTGTGACGTGTCAGAGTCTGAAGAGGCTAGAGAAGATCAGAGGAGGCTACTGTCCAGGACTAGACAGGGACCACTGTACTCATATCTTTTGGACTCTCTCCTCCTATACCCTGGGCTTCTTGAGATCTGTCTAGAGCACCAATCCTTGGTCCAAGTCTAGAACCAGATTTTCTTCTGTTATATGCTGGATTCAACATAGCAAGATATCTTCTATCCCTTAGATAGTACAGCCTCCAGGTAAAATATAACCAGCTTCCCTACATCAAGGGAAGAAATAACTTTGTGTTGCATGGTAGTCTGTCCCTGACGGATTTTGTATCATTCTGGACAAGAAAATTCCTTTCTGAAGGGTTTGAGCCTTTTTTTTTTTTCCCTTCATTTGAAAACAGAGGTAAGTGGCAGATTAGAGTAACCTTAAAATATCCTTTAGTGCCTACCCTGAAGCAAAGCTCTCAAAGTCCAGCTGACTATAAAAGAGACCTGGAAGGCGGACCAATTATCCTCTGCCATGGAAGAAGGTGGACGAGGGAGTTCCTGGGATGCAAGATGTATCCTGACCCCCCTCTCCCCACTAATTCTTTGGATCCTGCTGTGTACACCATCCAGTCGAGAATTGGTCAATATAGGCATCACTACTGCTGTGATCACAGAAAGCACTGCAGTGGTTTTCAAAGTGATGCAAAGAGTGAACTCTATTGGCGCAATGATGGTGCTGGTGATCATAGTGGTGGTGTTGATGTGGAGAGTGAAGATGGTGGAGCTGTATCAGCACTGAGATGGTGCTGGAGGTTATGATGTTGAAAAGGATGGAGAAGCTGAGATGGTGGAGCTCTATCTGGGATGGTGGTGTTCTATCAACACCATGATGGCACTAGGGATGACATGATAATAACAGTGATGGGTGGTGGTATATGGAAGGCTGAGCTCTTTATTATTATATTGTATTGGAGGCAACAGTGAGGACAATGAGAGAGGTGATGGAAAAGCATGGGGACAGTTAAGCTTTATTAATATTGCAGTGGTGCTGGAGGTGACAAGAGGTGACAGCAAAAGAGTGTGGATAATCGAGCTCTATTAGTAGTGCAATGGAACCGGAGGTGACATTGATGGCAGTGATGGAAACCATGGGGAACAGTTAGGTCTTATCAGTACCATGGTAATGTACTGTAATGGTAATGTACAACTGTGATGGAGAGAATAGAGATGTTGGTGCTACCCACGGGTACTGTGGCATGAGATCTAGCATGCTATCACAAGGTTCTAGCAATTTTAACTCCTACTGCCACAACATCCCTTGAGATAAGGGATGTTAGTGACAACATGGGGGTATATGGACCTAGACTTCATAGAAAGGGCAACAATGGTGGGAGGAGGGAATCCTGCATTGAGCTGAGCTGGAAATGCCTCACTTTCACTTCCTTCCTGGATTGCCACTGACACTTATGCCAGCTGGTCAGGAAGGTATCAGATGCTGTAGGTGGCTGTCACCAGCACCTGCCACCTAGATCCTAATCAGGAAGATGGTGTCATCAGACCTGCAAATAAAATATTTAGTGGCATTTGCTTTCCCCAGAAGCAAGTGTGAAGTCTATTTGGAATCACAATCTCCATGGGGAAGATGCTGGGGAGGCTCTGTGGGTGACTCAGAAGTCTAGGACAATATGTCCCTGATTGAGAACTGGGAAAAGGAGAAGAAAACTGGTAGAAGAAAAGAGTCCAGAATATGACAACTGACTTCATGAACTAGACACAGAGAGATAGTGTGATGGGAAGAGGGGCGTTTTATTAAAAGAAAACTCTTGCTTGGCATTAGCAGAAAGTCAAGGTTAAGAGAAAGTACTCACTCACTGTGCAGTGTTACAGACTTCAGCCTAACTGAGAATGGAGTATCTGTTCTGAGACTGATCATATGGTAGAGGAAAACAAGGAGTTGGAAATATCAATTTGTAATAAAAGTTTTGGCCTCCTAAGCACATGGCATGGTTGATGTTGTGGTAAAGGCTTGTAACATGATGTCACTCCTGCAATGGCAGGTCCCAGGACTAAGCCTGTTTTTAGGTAGATGGAGAGACAGCATCCCAGAGTGGCCTTGTTCTCTGACTAGGTACATACAGCTGACACTCTGCTTAAAGCCAAATATCTGAGTTCTTCATCCCAGTGTTTACAATACCACACTGATGCTTTTCACAGGCACAGAGGTGGCTGCCTTTTTTACCTTGAGCTTACCTGGGTGGCCTGACCTTTGACCACTGAACCCTGCCTTAGAGCAATATCTTGGTTCTATCTATCTTGGCATGGATAGAATCTATGACCCTCAAGATACCAAACCTTTCCATCCCTTACCACAGGAGACAGTGTTTCTTTTGGACCCCAGTGTCCAGTAACAGCTGCCGGGGTGGGTAGCCCCTGGGCCTGGGGTGAGTTTCCTAAGTAGTCACCAGGATCATGCAGTTAGAGGGGTACAAAGAGGCTTGCTTCACAGATGTGCTGGAAAAGCCTGTCTGATCAGCTACACAGGTAGTACAGAGGAACTCAGTGGCTATTTAACCCAGAATCTAGGAACTGGAGGAGATGGGCCCCAAGGCATCATTTCATTTAGAAAGAGGAATCTTACAGACTGGCTAGTTATGGCAGCTCAGGAAACAGACTCAGGAAAATGCTAGACCACTATACCCACTATACAATTTGCTAGTGACAGACACTGGACCAGTTCTCTGGAATTCTCTGCAGTTCTTTCTGCTCGGTGACTGTAGGCCTTCTAATCATCAGCCCAGGGTTTCCACTCAGAATCTAGCTTTCAGCAACCTCCCTGATGTTTTCAGAAAGGCTGTATTGAGACTTGTGCTATAATATGACAGAGAAAATAAGCCTGGGTCTGTTCTTTTTCCCTGTTACTAACTTTCCAAATAAGCTCTGCCACAAGGCTAGGGGGATCAAAGCTCCTCACATGATGTCCATCCATGGGAAAGAAAAACCTTAAGGAGAGACATCACGAATTCCAGTGCCATTTCCCATCAGAGGACTTTACGATAATGTAACGGGTACCAGTGGTGTGGTTAAGAAGTTCCCCCTGCAGTACCACACTGAGTTTCACGACAACCAGAGAGCTAGGTCCTGCCATTATCTCATTCCACCAAAGATGGAAATGGAACCTGATTAGCCTAATGTCCCTGATTTGATCCGAAAGCCACTTACTACTGAACTATGCCATAGAGGAGGGAAGAAAGAGAGCTAACTGTGTCATCAGATGCTGGCCTCTACTCTGCGGGCTCTTCCTTGTGTGCATGAGTCAGGCATACATGTGGATATGTGATGTGGGAAGGCAGGAGCATGCAGTGCATAAACTCAGTGACACTGTGCTTCAGAGAGTGCTTCTATCCTACGAGCACCTTCATCTGGAATGGGGACAAGCAGCCTCATCTTCAACCCTCGTCTCGAATGGACAAACTGCTCTTAGGCCTCTGTCTGAAGCCACTTGTGGTATCAGGGGATCCCACCTGTAGCCCCATCTTCTAGAGAAAAATATGGAGTGTGGATTTATCTGGACATTCTGCAATTCCTCATTTATCTGGAGAGTGTGAGAATTCTGTTATTTCCTTTCTGCAGCTCCTCTTAAGGAATTCACGTCCTGCTACCGGCCTCAGGACATAGCTAAAAATAACCTGCTTTTCAAACTGAAATCTGGGCAAGTTGGGAGCCTTTGCTTGTGAGTCCGGAAGGGCTGTGGTAGAGTAGCTAAGGTCAGCTCCAGCCTCACATTGCCCTTCCTCTTTCCAAGGAAGCATGGGACCTCATGAATCACCTCCAGAATACCTATCAGAGTCGCTCTGGAGAAACAGGGTCAGATCGGACCACCCTGGCACTGTGCTGGCTGTAGACTTAGGCTGCAGAGTGAAGAGCAGGAAGGAGAATCTGTAAAAATACAAGAGAAAAACTGGGTGGAGGTGGTGTCAGACTAGTTACAACCCAGTCCAGCCAGACTGGGGAGTTGAGAGAACAGGCAGACAGGCAGGCCTTTGCTAAGCTCCCTGGGAGCACCTTCTCTTCCTAGCTGGAGTGTTTCCATCCCTGTCATTAGTGCACCCAGAGTTCTGTCAGTACTTGTCAACAAGGCTGCCCAGGCACTCTATTCAGCTTGAGAAAGGCTTTCCTAGTTAGATGGCTACCTCTTCCGGTGTAGCTTTCAAGTAACCGCAGTTCATTCTTAAAGTCAGGGGGAAGCAGGATTGTCCAGGCATGGCTGGGCCTCCTGACCCCTGTCCCTTTGCCTGGGATCTCCCTGTGCTGGTTTTAGTGGGTGTCCTCAGGGGTCCTTTCTGCTGACTGAACAGCTTCTTGGAATGCAGGCAGGAACAAAGCATTCAAGAGTGGAGGCTGAACTTGAAGCCCTGTGATCATGGCCCAGGGCTAAACTGGAAGATGATTGAACAGCCAAAATTCCCCAGCAGTGACCAGATAAAACTGACCCTCCCGTTCCTCTTCCTCTCCTGCTGCCCATGTATTCCTCAACAGAGGAAAGAGCCAAGGGCCTCCCATCTATTCCTCTCCCATGAGGCAGTTGTTATATCTGTCTACAGAAGAATAGGCTCATCTGCCATTTCAGGGGGCCTTTTAGGCTCTGGAATGGCAGGTTTAGGAAGCCAGTCTTTCCAATAACATTCTTTCCATAAGTCACCGTCTCTCAGGGACAATGAGGGGCACCAGAAGAAGTGACCAGTGCTTCTCCTTCCCTGTGGAAATCAGAGTATGAGAAGGTATAGGACCCAGGAGTATGAGGTAAAGCAAGTCTGAGATAAGAAGAAATGTTATTGACATATCATACTGTAGTAGGGGGTCCTAAGGTGAGTTTATGGGGAAGATATTTCAGTCCTGACATTGGCATTGACTGGCTGAGTGAACTCCAGTCTTTTAACCTCTCTCAAAGGCAAAACCTATGTCTTGGGAGGCCTGAAATAGAGATGCTTTGTACAATATAAATAAAAACATACAAACAGAAGCATACTATACAGTATAATGATAATCTTTAGCATTCCTCAGAGGGAAAAATAATGCTAAAAATAGAAAAACTGAAATATATAGCAAAAGAGTCATAGGGCGAGCTAGAGTTGGGAATCTTGGTCAAGCAATACAGTTTATGTAGAACTTACTTTTAGTCTGACCCCTTGCCTTGTGTTTTTCAGAACCATGTGAGAGCTGATACACAGAAGCGGAGTAACACAGGAAGGAGCCGTCCCCCACAGCCTTACCCCTCTCGGAATGGAGCAGAGGAGGTCCCAGCTGTGGGCCATGCAGGCTGACAACTTGTCTGTGGTACTGCTTTCAGTGACCTGGCTGCTGCTAGCTCGTGGAACCACAGGTATGCCTCAGTTCAGCACCTTCCACTCTGAGAACCGTGACTGGACTTTCAACCATTTGACTGTACACAGAAGAACAGGGGCTGTGTATGTGGGGGCTATCAACCGTGTCTACAAGTTGACAGGCAACCTCACAATCCAGGTAGCTCACAAGACAGGGCCAGAAGAGGACAATAAGGCCTGCTACCCACCCCTTATCGTACAGCCCTGCAGTGAGGTGCTCACACTCACCAACAACGTCAACAAACTACTGATCATCGACTACTCCGAGAATCGCCTGCTCGCCTGTGGCAGCCTCTACCAGGGTGTTTGCAAGCTCCTGCGGCTGGATGACCTCTTCATCCTGGTGGAGCCATCCCATAAGAAGGAGCACTACTTGTCCAGCGTCAATAAGACGGGCACCATGTATGGTGTGATTGTGCGCTCTGAGGGGGAAGACGGCAAGCTTTTTATTGGCACTGCTGTGGATGGCAAACAGGATTACTTCCCCACTTTATCCAGCCGCAAGCTACCCCGTGACCCTGAGTCTTCAGCCATGCTGGACTATGAGCTCCACAGTGATTTTGTCTCCTCCCTCATCAAGATCCCCTCTGACACCCTAGCCCTGGTCTCGCACTTTGACATCTTCTACATCTATGGCTTTGCCAGTGGGGGTTTTGTCTACTTTCTCACGGTCCAGCCAGAGACCCCTGAGGGTATGGCCATCAACTCAGCTGGAGACCTCTTCTATACCTCGAGAATCGTGCGTCTCTGCAAGGATGACCCCAAATTCCACTCCTATGTGTCCCTGCCCTTCGGCTGCACACGTGCTGGGATAGAGTATCGCCTCCTGCAAGCAGCTTACCTCGCAAAGCCTGGGGAAGCTCTAGCTCAGGCCTTCAACATCAGCAGCGATGAAGATGTGCTATTTGCCATCTTTTCCAAGGGGCAGAAACAGTACCACCACCCACCCGATGACTCTGCCCTCTGTGTCTTTCCCATCCGGGCAATCAACTTGCAGATCAAGGAGCGGTTGCAGTCCTGCTACCATGGAGAAGGCAACTTGGAACTCAATTGGCTGCTGGGAAAGGATGTGCAATGTACCAAGGCGGTAAGAAGCCTCCATGTGCTTTGCTCTCCATTTCTCTGAACCCTTGTACCCTCAGCTCCTGGGCCAGTAAAGGGCCTAGGATAAGAATGTGTTTTAGGCAACTAGGTAATGACTACCTATTACGGAGTCTTACCTACATTAGTTTCTTAAGATGAGTTTGCTAATCATTAAATCAATACCAATACCTGCCTTTGTACGCTTACAGGGCACCAAGGACTGCTTTTGGTGCCTGCTAAAACAAATAACTAAGCTAAATGCTCTCCAAATGCTTACCTACCAAGACAAGAGAACAAACACATAGACAGCTTAGCCTGATGTGGTGGTACACACTTATAGTCTCAACACTTGGAAGAGTTGAGGGTAGAAGGATTAGTTGTTCAGAGTTATCCTTGATATTGAGTTCAATGCTAGCCCGGCTACATGAGACTCTCGGACAAATAAAATGATACTGTATGCCAAATAGTAAATTTTCTATAGAGGAAAATAAAAGAGAGCAGAGAGTATCTACCTTTGAGAGAGTAGTATTTGCAGCAGTGGCTAAGAGAGAGAAGAGGGCATTCCATAGAGGGGTAGTAAGTGCAAAGAACCTTCAGCATGCCTAAGCCTAATATGAACATCAAGGGATCGCAGTTTGATACAAGCATAGGAGAGAAGGTAGCACAGCATACTCGTTGAGAATTCATGCTTTAAAGCTAATTAATTAGATTAAAAATCAATTCTTCTACCTATATCTTGTGTGTCCTTGAGCACGTTATATGTGGTATCTGAGCTGTAAGTTTTTCATCTTTAAAATAGAAACCATATTACCCTCTTTTATGAGGATCAATAATGTATGAAAATAAAATGTTTGGCACGCAACAATCATTCTGTAAATGAGCAGCCATGATTAACCTTCCTAATGATAGTAGTGAAGGACTTGTTATTTCCCAGTTATCTTACCTTCATAAAGTGAGAAATCTGGATTTAGGAAATCTCCAGTTTGCTTTCTAACACTCAAGTCTTATGAGCAAAGGCTCTCTTTCAACAAGAGTAGTGGAGTGGAAATGAAAGGGTTAACCCCTTGCAGCATCCACTCTGGTTCCCATGGGCTTGTCAGGAGGAAACTGCTGATTCCTGCTTGCCTTCCAGCCAAAGTTAAAAGGAAGAGGACACTGCTTTGCTCCAGTGGTGCTACAAAAAGACCAGTCCTGACTAGTGACCATAGGACATCAGAAATACTGGTAATGGCTGGAGGGACAAGTGCCTTGTAGCAATGGTTCTCAACCTCCCTAATGCTGCCACCCTTACTACATACAGTGCTTCATGTTGTGCTGACCCCCAACCACAAGCTTATTTTGTTGTTACTTCATAACTGTAATTTTGCTACTGTTACAAATCATGATATAAATATCTGATATGTGATCCCTTATGGTCTTGATCCACAAGTTGTGAACCCCTGCTGTAGGAGAAACTTCTTCCGTCATCTCCTGGAGCTAATACCATTTCAAGCATCAAAAGAGTTTGGTGTAAAATGGTGGTCTCCTTGGGTTTCTATATTCAAAAGGATCTCAGAGTTAGGAACTAGAGATGCTTTAGTGGTCTTTAAGAAATTTAAAGATCAAAGAGAAGCCTTGGCCCTGAGTTCAACTTTAACATAGTCTGTGAACTAACATGTAACTCTTAGGTCACAAATTTGAACATTTCTCCCACAAAAAAGCAAGGAAAAGGGATCTATCATTCACAGAATATCAGTTACATAGGAAGGGCTGTTTTGAGAAATTTATTATCTCACCCAGTCTTCACAGGTAAAACATTAATTAGCATACCCTTTTTACAGACAGAAAGACAAAGGCTTAGAGAGCATAAATAAACTGCTTAATTCTATATAACTGTAAGCCAGAAGGCAGGGTCTGAATTAAGTGCAGCCCACAGATTCCTGATGCAGGCTTTATGGGGCTACTGCCTCTGACAAAAGTCATATCTTAGTCATCCTATGTCCACAAAAATGAAAAGGGACATCATGCATTGGGAATAAATTGCCATCTAACCCAAGGGCTTAGGCTCAGAATAGACCATTTCCTTTGCAGTTCTGAAGATGCTAGCATCAGGAAGAATGTAGGGAAGCCCACGGTTGCCAGCAAGGGCTTTCCACTTCTGTGAGTGTATCTCTGTCACTTGTCACTGTATCTCAGAGACTGACTTATATCACAACTGTATAGTGGTGGGAAAAAACTGAAACCATGAAAACAAACCATAAAGAATTTTGACAATGACCCGACTCTACTATTTTATTTTATAGATGACAAATCTGAGGCCCAAGGAGGGCATGTAATAATCAGGGCTGATAGTGTAAGGACAGGGCTAAAATCTAGATTACCTAACTCTTATTGAGCTGCCACTGCCT
Source organism: Sigmodon hispidus (assembly GCA_004025045.1). Taxonomy (NCBI): domain Eukaryota; kingdom Metazoa; phylum Chordata; class Mammalia; order Rodentia; family Cricetidae; genus Sigmodon; species Sigmodon hispidus. The sequence goes on from PVIH01000095.1 coordinate 266,472, forward strand.
ACAGAACAAGGGTGAGAAGGTGAGGCAGCATGGGTAGAGATAAGTGACTAGTAATCACCTGCTTGGCACTGTCCAGTAACATGCTGGAAAATGATAAGCAACTGACCCCGTACAACAGAGGAAGAGGGAGAGCCTGGTCTACAGTGTTTGGCAATTCCTGTGGTGTAAACTCTGCCAGGCAGGCTGGCCTCTAGCAGGAGTGACATCATTGGATGTAGACGTATACTTAAACATCTCTCATGAGATAGCACCAGCATACAATGGCTTCTCTTTTAAACTGTAGTGTGGACTCTTGGCCACCCAGAGTTCAAGGTCATTCTTACTCAAAACTTGGTGTTCTTTCTTATGGAATGATCATATATTTTTTTTTAACACCATCATTCCTGCCAGTAGGAATGGCTACTGTCCACAAGTACCAAGGTCTCAGAGACATGTTCTAGTTCCCCTCAGAACAGGGGAGGGAATACAAGCTTGAGAAAAAGAGTGTGCTCTAACTTATTAACCAATTATTCTGAGGAAATAAAGCATCAGTTTGCTCCTCTCTGATGAGGGGATAAAGCAAGATTTAGAGAGGCACCTGAGCTACTCCCTGCTATATCTTTTGTTTTCTGAGACCAGGTGAGAACAGCTCTCCCAGCACTGAAGGTCTTTTTTTGGTCCAGAATCTGCAGTCTTTACTGCAAGTTTTCATGGTGAGCAGTTAGCTGGGGTGTCTTAGAGCACCCATCAAGACACAGCCTCATGCGAGGCACTATGCAACCCCTATCCTTAAGAGTCAAGGAGTGCCCTCTCTTCTTTTCCCTCTCTACCCACAGAGACATTTGGCCGGGCATGCTGTGGTCTTTTGAAACTTGAAAGCCTGCCCCAAGTGTCATACCTCTGTCTAGTTCTTCTTGAACAGTCCGCCAACTGGGAACAGAACATTTAAATGCATGAGCCTGGGGCTGGAGAGATGGCCCAGCGGTTGAGAGCACCGTCTGCTCTTCTGGAGGACCTGGGTTCGATTCCCAGCACCCACATGGCAGCTAACAACTGTCTGTAGTTCCAGTTCCAGGCAAACACCAAGATAAATAAATAAAGTTGAAAAAAAAAACTTTAAAAAAAAATGCATGAGCCTATGGGAGACATTCTCATTCAAAGCACAACAGCATCCGATTCTCCATTGGACAGTACCAGAAGAGGATGCTGTGGCCCCAATGGCCTCCGTCAGAACACAGGGTGGGAATGGGTCTTCTCATCCTCTGTACAGCAAGTTTTTTCACTTATTGGAAGAAGTCTTTTTTCAAGTGACTCAGTTCCTCCTGGCCTACCACTAATCCCCTTAAGAGGCTGATATAAGAAGAAATCTCTTTGAACACCTATAATATGCAAGAGATAATGGCCCACATTGATAAAAAGTCTTTTACATGCATTGTTTCATTTAATTCTCTATAATTCTTTCCAAAGGTATGTGGGGGGTGGTATATCATTCCAAATGAAGATTCTAATGTAGATTAAATTTTCCATCACAGCCTATAGTCTCAGCTGCTGGGAAGGCTAAATCAGAAGGGTTACAAGTTCAGGCCTTGCCTGAGCAATTCAACTAAAAGTTAAAAAGAGGAAGTAGCTTAGCCACAGAGCACTTGCCTAGCATGTAAGACACCCCGCTCCCCGCCGTGAACTCCAAGGGTAAATAAATAAAGAAATCACAAATCAAAAGACAATGTCCAATATTATCGTGACAATTTCAATGAGTCATCAGGATGGCAAACAGTAGGGATAGTTTAGTGGCTTAAAATTCCTCATGCCTCAAGGAAAAAATTCTGCAACCTAAGAAATACTAACTTGCTCAAAGAACAAGCAGGAAACCTCTAGGCTTGTGGAACCTTACAATGTTGCCTCTAGGCTGAATACCCTCTGAGGGAACCCTGTTTAAAGTAGACAGATCTTCACAGACTGACATGGTCTAAGGTGACTTTGAAAAGAATCAGGAGATGAGTTCAGTCAGCTTTACAACCTACACTGTGATTCACTCCCATTCTCTCCTTTCTTTCCAGCCAGTCCCCATTGATGATAACTTCTGTGGCCTGGACATCAACCAACCTCTGGGAGGCTCCACTCCTGTGGAGGGACTGACCCTGTACACCACCAGCAGGGATCGCCTGACATCTGTGGCTTCCTATGTTTACAATGGCTACAGTGTGGTTTTTGTGGGGACTAAGAGTGGCAAGCTGAAGAAGGTAAGAGCCGGTGACCCAACTGTTCTGACTCATTGAGTTCTCGGCTGAGGGACTCTTCTAGAAGGGAGTGGTCAGTAGAGATGGTAGTGGTCAGGAGAGATTTAACTATAGACAAATACTCTTGTCTTAAGAGAAGGGAATGGAATGTGGTTCAGTCTTAAGTTGTTTCTTCCTGTCACCAGTCAGTGAGTACCTAAGAAATACAAAGATATTTCGATGTTGTCAGTTATGGGTATTGGGAAGGTGCTTTGCCTAAAGAAAAAAACACTGTTAATTCCCAAATCAAGTAGAACTTATTTTGTGGTTGTTGTTGCTATTGTCCACATTGTAAATCATATACATTACAACCCCTACCTGGGACCCAGCTGTTGGTTGTAAACTGAAAGAAGTTGGCTAGGACAGGTTTTAGGTTCTAAGAGCTGTAGTGGTACATGCTGGCCTCAAGGTACATGGTTGGTGTCTAGGTACAAAGTCAGTAACTCATCTTTTCAGCAGTTGTGGAATGCTCTGCCCACTTTCTTACCCAAATCTCAGCAGCCAGGAGGATGGAGATATCTTCCAGACCTCCTTGAGTACCCCTACAAGCTAAAGGGAACAGGCTGTCTGGGGCTGGCAACAGGGGGACCCTCTTGCAAGGAAGTCTGAAGCCAATAGCTTGTACCTGCTTGTTGAGTGTTTAGGGTGTGGATAGGGAGCACAGCCTGGTTCATTATGTGGGATTATAACAGCTACATTCTTTCCAGTCCCAGCTAATTTGCTTTTCCCAAGTTTATTCTCCTGCCACCCCCCACTAGTCCTAGCACCTGTGGATTAAGGCACAGACAAGACTTTGCTGCACCTCATCCTTTGATATTGACATTACCAGGCTCCTTCCTCTTAATCCATTTAGAGCCCTTGGCGGTTATTGTTGGAAATAGTGAAAGAAAGCAAGATAGAAAGGCGTCTGAGGAAGAATTTCCATATTCTTTTAGTTTTGAGTCGTTATACAGGAGGTAGCAAGAGTTATAAGAAGATAGAGAACTTTCCAGACTTCTCTGGCCTTTGCAATTCCAAATCCCTTTGACTGTTTCTTGGCTCTTGGGAAATGTTCCTGCTTGTTTCTGTCTTGCACCATCTCTTTGCCCCACAGCTATGGGCCTGCCTTGGCTTCAGCATGTGGAGGAGAAGATGACTGTGGTCTTAGCATTTGCTTGCCTAAAGCTGGGGAGGGTAGGCGTCATTTCCTACAAGAGAATTTAGTTACTCTCTTGTTACTCTCTGAGGTTGAGAAGCAGTATATTCTGAGGGTCACATCTCAGCTTGGATGCCTGAGGCTGTCTACCTCAGCAAGGCTCACCTCATCTACTTGGGCACATTCGCCTGACACAGGAGACTTGGGCAAGGGGAAGAGTTGGAATACCACATAAGCAATCCTCAGCAGGCCATGTGCCTTTCTTAGACATCTACACATGAGGCTTCTATTACTAGTTTGTCTGCCAAAGAAAGTATCTTTCTCTAAAATTGTATAGAGGTTATCTAAGGTATAGCAAAAGCAGCATCTGGACTGGAACCTGACACTTTATCCATCTCCAGTTGCTGGTCCAGACTCTGTCTCCTTTACTATCTTGGAAGCTTTATTAAAGGATGGTCTTTTTAAGCCTATCACTGACGTTTTAATCATAGGGTAAGCCTAACAAAGTAGAACCATCTTTTCAAAATAGCACTGTCTTCTGAAAAGCCTTGGCAACATCTAGCCCACTGCCCTCATTATTCCACAGGGAAAATGAAGCTTAGATAAATAGAATGACTGATTTAGGTAAAGAGATATAAGGCCAGTTGTTTCTTGACTTGACTCCAAACTTGGCACTCTTTTTAATTTGAGACGCAGCAGTAGAACTGAGGCTGAGAGAGATTTTCAGGTCCAGACTTGCTACAGGTTCAGTCAAGGGCTAGTGTTTCTACTTACTCTGGCCTTAGACCTAAATTAAGAAATAAATATTACTAGATAAGAAGAATGGCTCAGCCAAGCTTCACAGGAACATCTGCTGACTTCTTAGTATTCATGCATCTTACTCAGTACACATGTGAAATTGTACACACACACACACACATACACACACAGAGCTCAAGTTATCTGGGCCTTGTATGAACCCTAGCAGACCAGTAACTGTGGAGGTACCAGGTTCAAGGGCAAGGTTGTGGACATAGCTGCCCACTTCATGTCCCAACTTGCAAGTTGTCTGTTTCTTATTGTGAGATGCTGTTCCTTTGACTATGAACTCGTGATACTCTCATTTTTTTCCTCTGAGAAGCTCATCCTTCCCTTCTGCTCACATTTCTTTGAGGTACTTGATGTCCATATCTGGTTCCTAGTGGCCTCTCACTTACCAAGCTACTTATGCCCACCCTCTCCAGAGAGAAAGCCCATGAAGAATTTATGGAATGTCCCCAGGAAATTCTAGCAAGGTCCAAACCTCATAGCTCTTTCAACACAGGAAGGAAAATAAAGAAAAAAATAGCTAAGAGTCAGGCAAGGGGAGGGAATATGGGTGCGTCAGAGCTACTCACTTCTTCCCTGCCTGGCCAGGCGTCTCTCAGACAGTCCAGCTCTCATCTACAGAAACTGGTAGGAACAGGATGTCCCTGAGAGGGGAAGTGAACTCACCCAAAGTGGAATAACTACAATATGATCTTAGATGCTCATGCACATAGGAAACTAAAGGACCAGGCCCTTGTTTTCTGAGGCACCAGCAGGTGGAAAGAACTGGGAGAATAGCACTGAGAACCTCAAAGCCAAGACGTAGTACATGTAGGACTAAGGGCTGTGCTCTACAGGATGTGGGAAGACAGGTAGAGCTTCCACAGGTACAACAGCCCAAGCAATGGATGTGGGATCAGTCGTGAGGTCTCATCAAAGAGGAAGAGTACGAGATTATGCTTTTAAAAGGTGAATGGGAGTCAAGTATGGTCCAAGCCCAGAGAAGAATGTAAGAAAAGGGCTGAGGATTAGAGCCCAGACAGTTGTGTGGTAGTACATGCTTCATCAAAATCAATTAGTCAATTAGTCATCACTATAGAAGCAGAAGGACAGCTTCCAGATCATAAGCAGCATCAACTCCACTTTATGAGGGAGATAATATCACAACAGAGTGTTAAGAAGCCAAATATGAAATAAACAGGGGCGGCAAGGATGTGGGAATCATGCTGTGTTAAATAGAGTTCTAAAAGGATGGAAACCCAAGGAAAAGGAGCAAATGAAGCAGATAAAGACAGCTCTCCAGATGATGCAATGTGCTGAGCACCTTTATGTTCTAGGTGCTATGTTACATTGACCTCTGATGTAGCCACTCTGAGGCAAATGCTGTTATCAACTTCACCGTACATATAGGACATAAAGCAAAGAAATTTGTCCAGTTCATGGCTGAGCCCAGACTTGATTCTCACTTGTTACCGTGCACTCAGCCATCAACCTGTTGAAGATGAATTAGGCTTAGTCATTGTGGCCCAAGAGGTTGATATATAGGAGTTGCTGCTGCAGAACCACATTTTCCTATAACATAGGGAAGGACTTGCTAAAACCAAACTAGCTTACTTTAGGGAATGAATACCTGGTCAGTAGATACATCCAGTAAGGGCTACTATATAAGGACTAACCCTAATTTTAGCCCTGCATTCAACTATAAACTCTCTCCCAAGATGTCACTGCTATGGGAGACTTTAACTCTCTGAATGAAACATGTATATGGTAGTTTGAATGAGAATGGCCCATAGTTATAGATGTATACACGTAAACGCTTGGTCTCTAGTTTGTAGACTACTTAGGAAGTGACATTGTTGGAGGTGTATCCCTGGGAGGTGGCTTTGAGGTTTGAGAAGCCCACGCCAGTTTCCCTCTGCCTCCATCTTGTGGATAAGATGTAAGCTACTGTTCCATCAGCCCGCCTGCCTGTCCTGCTGCCATGCTTCCCAACATGATCATGGACTAACCCTTTAAAACTGTAAGCAAGCCAGCAATTAAATTATTTCTTTTATAAATTGCATAATCATGGTATCCCATCACAGCAGTAGAATAATCACTAAGACAATGGGACAATGAAAGACAGGCCATAGCACAGAATGGGAACAAAGGGAAGAAGGTCCAGGCACCCTAGATACGGACTTTGTAGTTCAAGCTGGTTCGAGCCTACCCTAGGAGCAGGGCTGAAAGTTTCTCAGTTTTAGGAAGAAGTGTTGGGTATGGGCATGGCAGGGCCAAGGTGGTGAGGATCCCTGGGGCAAGACACAGAGGATGTCTGAGGCAAGACACAGGAGATGGCGTGTATGGTGTCCTAGAGCCTGAACACTGCCCACCGTGGTGACATCCTCCTAGTTAGAATGTACTATAGGGATACAGAGAAAAGAGACAATGCCCAAGCAGGTAAAGGAAGAGTGTTGGCGGGAACTGGGAAACTCATTTCAGATGTCTTTCTGATTCCAGGGAAGAGTGGAGTATGCAAACCAAGCACAAGTTAATGAATGGGACACAGAACCAGGGCCATGCTGAATTAGGGAAGCGTGTGTCGGGGACTAGCTGAAGTTTCAGGGTGATGCTGCTCTGGTTCCTTCCCTCCACTCACAGTGACTAGAACTCTGCCTGCCTCTTTCACACACCACCACATGCCCTTGCAGAAGCTAAGGTGACACTCTGCTTCAGTATCCAATCTTTGGGACTGAGGATGCAACAAGGAGCAAAATCTGCTGTTTCTTTGCCCCTAGCCTCTTAGAAAACTTGCCTGTTGCTTAATACTTCTGTCATGTGCTCTACTCAGGCACTTCAACCACCAAGGGCAATGCCTGTGACATACCTCAAGCATCTGACCCCACGGCCAGATAAAATACCTCACATTAGGGACTCTGTAAGCTGACCTCAAATGTACTGGGATGTGCTCTGCCTAACTTTTTTTTTAATAATTGGTATAGAACTGGATGCCAAGAGTGACTCTTACGGGTGGGGCTATTGCAGAGGACAGTTTTCATCGTGGGTGGGCAGTGGCAGTGGATGAGGAGTCATGGAAACTGAAGAACTCCTACTGGATTACAGGAAGAAAATGCTTTCTGGATAGTATTTGGAAGAGGGAGTTGTGGTACCCTAAGATGTTAGCTGGTAAGACAGGAGGGGACAGCACTTCCAGCGTTGCCTAGAGACCCTGGAATAGCACACACAACCATCTGCCTCACCTGGATCAGACGGGAACTTCGCAGTAGGCAGGTGCAGAGGCCCTGGCATCCACTGTTCCTCTAGCAGCCCTTTGCTTTTTACTTTTTGGGACATTTTTGCAGATTCATCAAGACTGTTCAAGCTCTAGGGAGAACCCTAGCCACTTTAAAGTCACTTTTTTGAGAATTAGCTAACAGTAGCCACTGAAATTCCCAAGACTTTTAAAAGTGATTATTTCTGCTTTTCCAAGGAATATACCAAGGTAAGATTTCTAGTCTCCAGCATACGAGAAGCCCTGACATTCCTACCATATCTTCTCCTAATCTCACAATTGATTCCCTAATCAAAGCCAGACAAAATGTCAGCTTCTTGCACTAGCATCTTAGACCTTGAAGAGCTGATCAGGATTCCTTCCTAGGGTGCAGGGTTAGTGCTCAGAGGTTTGATGAAAGTAACATGTCCAAATTTATACACCCTTCTTCCCATACTGACATACACACAGACTTCCTTCCTAACACCCAAGTTCCTAGCCTATTACTTGGCACCCCTTGTGGTGTGGAGTCACTGTGGCAGCTGGAAAGCCTGGCTGCATAAAAAGCTGGGAAACATGACTTTCTTCCTTGCCAGTCCCACTAAACAAGAACAATAGCCACTGGTTCCTCAAAGTGGAAATGATTCACTTCTCTCTGCATGAATCCTTGATCCTGTAAACAACCAGGAATAGGAGCTGGGGAGGCAGTTCCAGAAGCCCTCGTGGTTGTCCTGAGACTGGAGACATTTGACCTGGTCCCTTGGCTTCCCCAGGCATTCCAGCAATTCTGAGGTGTGGAGTGGTGGTGGGCCAGTGAATGCTCTCTGATCTCCAGAGAGCCTATCTCACAGAGGTGGGACACTGGCTTGGAAAGTCACTGCCACGTCACTGTAATGGAACTGGCTCCTTGCCCAGACGCCTGCCACCAAATTCACTGTTTGTTTTGTTGTTTTATGGACCCCTTGGGTCCAGAGGACTGATCTTCCCAAAGCTGGGAAAGAGGCACTGGTTGGTACAAGTAGTAAGTCATACTTATAGATACCCTCCCCCATATGTATATCCTGCTCAGCATGACAGATGTAATCAGAGGGTTTCAGCTTTATACAGAGTCCCAGCAGGCTCCAGGGAAAGGGCTTCCAGTCTCCCAGAATCCTTCTGAAAATGGGAAGCTAAGGGCTTATCTATCTTTTGCATATTTTGTGCAGCTTTGTACAGTTCAGTCCTGGTGATTCCAGTTTGAGGCATAAAGCAGAGTGTTCTGCTGGCAGTTCATAGTTGTAAGAGTGAGTTCTTACAACTCAGAACTTATTACAGGAAAGTAAAAAACTAGGGAACTATGCCTTGGAGCAGGAGATTGGAGGTAATGATTCAAGCACATAGCATTCAGGTAATCCAAATAGGCTCTGTAGAATTTGCTACAGGCCAAGGTGCTAATGTGTAGAAGTCACATCCTCAGGAAAGTGCCCACCACATACATTCATGTCCTTTAGGCAATTATGTCTTGCCTACCTATGAACAGGGACATGGATAAGTGTCTCTGTCAGAAGGGACTTCCAAAGACCAGCTACTCCAGTTCCTTCCCTTTGGGGTAGGACTAATAGACATAATGGAAATTGTATAGTTTCATGTGATCTGGTTCTGAATACAACCTGGCAGCAATGTGATTTCTACAGTGACCTGTTCTGTAAAGCAAAGGTGATTCCTATTCCTGCTCCATGAAATGATGTTACTGGAATAGTATTTATTGAGTGCTGTGGTTTGAAGGAGAATGCTCTCCCTGCCCATAGGCTCATACACTTGAATGCCAGGTTGCTAGTTTGTGAAATCATTCGGGAATAATTAATAGAATTGACCTTGTTGGAGGAAGTGTGTCACCGGGGATAGGCTTTGAGGTTTCAAAAGCCCATACCAGGCCCAGTCTCTGTCTCTGTCTGTCTCTCTCTCTCTCTCTCTCTCTCTCTCTCTCTCTCTCTCTCTCTCTCTCTCTCTCTCTCCTCTCTTTACCTTCTCTCTCTGCCATAGGCTTGTGTTTAAAATGTAAGCTTTCAGCTTACTGCCTCAGAACCATACCTACCTGCCTCTTTCCATGTTCCCTGCCATGATGGTCATGAACTCTAACCCTCTGGAACTATAAGCCCCTATAAATTCTTTTATATGTTACCTTGGTCATAGTGCCCCCCATCATAGCAGTAGATGGGTCAGAAGCTACTGTGGAAAGTACTCATCCAGTGGAGATCTTAGTGTGGGAAGACAGACAGAAGCCAGAGGTAAGCATGAGCCCGAGCCTGTGTGGATGGATAGTGTGCTGATAGAAAAAAAGTCAAGGAAATGTTTCACATGAAGCAGGAGAGAACAACTTGGCAGTCACAAAGTGTGGCCTTTTTCTTTTGTTTGGTAGAATAAGGTGGCAACAAACACTTTAGGTATTTGTCATCAGGATTAAAAAGATAGTATATGAACATTACTTAGTAATGATTGTTATGGGAGTCTTGTGTGATTTTAGGCATCTTTGAGATTTCCCTCCAATCCCCCTTCTCTCTGGTTCCCTGGAGGAGTGATTGACACTATCAGATCAGGCTTCCTTTTAGTGACATGTTTGCAAGGTCAGATAAAAGAAGACACTCCTGACCCCTCTCCCCAGTCCTGAGTCATGGGAAAAAATATTTGGAAGACTGGCCAGCTGAGCCCATCTAATCTAATCCCACTGGACTTTGGCATCCAGCTACATTAGTCACCAGTGAGAGCAAACAATATGTGCTGACCCTCCCTAGGGCGGAGCTGCAGGAAGTGAGGTTCTAAGCCTGCTGCTTTGCAGAATTAACCAAACCAGCACTGTCCTCTCTTGATGCATGTACTCAAGCCAACCACAATATTGTAATGCCGTACAGCTCTGCCCCATAGGGAGCAGTTTCTTCAACTGGACCACCATTGTCTGCCTTGCCAGATTGCTGTGGGCATCTGAAATGAAGGATGTAGAATATCTGATACAGAGCCTTGTGTGGAGCTTAAAGGAGCTCAGTGAATGGCAGCTGTTACCATTGGCATCCTTATTGCTAATGTTGCTTTAGTCACCCCTGTTACTGTTTTTCTTTGAGAGGTCTGAGTTCTCTTTGTTTTGATCCTCATTTTTAGATGCTGGGGTCGTTGTTTGCTCTGTGCCATGTGGTAATATTCCATATACTTCTTCTGGTCATATGGCTAATCAAGGAAAGAGGTGGAAATCGGAACGTTTCAGGGTTGAGATCAGCTCCACACATATTTAAGTAATTTGTATAATCTAAGATGATTAAACAGAAAGCTCCTGTCTTCTGGAATAGTTACCTTCACTTTCCTTCCTGTTAGCATACCTTCTGTCCAGTGAGATGCAAGACAGAGAAGCTGAACCTAGAATTCTGAGCCTCCTGCTCCCTCTACATCCTGTCATAGATTTAAGAAAGTTCTTTAGGCTTTAAGGTGGAAACGAAATTGAGGAGCTGATGCCAACATGTCCTAACCAGTCACTACCCTCCTCCTCTTCTGGATTCTGGTCCAAAGCTAGTGCTACCAGCTGAGTATTGTCACTGTCCCTTGAAAGACACTTGGCACCAATGGGCTCTGTAACAAATCAGATTGGTTCCTGCTTGAGTGTTCTGGGGTTTATGAACAGTCAACAAAGACAAGGGTAGAGACTACAGAGTTGGGAGCTGTGGAGGGGTCAGGGTCTTCAAGGAGAAGACTGATACAATCAAGCAACAAATATCAGGAGCATTCTTGTAACTGTAAATGGATTTTACAGCTAGAGGGGCTTATAAAACCAGGTCTATTCTAGAGTTTCTGGAGAGTAATATATATGTCATTTTCTGGAGAAGCTAGCCAGGGCTTGAAAGTTTGGGTTGCCTACTCAAATTCACACAAGCTCATAGTAACAAATAAGTTCTGGAGTCTGGGTTTGGGCATCTCATCTTTGGTCTCTTCTCTCAATGACAGTATCTTTCCCTTTGTATTTAACATTAGATTGGCTGTTGCTTCTCCCTAGAGGGCAAACATTTTTCTGAGCAGAATCCACCTTTGGTCTGGGGATTATTCTTTCGGAGCAGAATCCACCTAGCCTTTGCCAGGCCTGACCATGTAGCCTGCCCTAGAGAACTGCTTCTTTGACCCTTCATTCTACGTCTGGAATTCTTATGAAAGTCTGTCTAGCAGGAATGCTATTCAACCATCAAATGTTTGCCCTAGAGCTGAGAGGTTCTGACAAGTTACTGCAGTGGGACTCTGATAAGCCAGCAACTGTTTACTATAAACTGGGTACTTCCTGTATACTAAGGTCTGAGATGAGTATCTTTTCAGTAATACTTCAGCAACTTTTATCAGGTAAGAATTAGTATGTCCATTTTACATATGAACAAATTGAGTGAGGTCCAACAAAGTTAATGACAGAGTTTCTTTGCTACAAAGCAGAGAGCTTGGATTTATATTCAGATCTCCATAAATCCAAATGCAGAGTTTTAACTTTGGATTTTACATTTTATTGACATTCTTTTAAAATCTATTATTCTAGCTACAGTCTTGTTGTGTGGCAACTTCTCCCTTTTCCTGAGGAGACACTACATGAATTTCTTACCCCAAATAGGAATTCCATGACATACCAAAGTATAGATACCACCAAAGTCCAACTTGGTGAACCAATGAGTTTTTAGTTTTAGGAGTATGAGTGAAAAGTTGCAACTTCAAAAATGATTCAAAGAACTACATTTCCAAGGCCAACCATAACATGGGTGACAGTCCACAAAAGCTGGGAAACCAGAACACACCGCACAGCCTGCAGGCATCTCAAGAGGTTGGAGAGTGTCCTTTCCAAGTGACTGGGGTCTAAACCTCTTCCAGGCAGCTTTGCTGGTAAATTTGGTAAGTTTTGGGGACTTCCAAAAGCCATTTTGAGTTATTTACATTTTTGCTTAAGAAGCTTCCTGCAGGATGGAATGTTTCAAGCTCTGAGGAGACCATTACACAAGTGTCTCCTCCCCCCCAACTTTTCATAGAGTTGCAAGAAGCAGTGGTAATGGGATAGACTAACGTTTTGCATTTTGTAAAGGAAAGGTGTCCAGGAAACCAGGAACATGGCAGCTGTCAGCTCAGCACACTCTCACTACACTCTCTTCAGGCTTCTTCCTTGGATTCACAGTGGGTGGGATGGCGGCCTTTTGTGCCACACACACTCTCTAGCTGACTCCCCTTTCTCCAAGCATCACCATTTGCTCAGAGCTTCCTGAAGGGGATACAAAAGAGAGCTACTGACAAAGCCAAAGGCTGTTGGGTAGAGCAAGGGGCCTGGTCTGTTACCCATGCATCCCCCCCCCCCCCGCCCTCAGAGCCCCTGGATTTTTCTTTAAAGTCATTGTTTAGGATCCTTTATGTGCCACTCATGCCTATTCAGAGATGGCTGGGCAAAGGTTTCAGTGTGGGTGAAGAGGACACTGAGAAATGGAGTCATTTTGATTTAGCAAATCGGAAGAGACATTAATGCAATAGTTAACAGCAGACCACTGTTGAGGGGGTGGACCCGGATGTTCAATCTTTGTTTATGGAGCTTACGCAATTCCATCAATATTGATGCCTGATGCCTTTGATTCTGACACTAATCATGGCTATGAATTAAATTTGCAGCCCTATAATTAGGATTGCTATTAATAGGGCCCTAAGCTAAGTACCACCATGTCCTGTGTCTTTCTGATGGTTGCAAATGGCATCCTTGGAACTCTACTAATAGGGCACACCTGGGATTTGCCAGGAATGATGGGAAAATTATACATTCTATATTTGTATTAAGCCTTTACTGAAATGCCAGCGAGCAAAGGTGAACCTGGAGAGAGAGAGCAATGCCACACAATGCTCAGGTATCAGCCAGGTGTCTTCTCTAGGAGTCTTAGGATACTCCAGAGTAAACTGGGGCTGTTCATGCTCAAACGCCAGCTCTCAGAAAAGTTTTTGCCTCAGTCTAACCTGACATCACCCAGAGACTAGATACTACTGTGGTCATTTCTCCTTCAGACTTTAACATGGCAGAGAGGAGAGGAGAGGAATGTTTCATCCGAGCTGTGTTTAGCTGGAAAATTATTACCTATACCTTACTGATAGACATATTTAGGATCACTTCCAAGTGAGTGATGGGGACGACTTCTCCATTCACAGCTAATCCCACCAACTCCACCCAGGCAGCCCTGTGGATGAAGAGAACTTAGCCCTCTCATATATCAAAAGGCCCATTGTGCACAATGGTGGGTTTGAGGAGGGTGCTTGAGCCCTAACCTGCAGTATGTTGAGTCACTGGAGAGACTGGAATTTCAATAAGAACTACACAGCTCTACACTAAAGACACTAACATGCCTCATTCACCTTCCACCTAGATAATCCTGTAGTTGTCATGCACAAGGATTACTTAACTTTCCCCATAGCATCTGCATGATGACCCTGTATCACTTCAAATAGTTATGTGCCCCAGTGACATGAGGCCTGCATTAGCCAATGCTCTTTTCACCTTCACACTGAAAATATTTTTTCTTCCCAACCATCATTTATTGATTTTTTTTTCCTTTTGTATTTTTCAGTCACTATGAGAAGATCATGGTTTGAGTTCAAGTTCTTACCCTATTTTCTGTGGATGTGGCCTTGCCTGAGTTAGCTAACCTCTGGGAAACACAGAGTTAGAGGTTCACCTCCTTAGAGAGATTGGCAGGTTTCCTTCACAAGCTGTCTATGAAGTTAAACAAAGATTGAAGCTGCTTAGCACAGGTCCTGACTCCCCCACCCCTATTCTTTCCTTTGCTTTCCATCCCTTCAGGAATGATGAACAGAAGGAGCAATTTCCCAGATGAAAACTGTACACTGAAACCCTCAGCTCCTTCCTCCCACACACTAAAATGCTAAACTGAACAGGGTCTTCCTGTGCCAATGCTATAGTTTCTGCTGTTTTTTGTCTCAGTAGGACCAGAGTCTTGGGTGACCTAAAGACAACCCCAAGTTCAGAAACATTCTTTTATTGATAAAAGTTGGCTTCTGTGAAATTTTGCTCATGGAATAAGAATTCTGTTGGGTTATTGTTGAAATTAGCATTGTCATGTTCTCCACTAAACTTAGACCATTAATCAGTTCTTCTATTATTGAAAGTTGGCCTGGTGGTAGACAAGTCTTCAAGGACTTGAGACTATGGGCAAGAGTATGTAAGTATGTAATTGGTCACCGTTCCCTAGCTTGGAGAATTTTAAACACTTTCACTATTTACCATTCATACCCTACATGTCTACCCTTCTGTGTAAATACACCCTTAAAAGCAAGCGTATGCTAAAACAGCAAAGGGTGGGTAACCAATATTAGCATAGAATTTGGTCACGCCTCAGTCTCAGAACAGATTTTAGTGTAGTTGAAGCCTTAATACCTTGATTTTTATCATTTATCACACAAGTGTTTTCCCTTATACAAGATCATAACCAGAGGTGAGATTTCTGTCAGATAATTGTAGGATAGCTGTTGGTTTTGGTCCCTTTAATGCTCGAAGTTGTCCTGGCACAGGCCAATTTCACAGTTCCTATCCCATGTGTACCGCATAGCTCTGCTCACTTTGTTTTTTTATCTTGCTACTTGCAAAGTCTTGGATAGTATGGCCAGAACCCCCAAATCTGACTTATTCTAAATGACTGTATTAGGTACCCTAAAATCTCCTCCTTTCCTCCAGTCTTTCCAATAATCTAATGAGGCTACTGCAGAAGTCATAAACTGTGGACAGCTTTAGTCTTTGGCAGATTGGTGGTATCCCCAGAGGAATGACTATAGACAGAGAAATAGAGGAAAAACTTGCCCAACCTCCCACAACCATCAAATCATAGAAATAAAACGGCTGTCTCCTTGGTGCCTCCCTGATATTTATGTCTGAGTTCAGCAGACACCCCTGGGTTGTGGCCAGTCTGTTTCAGCATTAGTCCATTACACTTTTTATGATGCATGTTACCCACCTCCCCTACCTCACCCGGAACATTTTATGACTGTCCTTTTCATTTCTAGAAAGAGCTTCACAGAATGGCAGATGCCTGCATTTCTCCTCTCTTTGGGGAGTTATTCATGGCAGCCTGTCCCAGGCTGTAAACAGCAGGAGATAAACCACAGACACTGGCAGCCAAAGCCTAATACTGGGAGGTTCAGAATGTGATATATGGTGATGTATGGACCAGACAAACCTGGGGTTCTGGGATCCATGCCCTTTATAAGAAAGTCAGGGCTGCTATAACAGTATTGAATGATATCACTCTCCAGGTCTGCACAAAAGTTGGAGGGAACTCTCTCCATTCTGTCTCATACTGGTGCCCTGAAGCCTCCTATCCTATAACTAATTAGAACTGGTACAATTTACAGTTAGGAAAGGAGAGCTTCCTTTGGAATTATCTGCTCATTCAAGAGGCTATACAGACATGCCCTCTATACATGCATGCCTCTTGCCTCCCACCTCTCGCTTCTACATGCTGGAGCAACTTCTTTAGAGTGTCTCTGCGCTCCACCCACTCTCTTTGCAGCGTCCACAGCAACTCCTTCCTCCTTCTACCTTCCATTACTCCTGTTGGTACTTCTCTCTTCCTCACAGCCCAAACCAAATCTTACCAATCCATCACTACCTCTTCTGCATCATAAAACATCAGCTTGGGCTCTGGGTTTGTGGCAGAGATATTTATTTATCTCAGCTCTTTAGTTGCACCCATAAGTAAGTCACTTGTGACACTGTGAGAGATACTACCCAGGGCCAGTTTTGTTCCATAAAAGACAACTCTGGAAGAAGAAAGCTGACTTCTAAATGAATAATGAGAGATTATAGATTCTCTCATTGCATAGATAAAAAATAGAAAAGGATAGGGGAAGAGGAAGTGTCAGGGTGAGGGAGACCAGATCCTGGATAATCAGTGTATAGGATGAGTTCTTTCCCCATTGTCCAATCTTGGTGACCGGGCTTCAGAGAGAGAGGGTAGGGGATAGCGTTCTTTCTCTCCTTATTTGGTTTAGACTCCACATCAAATGAAATATGTGAAGGAAACTGATATGCATTTAAAATGTGTGTACACATCGGACTGCTGAAGATAGTGGCTATTATACTTTGTGTATGTTTTTTGTAGTAAGCTGCTAAATTATTTATTGGGCACTGAGCTTTAATCTCATAAACCTGCCTACAGGCCCCCAGCATTGGCAGCCTGAGCACTGAGCATAAAACCTTCAGTCTGCTGCTGCCTGGGCCACTCTGGCTGGCAATTGCTCTCACTGGGCGTTCCCTCAGATAAGCTTATTAGCAGTCTACAGACACTAGGAAGACCCTTCTAGTCTTCCACCACTGCAGCTTGGAAAATGATTTGCATGTTTTAGCTGGCCAGGGTCCAAACATCCACACTCAAACATAGACCATGTCAGAAGGTTGCAGTTCTTCCTAGGCTGAGGGTGTGAGTCCCAAAAGTCAAAGCAAATGATTGCAAGACCAAAGCTATGTTCATAAGCTATGGCATGCCACACTTGCCCTTTTAAAAACTTTTATAAACTTTATTTATTTTATGTGCATCAGTGTTTTGCCTGCATGTGTGTCTGTGCAGCTATGGCATGCCACACTTGCCCTTTTAAAAACTTTTATAAACTTTATTTATTTTATGTGCATCAGTGTTTTGCCTGCATGTGTGGATCCCTGGCAACTGGAGTGACAGACAATTGTGAGCTGCCATGTGCATGCTGAGAATTGAACTTGGGTCCTCTGGAAGAGCAGCCAGGGCTCTTAATTGCTGAACCATCTCTCTAGCCCCATCCTCTTTTAATCTTAAAATTTGCCACTTTTAAATAAAAAATGACTTATCTTCTTTTCCTGGCTCCCAGGCCTGAGGGTACTAACCTGGGCATGAGTCTCCTAGTCATGGTCTTAGGGCTAAGATAAGACAATATGCTTACCCTTGTGTTTGGGTTCAAGTAACACAGAGATCTGTTTTGAACTGATCTTGCAATCTTAATAACTCTGTGAGCTGTGACCTTATGGAAGAAGAAACTGGTCCAGAGTAGTCAAGTGACTCCACCAGTGTTGGCAGGCACCAGAATTCCCTTCACTGTGGTCACCTCCTACATGTGTCAATTAATGAGCAAGGGATCAGCATGGGAACTGAAACACAGATAGTCCCTGGCATCTGCGACCCCTGGGCAATGCAAAACTAAGGTCAATACCCGCAGCTCTTGAAATAGAAATTTGACCGAGATGACGGTTGTTCTTTCATGTCTGAGCTTCCATTCTTTTAAAGGAGAAGAGGCAAGGCTAGTCCTGTCTTGGTTTTATCACGAACTGTGCTGAGTATCTGGAACCTTCAGGAAGGCCCAAGCAGAGCACAGCACAGTAGCTGAACACCCATTACTTTTAACTTTTATTCCAGAATTTATGTGGCAATGATATAACCAAAAGGAAAAAATGGTTTGCAAAT
The DNA here is from genome assembly GCA_004025045.1 of Sigmodon hispidus. NCBI lineage: Eukaryota > Metazoa > Chordata > Mammalia > Rodentia > Cricetidae > Sigmodon > Sigmodon hispidus. The sequence continues at coordinate 284,358 of PVIH01000095.1, forward strand.
ATTTGTACATAAAATGTTTAGTGTAAAGGCCTTGTTAATTTAATCAGATTCAACACTGTCTGTAAAACCAAAATCTTAAAACATTGCCAGTAGCTTTTGTATACTGCCTTTGAAATGGCCAAGTGACCACTCTGTATTGCCTGATTTTATGTCAACCTGACTCAAGCTAGAGTCATCTGGGTAGAGGAAACGTTAAATGAGAATATGTCCTCACCAGACTGGCCTGTGGTGCATTTTCTTGGTAGATGATTGATGTGGGAAAGCCCAAATCACTCTGGGTGGTACCATCCCTGGCTTGTGGTCCTGTGTGCTTTAAGGCAGCCAGATGAACAGGCCATGGGGAACAAGCCAGTAAGAAGCACTACTCCTAGGATGTAACCCCTTCGTCTCCCAAGTTTCTTTTGGTCATAGTGTATTATCACAGCAATAGAAAGCTAACTAAGATACACTCTCACCTTAATTCCACCCTTCAGTCAAACATCTTGTTCTCATCTGTTTTAAATATCAAGGATAGGAATATAATTTTAAATGCTTTTATTATTAATTCTGAAAATTTCACACAATGCATTTTTGATCATGTTTATCCTTTTCCTCCAGTCCCTTCTACATCTACCCTACTCCTACCTCCCTATCATCCCCGCTTAGTGTTTTCTTCCCCCGCCCTCCATGGAGTTCAGTTTATACTGGCCAGGGGCTTGTCCTGGAGTATGGCAATATACCAGGGTTCATATCATTAAAAAAAATAACTCTCTATAACAGCTATCAAACATCAATAGCTCCTTAGCCAAGGGTGGAACTCTGTTCCCACATTCTGAGATTTTATCTAGCTTGAGCCTGTGCATATCTTGTGTATACTGTCACAATCACTATGAATTCATATGTGCAACTTCCCTGTTGTGTTAGAAAAGCATTGGTTTTTGTTTGTTTGTTTTTTTGTTTTGCTTTTGTTTTTAAGTCATCCAACACCTCTGGATCTTATATATTGACCAGTTGTGGGTCTCTATATTAATTTTTATCTACTACTACAAGCTTCTTTGTTGAGGGTTGAGAGATGCACTGATTTATGGGTATATAACATTAAGTCATTAGGAGTTGTTTTAATGCTATGTCTATTTAGCAGAACATTGGTAGTAGGTTCTACACTAGGGCCATAGCTTTTTGGCTTCATTGGTAATATCAGGTATGAGTTTCATTTCATGAAGTGGGTTTTAAATACAATCAGAAAGTGGTTGGTTACTGCCATACATTTATGTCTCTATAGCACATAGGGCATAGCTTACCAGGCAGGTCATGGCTGTAGCTTTCAAGGTTCCTGACTGAGTGGTTCTGTTAATATTAAAATAAGTAAAATTTTAAAAAAAGGTTTAAGTGACAGATGCTGAGACATTGAGCCTGCTTGATCATCATATGGTGTGTACTTCAGGTAACAGAGCATTTTACTACTAACCATGTGTACATGCACACATATATATGTATGTATGCATACTCACACATGTACACATACACTTGTATGAACATGCTTATGTTTACACACATAAACACAAGCATGTGCCTTTTCATATACATCTGTGTATACATAGAAACACTCCCCATCTCCAAACTGGTGTCAGTTTCAGGGGAAAAGACAAACCTACAAAAAGCAGATGTAGGGCCCAGGGACCAAGTTGAGTGCTGAGGACTGTACCTTACAGAGACAGAGGCTGGTTTTGGCTATAAAGCCAAATCAGAAGCTTTACAAGCAGGGAGGGAGACTAATAAGTTGTCCAAGTCTAGGTCCATGGAACCAGATCAGGCCAGAGAATTAGTCACATCAGCTGAAGTGACTTGAGTCAGCCATGAGACAAATGGAGAGCACCCTCAAATCTTTGGTGACTATGGGCTATAAAGGTATGGATTGTGAAAAAGTAGATGGACTCCCTGTGAAAGCTGAGAGTGTCTTCCACTACTTACTATGTTCTTTAACATGTTCATTTACCCACTTGTGAATTTAAACAAGGATCCAACCTTGAGTCTCTGCCATGTGCTTTCAACAGCACTTGTTCATAAATATCAACCTAGTGGTTTCCCAAGGGCCGATTTTGTAGATATTTGCAAGATCTGAAGCTGGGCATAACAGAGAAACTTCTGACTACAAATGGTGCCCAATGTGGGGCTCAAACCCATAACCCTGAGATAAGAGTCTCTACAGACTGAGCTAGCCAGGCCAATCCCTCAGCCATTTAGTCCCAAATAATCGCACAAAGGCTTATATTAAGTACAAACTATTTGGCCTGTAGTTTAGGCTTATTACTAGCTAACTTTTAACTGATTTTTAAAAAAATATTTATTTATTATGTATACAGTATACAGCTGAGGGCACCAGATCTCAGTACAGATGGTTGTGAGCCACCATGTGGTTGCTGGGAATTGAATTCAGGACCTCTGGAAGAACAATCAGTTTCTTGCTTGAATAACAATTCAGGACCTCTTAACCTCTGAGCCATCTCTCTAGCCCCTGCTAACTATTACTCTTAAACTAACCCATGATTCTTATCCATATTTAGTCATATGGCTTGGTATCTTTTTCTCAGAGCAGCATTCTCATCTTGCTTCCTATGCCTCTGGCTGAATCTCCTGCACTTCCTCTTCCCAGAGTTCAGTTAATGTGGTAGCTCTGCCTATACTTCCTGTCTACCTTCTGGCCAATCAATGTTCTACTAAACAAATACAAATATTTACAATGTACAAGAGCATAGTCCCATAGCAGGTGGAAGGTAAGGCAGAGGTAGAATGTGCTAAGGAAAGAGGGCTGATGCTAGAAGGTTGATCTTCAGAACCCATGTGGAAAAGTCGGGTATGGTAATACACTTCAATCCCAGTTTTGGGGAGACAGAAACCAAATGATTCTTGGGGCTTATTGGCATACCTAGCCAAACCAACCAGTGCCAAACCCATGAGATACCATCTAAACAAAACAAAACAAAAATAAAGGTAAAGAGCATCCTAAGGAACAACAATCAAAATCTCAAAATTTTCTTCTGTTCTCCATACATACATATATGTGCATAGATATGCACATGTGTACCCAAGAACACACACATGCACAGACACATGATAGGCTAGAGGGAGACATATATATGGAGAGAAACCATGCTGGTATGCTGATCATTTTTCCTCAGGTTGGCTCTTTTTCACAGGCCTAGAGGTCTGTGTAGGAGCCAGTACACTATTCTGGCAGGCTGACCAGTAAATTTCTCTTCCTGCTTTGAGCCTTTTGCTGAATATAGACCAATCTAGACACCTGGGTCAACCACAAGGCAACACAATATACCCTGCATTTGTGGTGAGTCAGTGACTAAAACCACAGCTAACCCTCTTCCCCAAGGATGACCGTGTGCCTGTGAGTCATCACAGCCCAACTCTTAATAGTAACCTTACAGAGTCCAGGGATGACATGGAAGAGCTGAGTTGCTGTGTGGGTTGACCTCTTTATAAGCTTCTCCTGGGATCAGTGGGAATCACAAGGCTGGTACAGTTCCTATAGTCACCTTCTCTAAGCTACTATCCCCACCATTCTGCTTTTTCCTTTTCTACACACAACTTATGGGAGGTCTTCTAGAAAGAGAAAAGAGTTCATCATTGAGAACCAGCAATGCAGGAGATCTTTTTGCCATTCAAATGTGGCCAACTTCTCCCAGCACACTTTACCCATCGCCCCAGTGCGGAAGGGCATGCTGTGCTCTACTATCAGAAAAGAGCTCTGATCTCCTTATCTTTGGTAACCCCACTCAGAATTAGGTCCCAACTTCACATTGTCCAATGAGCACTCAGCTTCCTAGTTACCCTTTTACTCATTTATCATGTTACCTGCATTGAGCATCTCATGTCCAGGTTGATGGTGGTCAGAAAATCCAGCGGATTATTGGGTAAATTAACAGTGCAGCCTAGAACAAAGCCTCAGAGTTCAGCAGGACCACGATGTCAGTGAGTACTTCTGCTGTTCTTCCTGACAGCTCTCTGGTATGTTATTCAGACAGTACCCTCTCAGTACCTATTGAGTGTAAACTTGTAAGTCCCTAGAGATGGTGGAAGACAACATAGCCCAGCAAGCATGTTCCTCCAGCAATGACAACCTATTTGAAGGCACAAAACCCTTTATTTTATTCTTACTTTCTTAGAAACAGGGCATGGGTGCACCCTTCAAGGAAATATTCTGGTATCAAATGTTCCCTTGAAGCCTGGGGATCAGATGCCAAAGACTTCAAGACAGTGGTTGATCTTGGGGATGTTACTCAGTTGTCTTATCTCTGAATTGGAAATGTTGATGCCTCTTCAGTCAATGTAGTGCCTTGGGGTAGAGTTAATGAGATTAGGTGTAGAAGGACATGGCTCATATACTACTGAACTAAAGCAAGGAATTGATGTTCTTCCCTACCCTTTCCTCGGCCCTCTGATTATTAGCCTGGTACACATACCATTTAATGGAAGTAAGGGTTCCGTATTCTTGTGCTCTTTCTTCCCTAGCCTTATATACTCAATAGACATTATTTTTTCTAATCTCTCTTGTATCTTGTCCCTGTGTCCTATGGTCGAGGCAGTTTAAATTATATACTTTGATTGATGCTCAGCACCCTCTGGTCCTTCTCCCCATCAATAGCATGTGGCATGTAAGTGATAGTGGGAAAAGACACCAACCCTAACTCAAAAGAGAAAAAAACAAAGGATATTGGTGATCAGGACCTTAGAGAGAGGGTCAGCCATCCGCAGGCTATGTCCAAAGAGTGTATGACCTGATAGTAACCTATAAAGGAGAACAGATATGATAAGAGCTTTCTTCATATCTTGGTCACTGTCTGAGCAGGAAGGAGAGCAGAGCATCTTGCTGGCATTTTTCCATAGCTCTGGCTGTTGTGACCTCTCTTAGGAAGACTTGGCTGGAAGCTCTTTAGGTTTGTGTTGATGAGGTCAGTTTTAAAGAATGGAAGCAGAACAGGACAGATATTCTGATGTCATGTGACCATGGCATTTTCTTTGACAGGCATTCATGCACTGTTGCTGTCATCTCTGAAAGTGCGAATCTGGTTTCTTAATATCTCAGACTAAAGAATGGAATTTAACCTCATAAAAACCATCTTTCTCTTCTTGGTTAGTGGACACCTCTTCTATTCTGAGAGCTATTACCTTTTTCAGATGTGGAATAATTACAAGACTAATCACTTGTGAGTTCTGCTGGGATTTCTCTCCAGGGTCTCCAGGTCCTTTTATTTAATCAACATGATGGTCACCAGCAATAAAGAAAGCTTGGAGATGCCAAGCTAAAGTGTATAGGGAGTTACCCAAGAACAGCAAACTGCTTATAATTCCTCTTCAATTAAAAACAAACAAAACACTGAAAACTGTCTTGTTCCTACATTCTCCCAGTACAGTTCCTTGGCTGTACTCCATTCTTTACCTACTTCTCTGCAGCAGTAGGGCCACCTCCTCCCCATCTTGCTTCTTCCCTCACCCCCTGCCTCCAAGACACCCCCAAGACCTTTTCAGTGCTGTCATTAAACAGCTGATGTGGCACCTGCTGCCTTCTCTAGAGCAATGATAACAGCCCAAGTTTACAGAATATATGAAATAAGGAAGGCCACAGAGGTGACATAGGCTTCAGTTTTTATTATTTTCTGATTATGTTTCCCCTATTACATTTGCTGTGTCTCTCTTTTGGTTTTATATATACATATATACATATAATATACACACACATATTTCTACCCTCTGTTTATTAATTCCCTTCTCTGAATTCCCACTTTGAAAAACCAAGGAATGAAAACCCATTTCAGGATTAACTATTGTGTTGACATGTGACTAGAAAACTCACAGGGGCTGTGTCCACTCACCCAAGGCTTTAACAGTGAACAGAGTAAAGAAAAAGAAAATGGAAGAGTCAGGGCAGCCTTTCCTCCTTCCCGTCCTGGGCCTCATTCCAACAAATGCTGATACAGGGCAATGAAGACAATGAAAGTCTGCACTGAAAGAAAATAGATAACTCCCTCTGAACGCCATTGCCAAGGTCACTTTCCCAACCCTGAGCTGTATTTCTAGTAGCTCCCCTATTTATCAATGGTGTCCTCATCAGGAGACTTACCACATCCTTGCTTGTGATCCTAAAGGTGATTAAACTTGAAAGTTGCTCTCTGTATGTGCTCTAACATCCATCCACCCATAAGATATGGCACCCACTGTAAAGCCACAAAGGATGCCACCCTTACCTTCACTAGTCCCTGAGAGTGAGGTTTCTTTGGCCTGTTCATTTCCTCTCGGCATTAGCTGGAACTCAGAAGCAGGCCTGTTAGTTTTTAAGGTGATGGGTCAGAAGCAATAGATTTTCAAAACCCCATCAGACAGAGAGCAACAGGAATAAAGTACCAGCTTTAAGAAACAAAGCTGTGTTTTCCAGAGGCTAGGGACTGGAGGGGTTGGGTTCCTGGTCAACTCTAGCTGTGTTTGTATGACCCATCAATCTCTACTGGTTTTTCTATTGTGTCATGAAGAAGGTTTCTGGGGAATTCTTGCCAAGTCTTTAGAAGAAATGATATATATAAAGATTTGTATATTTATAGAGAGATCTATGGATATGTTTATGCCTGGCATGTCAGTTAGCTGTGTGCTGTGAGGAGATGGAGCTTCTGGAATAGAAACTTGGGAGAAAGAAGTGGGAGCACCAGGAGAGGCGGCGATGCCCCTGGCCTAAGCCTAGTACCCCTCCTGGACAAGGCCACCTTCCTGAAATCCAGGCTTTCTGCCACTAGTTTTCCTGTAACTATTCAGTTGGGTTCTTGGAACTTAGAGGGAATTGCCTGGAATTTGGGATCCCTGGGTAACCCCATCTTCGGAGCAGAGTGTTAGAGCCAGCATTCTATTTCTGAAAATGTGGGGGTGCCTGAAATAAGGAAAGGCATGACCTGAAATTTATTTTTGTCTCCCCCCTACCCGTGGGAAAAAGACTCAATTGCACTATTGGCCTTGGAGGAACACAGCCCCTGATTTTAGAGACTCTGGAGCCTGTTTTGCTGAGACCATCTGTTGGTCTCTTGGAGCCTGTAGGAACAGCTGAGGCTTATTGAGAAACTAGATGAAATAGTCTCTGCAGAAATCTCTTTGGAGCACCATGGTGCATATGTGTGCATTCTTGTTGGAGCACTCTCCTAGCTTTCTCTCCACAAAAGAGCTCTTGGGGTGGGTAAGCAGTCCCTGCCTGTAGGCAGCTTCGCTGGGTGTGCCTGTCTTTGCCATCTCTCATTCCATCTCCATCATGTCAACAATTTTCAAAATCAAGTGAAGCATTACTGCCTTATCCCAGCCTGTGTCCCCCAGCCCATTTCTGCTTACACTGCTTCAGTGAAGGCCAGGGGCAAAATGAGTAAGCTAGCTAATGACACCACACCCACCTTATCTAGGGCTGGGCTTGCTATACTTTCTTTGACTGTTTCTAAGCAGGGGTGTAGATGGGAGGCAAAATGTTATTGCAAAACCTGTTTGGCTGTAACTTCTTGCTAGATTTCTCCTCTGCAGTGCACAACTCAGTTCCTCCCATGCAGGTTGAAAAGTTTAATATTGGAAAGAGACTGGTGGGCTAAAGAAAGCCTGCAGGCTAGGAGAAAGAAGGTTTCTATTCTCTCTTCCCACCTTCTCATCTCAGTCCACCCACACCCAGACTCAGTGGTACTGGTGCTTCATTCCTCAGGAACACCCTGGGAATATCTAGGGGAAAAGAAAACTAGAAGCTGGACTCCAGTAAGAATATTGTTTTTAAAATTATTTTTGAAGTTTTCATACAAGTATATATTGAGTATTGAGTATATTTCCCCATTCTTCTGTTCTCCCTTTTCTTCCCCTCCAAATAGTCTCCTTTGCCCCATAGACAGTTTCACTTTTACTTTTATGTCATATATACATATATATATACACACACATACATGATCATATATGACTAATATTGCACAAACTCTAGTTAGCATATAATGACAACCCAGAGCTAGATATTGGGGAAAAACTGGAATATCAGAGAGAGGAAACAGACCACAGTCAGTTCTCATCCAGCCAACTTCTCAGACTGAACAGGGTAAATGTTATCTTCCAGGGTTCTCAGCCTGACTGGTCGCTTCTACAGAACGAATGAATCTCTGCCTTTAATATCTTCCCTGCCCAGCTGTTTCACTTCCTAGTTCAAGTCTGTATCATAATCCCAGAGTTAGGATTAAAGGTGTGAGCTACTACTACTTGGCTATTAGGCCTTGAACTCACAGAAGTCTAGAAAGATCTCTGTCTCCTGAGTGATGGGATTAAAGGTGTGGGTCACCACTCTGACCTTCATGGCTTGAGTGTGGGTGATTCTGTTCTCTGATATTCCAGGTTGATTTTATTAAATATGTCACCACATGACTATATAAAATCTAGGAATCACAAATGAGGAAAACATCTGATATTTGTTTTTCTGAGACTGGTTTAATTCATTTACTAAGATTATCCCCAGTTGTATTCATTTTCCTACAAATGACATAAATTTGTTGTTGTTGTTTGTGGCTGAAAAAAATTCTACTATGTATAAGCACATTTTTCTTACGAATTCCTCTGTTGCTAAACACCCAGGTTGGTTCCATAAATTAGCTGTTGTGAGTAATGCTACAGTCAACACTAATGTGCAGGTATCTGTGATATGTTGACTTAGAGTCCTCTGAGTCAATACTCAGGAGTAGGATAAGCTGGCTTATATAGAAGATTTATTTTTAGTTCTTGAGAAACCTGGTCAATAATTTCCATAGTATTTGTACTAATGTACATTCTGACCAGGTGTGCATGAGGGTTTTCTTTTGTCCACATCCTTGCTAGGATTTCTTGTCTTCTGCTTTCCTAATTATGGCAATTGTGACCAGGGTGAGGTGGGATCTCAGTGCAGTTTGATTTGCATTCCTCTGATGGTGAATGATAGTTCATAGTTCTTTGCAAACTGTGTTCATGTCATTAGCTCATTTACTAATTGTGTTGATTGATTTTTTCCCATTTAGTTTTTCCTAAGTTCTTTGTATATTATATATGAGTCCTTTGTCAGATGCATAGCTGGTAAAGATGTTCTCCTGTTCTGTAAACTGCCTTCTTCTCTCCTCTTCTAGAAAGGCACTGTCCTAGATAACCTTCTGTAACAAAGAAAAGAAACACTGAACTTTGTTTCAAATTGGCTACTGGGAGTCTGGAATGCATCAGTGTCTAAATTCCTAGTTTCTTTACTTTCATTTAACTTAAACATAAATTGCTCTGTGCGGCTAGTAGCTAGAGCACTGTTACCATCCCAGAGTGAGATGTGAAAACATCTTAGGAAACTAGGACTCCACTCTAGCCTGATAGAATACTCTCCACTCCTCAGCAGCCCAGGCAGAAAGGACAGTTTTGTAAACTGTCACAGAACAGTTTCCGTATTTGCCTCCAAAGAAGCCCAATTTCCCATTCCCAAGCATCACACAGGCCCTTTTTGTGATGTTTCACAGGCAAAAGACTCTAAGGGGCACAGTATTCAAGAGTGAGCCACCCCCTCCCCACGGGAGGCCCCACACCACTCCTGCACTTGGCCCCTGCTCCAGGTCCACAGCATGGAAGCAGGCAGGAGTGGAGTGGAATGGGGCTGCAGCTGCCTACATCTGCTTGCCATCTACCTCTGCTCCTTATCTTTTCTGTCAGCATTGACTCTCAGCTGCTCATGGTCAGCAGAGGCCAAGTGGCTCTGCAGACCTGTTTCTTTCTTCTCCTTCTCCCTCCCCCATTCCCTATGGAGGAAGGGGGGGGCAGCAGAAGACAGAGTGAGGGTGAAATGAGACATTGATGACATTCAAGAAACTGGCTCCATAGGGCTCCTCGTCCTTCTTCAGATTCAAGTTGAACCTTGTCTGGTGACTTCTCCTGTCTGACATCCCAGTCCAGTCCCCAATCTGCCTCCCTCCCATGCACAGAAAAATACATTTGCCTCCTCCCAAACTCGGGCAGATCCATCGGTGACCTTTGTTCTTCTGACCTCCTCCTTAGTTTGGGGAGGGAGGGAGGAACCCTAACAAAGCTCTCCCTCGTGTTGTGCTGTCAGACTGAATGGCACAGGCTTTCCCCTGAAACTGCACCTCCTCTGGGTCCCTCTGGGTAACTGGGAACCAGAAAACAACTATTTCAGGCCAGGAGGCTGGCAGATGACGGGGCTTCACGTGGGGGAAAAGTGTGGTAGGAAAGAAGCTCGTTTGTTCCGATTTCAGCTCCTTACCAGTATTTGCTCCCCAGGCCAGGGACATGACCACCCTGAAGGCCCACTCATTGGCCAGGCCTATCACTCGAGTCCCTCTGACTGTGCTGCTGCCCACCTGAGGCCTGGCCTGGACTATGTTAGATGTAAAACTTCCCCGCTCTGCCCTGCTCCACTCCTCTGCCTCCTTTTTTCAGCAGGAGAGAGCAGAGAGCGCCCTGTTTAGCTATTAACTCATAAAGTAATAGCACCTATGCCTCAGTTTCCCTATATACACAATGTTGAGATTGTACAGCAAGGCCTTTCTAGAGGCAAATGTCATAGGTGTTCGTTGCTGGACTCTCAGCTGGCATGGGGAAGATAGCATGCATAGGATGTGGAGAGCTGCTGAGGAATGTTTTCAGGGTTTTGGTGGGTTTGAGCTCAAGAAAAAACAGATAGCCATGTCTTTTCTTGCTAGTTTATATTGCTGTTTCCCAGGTTCTAAACTTTAGAATTGATCTGAGCTGAACTAATCTGTACAGTTAATGTACAGAGAAAGGAAAAACAAAGAATAAACTAGGTTTAGTTTCTATAGCAGCTATAACAGAGAGGAAATGAGATAATAGAACTTCCTAAATTGGAGATCTCCCAGGAACATAGCATTTCCTTTCTTTTTTTATTTAGTGGTTTGAGAATTTTATACATGAATACTAATTTTACATTATTTTCACAATTCCTTTGTACTTCAACTCTTCAATTCACTCCTCCCAAATTAATGACCTCTTCTTTATTATTGTGTGTGCATGCGCACGCGCGCACACATACACACACATCATCGAGTCCATTTAGTGTGGCTTATATGGCTATTTAGTGTTGCATATATGTCTGTAGGGCTAGTATTGAATAACCTATTAGGAACTCACTTAGTTGAAGAACCATAGGCAGTCAACAGCAGTATTTCCTTTCTAGCAAGACTCCAAAACAGAATAAACTTTAAAATGTTCATTTGCAATCTGAAATTTATTTTTTCAGGATATACATAGCCAGCATCCACAAACCATGTTGCCACCCTGGCAGAGGTCTTAGGCTCCCAAGAGCTTGGTCTGCAGATATGGAAGAAGTGGGCTATAAGAAGAGAGCCTCAGGCACATACACACACACGCACACACACACACACACACACACACACACACACACACACACGAGAAGGAGAACCCCCCTCCCATCCCTCCCCAACTTCTGACCTTTGCAACTTTCTTGCTGGTGATCCTTAAATTACTGAGCTGTCTACCCCTCAGGGAGGTGGGATGTGATCTGGGCTGACAGGGGCTGGAACAGAGAAAGTATGAGGTAGAGGTCAAGGGTTGTTTCACAGTATGTTTTGGCAGAGGAGCTGGGGGTGGGGGAAGGCTAGAGAGCTGCCCTGGTCTGCACTTTTATCCTCCTAAACTACTTTAACATCCAAAGGAGAATTGTCACTTGAGATGTGATTGGAAGCATGTGTCCTGGGGAATAAAGACATAACCCTCAAGAATATGTACCTAAGGAAGGCTGGGTAGACAATGCCACCTGGCCTTATCTATTTCCTGTCCCCTTCTCCTCAGCCCCAAGAAGGGACCCATGGACAGCCTGTCCTCAGAGTGTTTTGTTTGGCATGGCTTATTGGAGTGAGCAAGCTGGCACATAGAGTCCTTGGTGTTCAGTGGTAGGTGCTGCTCTGCTGTCTCTGGTGACCCTCAATATCTACAGCTTTTTCTTCTAAGGAGAAGAGTTTAAAGACTAAGGCCTAGAAGCTGTTATCTCCTATGTGCTAGGTAGGAATGCTCACAAGGCTAAGAGTTTGAAGCTCCAAAGGAATCAGCTCCATCACCCTTCACAACTCATAGAGGGAGATACCATAAACCAAGCTGACCAATGAAAAAGCCACTTGCTCTTTTTAATCTATGACTCCCTGTTCCCCTTATTGCAGCCTTTCTTATGCCTACACCTGGATGTCTGTACTAACTCCTCACACTTACTATAAACTGGGGTCTCAGCATCTAACACATAGCCTGCCTCAACTACAGCAGAGTCTCCAAAGACTCGGAGTGACAGGAGCCTATGTCTCCATCCTTACCTTACCACTGGCAAACTGTGGCTTAGGAAGGATATCTAAGCAGTAACTCAGTTTCCACCTCTGAAGATAGGGGTGATAATCACACTTTCCCATGTATGAGGTTCACTGCAAAATAACTACTGAGTATGTTGCAGGGCCCTGGCATTCAGAAGAGCTCCAAACATCATCTCTCCGCTGTTTTTGTTCATACATCTTCTCTGTTGGTTGTTCTTTAATACATAAACAGAAGCAATCCATTCACAGTTGGCATGACTACTTCTGGGTGGGTTCCAGATAGGTGAGTGATGGTCATTGTGCGGAGATCCTCTCTGATCTCCATCACTCAAGAGATGCCCACACCTGCCTCTGTCTGGCCTCTCTCTTCTTGATACAGAGGCGTTTCCTCTGCTGACAGCCTGAAGACAGGTCATTTTTCTTTTCCTCCCATATAATGGCCCTTACTCCCCATTCCATCCCCTTTCCAACCTTAATGACTTTAACATATACACAGTTATTTAAAAAAAAGAAAAAAAGTACAAGCCCCAGTGAGCTGCTCTAAAGCTCTGTTGTCCAGAAGAAACAACCTCAGCATATGTTCACAAGTTACTGCCTGTGATGACAGGGGGCCTTGTGCTAATTTCCTCCTGTTTGAAGCCCTACGGTGGGGGCTGGGCTGAGGCAGCGGGGAGACAACCAGGAGACCAGTTCCCTTTGCTCCTCTGGAAACTGCAACATTTCGGGAAGTGTTTCATGCAAGACAATCTTGAAAGAGCATTATCTCTGCACCAAGGTAGACAGCTGAGGACTGGGGTGGGAGGCAGTACCAGATATCCTTTTCTGGACATCAGGGCTCTCTACTCTGGCTACCTCTATTCTATTCCTTAGGGCAGAGAACAGAGAGAGAGCCTCAAGGAAAGTCTAACTAACCCAAGTAGTTTAAGGATGGCTGAATCCTCATGCCCCATTGGTGGAGGCTAAAATGGCTCTAGGGCCCTCACCTGCCTGCAGTGAAGATCTCCCTCTTCTGCCTGGGATATCTTCCACGCTCCTGGACAGACTTGCCTGAGAGGCAGAGGGGAAGAAAGTTGCTGCTGCTTCAGCTGCCCTCCCAGTCATCACCTGGCCCAGGGATGACTGACTACAGGGTAGAGCTGTCTGGAGGAGACAGGATAAAGAACTAGGGGCCCCTGCTGCTCACCTGGCCTAAGACTGGGACTGGCTAGAATCCAGGATTTCTCTGACTCAGAAACAAGCACCCCAAAGCTTCCTTCATGACCCAAGACACAAAGTGCCTGCCTGACCCTGCCTGATTGGTGCTATTATCATCATTATTGGTAATATCACAGTCATCATCCTGTAATTCAATAGCAAGGAGGCTTAGGCCTCCCCTGGGCTTTCATGTTAAGAGAAAATGAGTTGTGGCAGCCTCTCACCTTTTGCTCCCCTCGACTACCCTTAGTACTGCTGTCTCTTTACGTCACCAGAGACTCCCTTGCCCAGGCCTGGCCTTCCATCACAGTGTGTGGATACTGGATGGCAGGGTCAATTCTAGGGCAAGGGGGAGGAACCTTTGTGATAGGGAGCATGTGTCCCTGTACTAGAAGGCAAGAAAAATACTTTAATCCATGTCCCAAGCCAGTGGTTCTTTAGTGTGGGCATTTATCAGTCCTCCTGAAAGGCTCATAATGCAGATGCTGAGCTTTACCTCAGAGTTTCTCCTTGACCAGGTCAGGGATGGCAACTGGATATTTTATCTCCTGATGCTAATCTTACATTAGCTTCTCATGCTAACAGTGATGCTGTTAGCCAGGTCTCTGAACACTGCTCTTGCTCCATCATCCTAAATTGGCTATATTTAGTGAGTATCAGAGGAACTCTTCTAATCCCCCACCCTCATGGATACAGAGTTCTATTGCCAATACACTCAAAATTGTTCCTCCCAGCAAGAGAGCCAAGGGCCCAGCATGAGGCAGGGTGGGGTGGGGAATGGTTCTAGATCTATGCATATGGACTTCTATAGAGAAGGTGAAGGCACACAGCACCCCGAGGAGGTTTCCTCCCTCAATTGGCATTCTAGGCCTTCTCCAGGAGGCGGAGGCCAGCCAGCCTGACTCACTACATAAGACTTTGTGGGTACACTAGACCCCAGCCAAACTTTCCTCCCACAGACAGGCCTACTCTCATGACTCCCCACCTGTTCCTCTCTCTAGCCGAGCTTCAAGCATAGCAGGATGCCCACTGTCACTGTACCTAACAGACACCCATATGTACATTGTATGTACCTTCAAGCCAGGCTTTCCAAGGCTCATTGCAATGACTTCCCTTTCCCTCTGCTTAAAAATCGTTTTTGCAAAAGCAGTGTCTAGAGTCTGTCTTCAGGCTGCCTTCCCCTTTGAAAAAATGTAGAAAACAGGTATTGGCATGTAAGTCTACACTGTAGTATAGAGGCCGTCATATGCATCCATGTTATAGCCCAGAAGCAGGAGCATGTTCTATCTAGGATGTGTTCAAGCATCGGGAGAAATCCATGATTATTTTTCAATAACAGACTAGAAACAATATATGGGTAACAAAAAATGGGCAGCATCTAGCTGAGTGGTACTCAAACTTGAGAGATTATCACAATCACTTTACAGTTTAACTGTCCTCTCCCGAGTTTCTAATGTAGTATACTGGCCTGGGGTGGGAACTGGAAACTGACATTTCTAGCAAGTTCCTAGATGAGACTGGATGCTGCTGGCCTAGAGTCCCTATTCTGAAGGTCATTGGCTAATTGTTAGCTGGTTCTAAAGTGTCATTTGTCAGAAATGCATTGTCCATCCCTGGACCAGATGGCACATTTTCCGAGTTCTTTTGGGTTCACTTAAGAAAAATGTGATAAAGCTAACAACTTCCATGTCACCTTCATTCAGAAGATTATGATTATTGTAGTACGCTTGCGAGCCTTACTCACGGCCACTTTCCTAAACCTCAGCAAATATTCTTTTCTTATCCTCATAACAACCCTGAGGGTGTTATCTAATTTTCCAAGTGAGACAATAAAAGCAGAGATATATTAAGGTATCGCTAGCAGGAGGTGGGGCAAGCTTGCAACCCAGGCAGTCTTGTTCTAGAATCTGCATTTCTATCTGGTTCTCACCCAGTGAACAGAGAGGCCCTGTTTCAGATTTTGCATAGGCTAGCTGGGGAAAATGGAAAGGTGACTGACTCATAGCCTTACCATGCATTAGCAATAGGGTCACCATGGATAGCATCAAGACAGACATCTATCTATACCAGTGCTGAGGGCTGGAAGCATAAGACATGAATAAAGCCTATGAGAGTCAGAGACACATCAAAGAAAATCAGGCATTTGAGCATGTCTTATATAACCCAAGGAGTGTAGAGCTGGAGAGTACTCTCTGGCAGCAACCTGGAGGACAGAGGAGCTTCTGGCTGCAAAGCCTTGTTGAGGGCCCTGCTGTTAGCAATCTTGAAAGCCATTCTAGAAGGTCTTTTTGTAACCAAGGGGAACCACTGAGTTCTTTGAATAAGTTAGGGCATACACAGATGTGCAATTATGAAAGATAACTCTAGGGTTTAGCCTTTAATTCAGCATGAGCTGTACTCTGGACACACCAAGCTTCTCACCTCTTTGTTCACTCACATTTTCTTAGTGAAGTACCTACTCTCCCTAGCACATTGTGTTTGTCCCCTCACAGACTTGCCTACCTGGGGACATTATTCTTCTCAAAACCTTGCTGCCTCCATCAACACTTTTACAGTGACACTCCATCCTCTTGGGAGCCTATGTCCCTGACCCTATCACAGCTGGAGCCATGCTGTAATATGGTCTCAAAATCCAGGCTCAGGGTGGCTAAGTTCCTTGCTTCAGAAAGTAAGACAGATTTTGATATGTACAAGCCTGGAAAAATATAGAGGTCATGGATACCATCAGTGGGTAGACCCAGAGTTAGTTTCAGACACTAGGACCCTTCTTTAGTATCAATCTCCGTCATCCAGCCCTGTCCTCTGATCAAACATGCTATGGAAACTAATGCTGGATGTACCCTGTAGCCACAAATTTCTGGCCCTTCCAGCCTGGACTAGCTCCAAGATCCAGCCAACCTGTAGCCGCATGATTCCAAATAATCACACAGAGGCTTATGTTAATTACAAGTTGAATGACCTATGGCTCAGGCATATTACTATCTAACTCTTATACTTTAAGTTAGCCCTTATTTCTTATATGTGTTTAGCCACGTGGCTTGAATGACCTATGGCTCAGGCATATTACTATCTAACTCTTATACTTTAAGTTAGCCCTTATTTCTTATATGTGTTTAGCCACGTGGCTTGAATGACCTATGGCTCAGGCATATTACTATCTAACTCTTATACTTTAAGTTAGCCCTTATTTCTTATATGTGTTTAGCCACGTGGCTTGGTGCCTTTTCTCAGAGCAGCATTCTCATCTTGACCCTCTGTGTCTCACTGTCACCCCCCCCTCTGCTCTTCTGCTTCCCAGAATTCTCCTAGTCTGGTTGCCCCACCTCTACTTCCTATCTAGCTACCTGACCAATCAGTGTTTTATTATAAACTAATATTTACAGTCCAGAAGCATAGTCCCACAGCAGGACCCTCTTCTCTGTCTTCTACCTCCTCACTTGTGAAATGGCAGATGCCATTCTTCCTCATATATTTAGCAGTCACTATAACCTTAGATCAAACTCAAATGCAGATAGGACTGGGGAAAGAGTCTGCACAGTTGCTTCAGACAGGGACAAAACTACAATGAATAGTAATTAACCTGGGTCCACTGTAACCCCACTTAAGCCTTCACGTAGCTTTCAACTATAAGGTCTAAGTCTCTGATTGCCAGGTTTTATTATACATCCTGAGGAAGACTACCTTTCTTAGGTTGAACCTTCTCCCTAGGTCCTTCTCCCTCAGTGAGTCCATGAACAGCCTTCTCAGGCTCCGGCCCATTTGCCAGGAGAATTCTAGTCACCGTTGAAGACATTGTCACTCAAGGTCTCCATTTCAGGCCAAGGGCAGAACCAAATAAGAGACTTCACCAGTCATCTAGGTTGTTCATGGGCCTTCTTTACCCTGATAGGATCTTTCAGAGGTCAGATTCCTTTGAATCAGTAGCTTCTATCCCTTCCTAGGGGTTATAGAGCCTCTGTGTCCCTGTTCACAAGACCTACCAATGCTGGAGCAATGCAGCAGAGGGGAGGGAGGTACCCCCTCAGGATGGAGTTCTATGTTCTATGCTTGAGACTCTGTTTCACTGTGAGATGCTCAGCACTTCTCTATCTCCCATGTCCTCTTCAGGAAAGGATCTCCAGTAGTCTAGCGCCTGTCTCACACTTTCATCTCCCAGATTTTTCTGAGTCAGCCATGTCCTCTGTGGAAAGATGGTGGACAGCCATGGAAATCTGTTTCTAAGCCATGCATGAACTTCCACAAAGCTGTTAGTGTTCAAAGTACTAATCACATCTGGCTCCCAGCTGTCCCAGCTTTTGCAAAACAATAACAGGCCAAAGCAAACCAGAAACTTTTCAGTACCAGGTAGGTTTCAGATGAGGAGGAGTCAAAACCAAATGCCCTTGCATCTCAAAGATACTGAGGAAGACCGTGGGACATTAGCTTGTTTACCCAGAAAAGAAGAAGCTGAAAGGTTACTAAAGAGTAAGGTGTCCTGATGGATATGGTCCAGGGAAAAACTCAGTCAAAAGAATGGGAAGATGGCTCAGTTGTCAGTAAAACACATGCCTTACAAATATAAGGACCTGAGTTTGATCATCAACATCTACGGATAAAAGATCCAGGCATTGTGGTCCATGATAGTAATCCCAGCACTGGGGAAGTGAGACAGGTAGATCTCTGGGGTTTAGTGGCAGGCTAGTCAGCTTAATGCTTGTCAAATCTTGGAATCTTGGCATCTTTCTAACAAGGACAGGGGAATTTCTCTCACTTGCCCCTGATGGTTCAGATATGCAGATTTTGTCACCTGTCTCTTCTATCCTTCCTTTCGAATCTTCATTCTGTGCTCTACTCCAGTCTGCCGCCTACATATGCTCTTCGTATCTGGCTGCTGACCATCAGAGAGCTGGACAGTGCCTCCCTACCCCTCTCAAATAGCTTACTTCCTCCTACCTCCACCCACTGAGGCACCTCATGACTCTACCTTCTGTGTCCCTCCTCCTCCTCCCTGGCACCTCTGCAAGAATAGATCAGCACCAGCACTCCAGAGAGTTTTCTCTCTCCCCAACACCCCATGCACATAGTTGCCAGGTCTGCTCAAGTCTCCACCTCCTCCCTCTCCCACATTTCAAGCTCCTTGCTAAAAGTAGCTAGGACAAGTTGGTAGGCACAGCTTTTGCAGGGCTAGGCAAGCCATAGACACATTTGCAAAATAATTAGTTATATGGTAACTGTAAGGCTACCATCTGAGCCAAGGACTCTTCTCTGACATTTGACCCAAAGGACATGGCACATGCATTCCACTTCTTTTCAAAAAGCTGAACCTTTGGTTCTCTACTTTTTTTTCTCTGAGGTATGTGCTTCAATGTGATATATGTACATGTATTTACAACTGTTCACAGTATGCACACATGGTGTCTAAGTGTATGTACAAAATGTCTGAATTTACATATATGATTATACATGTATGCATAGTGTTTGCATATATGCATATAGTATCTGAACAGGAGCATAATGTCACCATGTGCACACACAATGTCTTCACATATGTATGTAATGTCTACATACACAGGCACATAGGGCATGCATGCAAATACACTGTCTCTATGTATGCCCATGTGTCTCCAGTGCTTGCACATATAGTGTCTGCAAATAGTATCTGCATGGGTGCAAACAGTTTCACAGTTTCTCCACGCACGCCCTCACATCCTGCATTGTGGAAAACTTGTGCTCAGGCAATATTTTCCAAGAATAAGAGTTGAGCAGGCTGCAGTAACAGATGTTGCCTGAGTTCTAACTGGCTGCCCTCTTGCAGGTCAGGCTGGTAATGAGAGGATTAACGTTAGTTCCCCTCATCTCATCCCCAATATGGCTGGCTAATGCTGGTTCATCTGGCAACATTTTTATTGGCAAGCTCTTCACTTACCCTTTATATGGGCTCAGCACACACACTTAGCCCCAGCCTTTGATATGCCTGAATAGTAGGAGGCAAGGAATTGTCTCTGCATCTTCAGCAGATGAGATAGCTCTGTATCAAAGACCAAGCTGTTCTTTTGTCCCACTGCAGAGAGATACTAGGCTGAACCAGAGGAGAGTCCCACTGTGCCACATATCTGCTGTGTGATATTGAGAACTTCACTGGGATTCTCTGAACCTTCCTTGTCTTGGCTCTTGATGAATATAATTTGGGGCTCACAGAGCTTGTTTCAAGATAATTAAATAAGACAATAAATTCACACGTGGCAAGCATTCAGCAAATCTCAGATAAGCCTAAAATCTAACCAGGGCTCACAGTGCAGAAAACTAGAACCATAGGATTTTGAGGAGATCTTCAGAAGCCTCATCAAGCCCATGTCCCTGAGGTCATAGAAATAAAGCAATGCTAGAAGACACAACTAATGCTTTCTGCACCTGCTCATAGTTTGAGTACTTTAGATCTGCTCAGAAGTTTCCATAAGCACCAGTAATCCAGCTTGGAGAGCTCAGTGCTGGGTTCTCTCTTAGCTATTTGTAACGCTGCCACCTCTTGCATGAGCCAGTAAGGCAGAGAGGGCAGAACTAGCTCAAAGCCCTCTATTTATTGCTATAGTCTACACCAGATGTGGTGGTTTAAATGAAGATGGCCCTCGTAGCCTCATAGGGAGTGGCATTATTGAAAGTGTAGCCTTGTTGGAGGAAGTGTGTCATGGGGTGGGGGTGGGGGGCTGGGATGGGGATTTGAGGTTTCAGAAGCCCAAGCCAGGCCCAGCATCCCCCTCTTTTCCGCTGCCTGCTGATCTAGATATAGAACTCTCAGCTACTTTTCCAGCACCATGTCTGCCCGTGTACTATTATGTTGCCTACCATGACAATAATGGACTAGACTTCTGAAATGTAAGCCAACTCCAATGAGATGTTTTCCTTTCTGAGAGCTGCTGTATTCATGGTACCTCTTCACAGCAATAGAAACCCTAAGGCATCAGACTTTGTCCACAGCACTAGGCCAGTTGATCTCACTTGAGGTGATAAAGGACTCTTCTGCAGCTAGTCAGCTTGAATAACATTTCCTCTCCACCACTACGAAGTTCTACTGAATACAAACAGTAACTCTGTGTAACCTCCCAAAGGACCCTCCCACCGCAGGTGAGGCCAGAGACCCAAATGCAAGTCTCACATCTGTGAATGATAATTGATAGCATGCTTTATGTGGGCTGAAGGTATGCTGTAATCAGCCCCTTGGACATCTAGGATTTGTTAGAGAAAGTGGTAGCAAATGCAACAGTCAGCAACCAGTGAACTCAGAAGCCAGGCTCCACATGGTGAGATAAGTGTCAGACATGTGCTTAGCACAGCTGCCTGAGATGAGCTCAGAACTTTGTGAGCTCAAGATGCCAGTCATAGCTGGGCAGTGCTGGGGACATGTCCAGTAGGCAGTGCACAGAAAATAGGGCGAGATATCAATGACTGGAAGAGTTTGAAGTTGGGTTTTTTTGGGGGGAGGGGGTTGTTTTGTTTTGAGGGTTTTATTTGTTTGTTTTTTGAAGGCAGTGTCAAAGTAGAGAGGTAAAAATAGAGAAAGGAGCAGAACGCACTGTTTCACAAAGCCCAGCACAGCTATTCCTGGCTATTTGCAATAGGATTCCACCTACCATCCCCTAGCCATACACAGTAAGTGAGTTAACAAGGACCCAGAATTCTGCTCATCTTAGAACTGTGCATGGATTGTGCATCATTCCCTCAGGCCCAGGTCACAATGCTAATGACCAGTATTTATGAATCACCATCTATATCGGGGGCAATGTGCTGCCCACTTCATACACATTTGCTTACTTAATCCTCATCTATGGGATTCTAAAAGCTGTTATCATTTTATAGTTAAAGAGAACAGTCTAGAATATAATTTAGGTACATTCCTAAAACTTACATTTCCTCCGTTTTCACAGTTCTAAAATGAGAAGGTAACTCATATTTTAAGGATTACATTTATTTTAAGAATGTGGTGGGATTTGCAGCAAACAGAGAGTCATAGCTTTCCAGAGTATGCATTCTGTAAATGTAGGTTTCAGTAAAATTGCCTTAATACCTTCACCTCTGATAGAGCCCTACCAAGCATGTTCAGACCTCACTGGTCTGTAAATTCCATCAGTGGAGTGATAAGGCAATGCATGGCAGCTGTTCATCACCATCTTTATGGTTTTCTAGTATGGACCAAGTGATAGATGAACTTTCTTATTTTCATTTAATCTCAATCTGTGTGTCCTTGATCCATCTTATAACCATCTTCAGATGGCAATCCTAATTACAATCTATCCTGAGAAGATGGTCCACATTGCCACATATTCTAAGAGATCCATATTGCAGCCTGTCTTGAGGCCTGATATGGTACAATGAAACACAAATTCTAGTTGGTATTTAATGAAAACTCAGAGCCAGATACTGGGGAAAAGCTGGAATATCAGAGAGAGGAAACAGACCACAGTCAAATCTCACCCAGCAAACTTCTTCCTCTGGGTAAAAGCTATCTTCAAGAGTCCTCAGCCTGACTTGTCACTTCTACAGATACTACAATATCTGCCTATGCCTGCCTTAAATATCTTCTTTGCCCAGTAGTTTCACTTCTGGTTCAACTCTGCATTATAATCCTAGAGTTAGGACTAAAGGTGTGAACTACTACTGGTTGGTAGTTAGGACTTGAACTCACAGAAACACAGAAAGATCTCTGTCTCTGGAGTTATGGGATTAAAGGCATGAGTTACCACTTGACTTGTGGCTTGACTGTGGGTGAAACTGTTCTCTGGTATTCCAGACTGATTTTATTAAATATGAAATATATCACCACAGTACCCAGGAGCCATCCTTCCCAAGGCACACTGGTGTCTCAGAGCCCCAGCACACACATCTCCATAAGGCCTATCTTTTTACCCACTAATGCCTTATTAGGTGTTTCCCCCTATCTCCTCTTGGTTAGATTGTGGAACTCTTGAGAATAAAGACTATTGTTATACTAGGCTATTTATCACTCAAATAGGGCTTTAAGAACTGGGTGGCAAATCAGCCAATAATGGTTCGTTGCTCATTAAGTAGTATATTAACAAAGTAAAGGGTGGCTTTATCAGCACTGAGGACAATCCTAAAGGCTAAAATGATCTTCTGATATCAGAATCTCATATTGTGAGGTCTGTTGGGCTTTGGCTATCACACCATATTTGTGCCTTTTTCTTGTGCCTAGTCAAACTAACCCCATCACCCAATGGTTAGTCCCACTACCTATGCCTGGCTACTGGCCAGTCTCACTGGGCCCTTTGTCTCCTGCTCTGTGTGAGACTGTATCCTTCTCCTCCTGACTACTGTGTGTGTTCGCACGTGCCTGCTTTACTTTTCTCTGTCAGTCACCAGCCCCAGGATGTGGTCTCCGGGGTCTATCAGACTTCAGACCTCTCTCACTTCCCAACCTCCAGTCACAAATAACTGTTGCAAGGCAGGTTGGGCTTTGTTTAATGTTCATTTGACTTTGAGCAAAGAGGAAGATAAATAACACTCTGTCTCTTTAAGGTAAAAAAAAAGGGACAATTTTTTTAAAAAAGAGAGAGAGATGGGGAAAAGAACTCTGAATTATTAGGGGAAAGAAAAGCATTTGACTTAAGCAGCCTCCGGCAGTCTGGAGATGTTGAGAACAATATACCTGTCAGCATCTATCACGTTTGGAAAACAAAGCCATCTGCATTTGAGGAAATGAAGGGCTGCGAATGAGAAGAGTAAGGGGATAGCCTATGAGAAGTCAGGAGTGCCCCACACATAGCTGGGTAAGTTTGCCCAGTTTCTATGATTAGTGGTTAGCACAGTTCCGATATAGGGGAGGGAGTGGTCAGCCTGGAAATCAGAATTTTCCCCTACAGTCATAAAGATTGTTGAATTCACTCAGTCTGAATTCCTGTGTGATCCTGAATGTTCTTCTCTCCTACCTTCCTTCCCTCCCCCACCCTCTGACACCCAAGGCCATAAAAGGAAAGTGACTGGCCGTGCACTAAAGGCACCAGGTTCCTCCTCCTCCTCCTCTGCTCACTAGGTCCCTTTGCGCTCTTGAACACATGCTGCTTTGTCTCCTTTTTCTGTCTCCTGAATCCTATCCCAGCCTCTCTGCCCCTGTTAGCCCAAGCCCAAACCTCAGACCTAGTCTTCCTTGGCTTCCATGCCCCAGGCCTTGTTCTAGAACACTGACCCTGGCATATCCCCAAGTACATCTAAGTGCACCCAAAATATACTTTTACACCCAACACCAATCTAGTTCAGGGCATGTCTCTGCCCTATCTAGTCCAGTGTGAGGTCCAAGAAATATAATGAGTTTAACTTTCTGCACAGAAAGGTTCAGACTCCCATCCGAAGTCAAAATTCTTCTAGGCCCTGTAGTCCTGCCATTAATCTGTACATGTTTAGCAGGGTTTGAGCATGTGTCCTGGGTCTGGGTCTGCAGCGTGTGGTTTGTCATTCCCTTGTCTGAGTCCTTTCCAATGTCCCAAGTGGGAGTTCACAAAAGGAAGGGCCATCTATCCCCTAACCCTGCTGTTCCAAGACTACTGACTCTGTACACAACCTAACAGGGCTGAGGAAGGGCAACTCTGACTCTCCAGGGAGTTTGCTCTACACAGTGCAAGCTAACTGACTTAGCCAATGAAGAGATAGGTGGCTTTCGAAAGATCATGAGTTAGAGTCTGAAGTCCATGGTCCTGTGGGAGCCTGGCCTGCCTCCCAGAAGTCTTTCCTCTTGTATTTACTGAGACTTCAAAGTCCTGTTTTATGGCTATGTGTTGAAATTAGACTCATTGGGGTGTTCCTTTCTGTCCACACAGGGCCAATTAAGATCTGTTCAAACTCATTAGCCTCTCCATAACATGACCTGGCATTCTTTAAAACCACATTGTTCCTCTTATTTCTGTCATGATTTCCCCTATTTTATTTGTTTTATTTTCAAATCAAGATGCCCCAGCTCTTGAACTCGTAAAAGCAACAAAAATGAAATAAATAAATGAACAAACAACAAAAACCATTTGATTCAGATACTTAAGATTTTAATCCCAGGACGGTCCCGAACCCCATCTGCAGAGGGGAAGGAGAGACAAACATACAGACCCTCAGACATACCATTTCTCCACAGCTAATGTGCTCCGTCCTCGTGTCCCCTAGGTATTGGTGCTCCTACTTTCCTTACAAGGTATGGTGATTTGAATGAGAATGCTCACCATTGACTCATATGTTTGAACATTTGGTTCCCAGCTGGTTGAACTACTTGTGAAGAGTGGTGTGGCTTTGTTGGAGAAAGCATGTAACAGAGTAGGCTTTGAGGTTTCAGAGGACTTACATCATTTCCAGCATTTGCTCTTACTGCCTCCTGCTCGAGGTTTTAAGATGTAAGATCTCAGAAGTTCCTGCCATCTTGCTTTTGCTCTGCTCCAATGGGCTTTAACCATCTGAAACCATAAGCCCAGTTAGATGCTTTCTTATAAAAGCTGCCCTGATCATGCTATTTTCTCATAGCAATAGAAAAGTTACTAAGACAGAAGTCAGTGAAGCTGTATGTGGAAAGGATGTGACCATGTTTTCCCAGTCAGTGAGCAGAAACATTAGGGCTTACATGAAGTCTTCTTCACACAGAACATCTGCATTGTTACCCTGTGCCAGTGGCATTAACCTGGGCTCACACATGCCAGAACACAATCTTGTCAGGCCAGGGGTAAGTGGCTATGTGGTCACATTTGCAGCTGCAGTGTCCATGGAGGGAGGCTGAACAACAGGAATTTCAGTAGAGGATTGGTATTTGAACCTGCTACCTAACCAAAATTTGCATGAAACTAAAACAACAAAGCATTATGCAACACATGTAGCCAACTGTAGCTTCATCCTAGAGACAAGGAGAGGGGGTGGATCCATGGTACCCTGGCCTGTGTCAGAAACTTCTACTAGGGTTTTCAAATGCTCTTCCTGGAGCAGCAGGTGGGGAAGTGGGGTGGCACCACAAGGTGGGTGGGGCCTAGAGTGTGCACCCCTCCCCTCTAAGAGATTCATGGCCTGTCTCCTCCTACCTAGACTTCTCATCAGCAAGGTTATGCCAGTTCTTATTAGCACAAGTAAACAAGCGGCCTAGCACTGGGTAGGGGACACATGTGTTGCTATTTAATTATATAGTGTACACTGAGTCTATTACATCTCCTCTAGGGAATAGCAGCTACAGACAATGAGGTGTGATGGAGTCCATTCAAAACTACTTAGGTAATTAATGTTTTAGCGCTTACTAGGCTAGGAGTGGGTGTGGACAAAGGACACGGTTCCCTCACTCTCCACTCCCGGCTTGCTTTCCTCTCCCTCTGAGTTCTTTTCATTCAGAAGCTCTATCAAACTAATAGTTGGGACACTCTGCACTAGTAATTCTGGGACAAGATGTAGTGAGCGAAGGAGGTTAAAATCAGCGTCAGGGGATGCGAAGGTTGGAAGTTATATGTGGATTTCCTTTGTTTAACTGATACTCCCCAGTGACCTAGAAACACACCGAGTCAGCACACACATTCTACCATAGCCCCAAGCTCCCACTATTTTGGGAACTCTCTTTCACTCAGTGCCCCAGGTGCAGACTCTGGTGCTATGCAGAGTTGAAAGAGCACCATAGAAAATCCTATTCTGCTGAGGACTGGGGGTGTGAGGAACAGAGAGTGAGCAGGCCACATAAGGGGCGGAACTAAAACAAGGGGTCAGCATCCACAGAGTTAAAAGGGGAAAAGATCCTCCCCTAAGTCTGTGCTAACTGAATCCCTCGCCTTTTCTCCAACTCCATCCACAGCCCTATACTTTTGGTTGATTCTTAATTCTTTGCATAAGCCCATATTTTGTGTTCTCTGAAAACTTTGTATGATTTAGCTGGTTTTCCTCTCCTTAACCCCTGTCCCTTGTACTTTGTCTTTCATTTTCTACTGCATAGAAGCAGTCAAAAAGGTTTCATATGCCTTTGTCACTGAGTTTCATGGGCATCTGTGCTATGTGCTCTCAATAGAAGGTGCTGTGTCAGGGGCTATCCTAGTCAACTTTGCCTCTTCCATACTTCGTACAGGAGGTATTCAAGCCCATTTGATGAGTGAGTTTGGTCTTTCCAGGCCCCAATAAGTTCTATTAGGCCCACAGCCTTGCTTTTCCATCTTTTGGAAATCTTCTCCCCCTCATTGAATCCCCCAACCAATGCCCTTTTTCTAGGCAGGCACCTAGATCATAAGTCCTTAGAGATATGAATGGTAATAAAGCTCGAGTCTAATTGCTGGCCTCCTGTGTCAGTCTGGTTTGCTTTTCTCTTTCAAAATCTCACTATATCTGGTTAGTTCCTTTCCATGTTTAACATGAAAAATATAACATGCCCTTACCATCTTTCTTGTGTGCTAGGTGTGTGAGAGGGGGGAGGGGGGCTCCTTTTCAGAGTCTCTTCCTGGACCACCATAGCAGAGGCTGAGTACAAAAAAAGCAGCCCTCAGCTATGACAAGAAGTCAGTCTGAAGGACCTTTCTCAGCAGTAGAGAGAATAGTTAGCCCTGGTGGGTTTGTCATTAGGACTTGAAGAACATTTGTTTTCTCTATTTGGCAAATGAGACCCAGGTGACCTGGCCCACACGTGAGAGTATAAAGTCCCATCTCAAAGCCTCAGGTTTGTCTGGCCTCAGTTCTGAGCCTGACCTGTGGCAAGGACATGAAGCTGTGAACTCCCTTCCACTCTGGTCCAAATGAGCCTATAGCCAGCTTAGTGCTGTACCAGCCCTAGGCCAACCCTACACAAAAGAATGGTAGCTGGGTGTCAATGAAGTTGAAAGAGATCTTACCCTGGACTAGTAGGGAGAACCCTATGGCTTCTCCCTGATTTAAGAGTTAAGAGAATAAGGTTGAGAGACATAAAAAAATGACATGTAGCAGGAAGTTCTAGGACCGGTCTCTTCTGTGACAGTTTCCTGATAGTAATTATCACTGCATGGCCATGCTGCAAGGCTACAGTGACTGAATGTGGAGGACTTCCCCCCAACACACACACTCTCACACACATTTCAATGCAAATATTTTCTAAAGGGTGAGTGTAAACATCTCCTTCCTTTAGGTTTCACTGCCTTTCCTGAGTAAGAGGTAAGAGATAGAAAATAAGTCAGCTTCCCATAGATGTCTGTGCCATACCTCCACACTAATGACCAAACAAGAAGCTTTGGAGGGGAAGCTGCATGACCCAGTTTATGACTGCCTAGTCAGAATTAATCTCTTACCCCAGATCTTTGACAGTCACTGGGTAAATTTAAACTATAGGTGAAAGAGAAGCTGAGGCTTCCGTTCCTGCTCCAGAGGAGGTTTCCGGCTCCTCTCTCTCTCTCCCTCCCTCCCTCCATCTCTCTCTCTTTCTCCCCCTCCCCATCAGCCCCATAATTCAGCCCCTACCTAAGCCTCTGCTAACAGAGTATTTTTAACCTGCCATCTTCTTCCGCTTTGCTGATCTGCAGACAAGGGTCCCTATGAGATAACAGAACCCATTAGTGCCGCCAGAGTCAGGTGGTGACTGCTAAGTGCGACCTTAGGAGCCCCCTCCTCCTGGAGTTCACTGCATGTGATGCCCGGAGATCAGGGATCAAGCAGACAGGCTATCTGGACATGTGCAGCCTGGCCACTTCACTCTGAAAGGCCTTTCGTGCTCCTTGTGACTGAAACCACAATGCTCGTCTTTGTGTTTTAAAGAACCAAATCATCTCATTTCTTAGCGTATCAGATATTCCCAAATTTCCTTATCCTACATAATCTTCCTGGGATTTGATAAGAGTATTTCTTACAGAACTGGCTGTCAAAAGAAGACACCCCTGGATGCCACCGGTGACAAATCCCCCATTAGAAGTGAAAGCACAGCTCTGTTTCTTCTCTTCTGGATTAGGGTGGGGACAAGGAACACCTCCCAGCACTCAAAGTCTGGGGCAAGGGCATACTGTTTTCCCGCCTCCTGAGAGTGGATGCTGATAATAAACAAGCAGAGAAGAACATGGGGAGCAAGGAAGGAATGTGGTAGATTTTCTGGGAAGGGAAGTCAGAGAGAACTCTCTCCCCCTGGAGCCTTTAAGATTGACTCTTCCATTCTCCAGTACTCTCTAATACACATATAATCAGCCTCCTCCTGATAAGGCCAATTTCCATACTAAACTGTTCATTATTGCCATCTAGCAGCAATGTACTGACATGTCAGAACCCATAAGCCTGGGGACAGTGGACAGGTGAACATATGAATGTATCTGCCTTCCTGTATCTTGTGGGGAGGTGCAAGGCCCCTGGGATGTGGTGATGAGAAGTCAGGACACCAACCGCCAAGGGTGATGGAAGGACACAGCAGAGGCTGAGTACAGCTATTCATCTAAGCAGCATTTATTGGCCATAGATGTATGAATGTGCTAGACACTGTATGGCACTGGGTAAATAACTCACAGGATGATGGGGAAAAGAATGTTGTTGCAGTGAAGGCCAGCATTGAAAAGAGTCACAAAGAGCCTCCTGCAGAATGAGAGCTGAGACTAGGGAGACAGCACTATAGAGATAAGGTATCCTGAGGAGGTGTCATTCCAGCTAGGTTGTGCATGCTGGTCCAGCTCTCTGTACTCTAGTTTAAAATTTCCACCTGAGGCCTCTTGGGCTTTCTGTCCATATCTCTCATCAGGAGCATTGGACTTCAGTGGACTTCACTCCTGTGTCTCCTTCTTTGTGCCTTACCCTTATTGCCCTAACCCTTATTGCCCACAGTCAGCTCATAACAACATCCTGTCTGTCTGTCTGTGTTCTGTAGATCATTGCTAGCCATCCCACCCCACCTCCTACTACCTCTCTGCCTACCTCAAGCTGAGGTGTTCATGATCTGGTCCTGACCTTGAACTGGCTTTCCTGTTCTGCTTCCTTCAAGTTAACTCCCACAATTTAAAAACTTTTGAAAGGCTTCCTGCAGCTTTTAGGGTCTAGCTCAATTCCTGAACAAGGTCCTAGTACCTGAAAGAAATCCCCACCTGCCCCCACAGGCCTTTTTCATACTACCTCTGCCATATTCAATACCTTACTGACTTTGCTGATCTCTGTTCTTTGTTGGGTTCTTGTCTCCATCCATAGTGTGCCACCCCCAAGCCCTTGGATCATGCCAATCCCCTGACCTCTGCCTAAGAAAGTCCCTATCTGAGGCTGGAGAGATGGCTCAGAGAGTAAGAGCATTGACTGTTCTTACAGAGGTCCTGAATTCAATTCCCAGCAACCACATGGTGGCTCACAACTATCTATAATTATATCTGGTACCCTTTTCTGTATACTGTATACATAAAAAAATAAATAAATATTTTTTTTTAAAAGAAAGTCCCTATCCTTCCAGGGTTAATTCATATCTCACCCCCTCCCAGTGAAGCCTCTATTGGTCCACTTAGAATAGTTGTTACCCCCAGAATCCTACATTTCTTCTTTCTTTCTTTCTTCCTTTCTTTCTTATGCAGTGTGTATTGATGAGTGTCCTAGACTATGGATGAACATCAGAGGTTCTATTAATTTTGCTCTGTCCATGTACTTGGAGTATGACTTTGAACAGGTAAATTAACTTCTCTGTGATTGCCTTCTCTGTCTGCATCACAACAGAAGTAGCTACCTACCTCACAGGGATGCTAGGGGCTTCAATGTTTTCCTCCAGGTCAAGTGTTGTTCCTTGTTACTTTCTGCCTTCCCTGTTGGGTTATAGTTTCCTTTGAGCCAGGAACCCATCTTTGTGTCTCCTAAGGGATCCTTCCAAAAGAGAAAGAGAGGCTAAAATGAGGAAGTTTCTAAGAGCTCGTGAGGAGTCAGTGCTTATTTTATAGATGAAAAACTTGAGGCCAAAAGAAACTGAATAATATGCCCGAACCAGAAAGGTAGAACCGAGCTGTCAGGAATGCACCATGAGGGGTTCCCAACCCATCTTTCGTGCTCAACACAAAGGCTATTTTCATCTCCTCTTTCAGACCAAATGATCAGGGTAATCTCTCCAGCCTTACTTAGACTGTCTCTGGGTCATTTCCCAATACATCCCACCTTGTATCCTCTGCATTGGTTAGGCTCAGCTGTCCTGAGCCCTTTGGCACTTCTTACAGAGACAAGTTTCCTCACCTGCCCATCAGAGTGCTGTGCATAGCATGAGATGCTGTGCGGACTTTAAATGGCCTGCAAGCAGGATCTGGGCTTGGCCTGAACACAGAGTTCAGACCAAGAAGAGGAAAGAACAAGCCTGGGTACACTCCAGTAGGCCCACCACCCAGCCTGCCAGGCACCCAGGCTACAGCCAGGCGCCTGCTTTCACTTCAGACTTGATGCAATCTGGAAAGCACATTAAACATTGCACAGAGTGGTTGACATGTAATTAATAAAGTACAGATTTTGGCTGTAAGCCTCAACTTAAAATAGCACCATGAGTGTAGGAAGAGAAAGGGCAGCGGAGGTAAGTCAGGATGGTAGGGCCAATGTCTCTGAGAATACTGGACCCAGTTTTTGCTGAAGCACGCCAAAATTAAGGTAGGAGAAAAAGAATCCTTTACCTTTTTAAAATTAATGGGGTGAAACTGAGGCTCATAGAGACTGGATAAATGCACATCCCACCATGCATCATTGGACAGAGCTGGGAGCCCAGCCCTGGAAGAGAGTTTGATGCTGGCTCACACCCTCCACACTCATAGGTAGTCAGAGAGTACTCACATATATCACTAGCCTCTCTCTCATGAACTTGGACATTCCAGGACTGTTTTTAATTTGAGAGATGTTTTAATGGCATTTTGAAACAGACTGTTCCCTCACATATTCTCCAGAGAGGCTGGAGGGAGCTTTGCATCTTCTTTGAAGAAAAAATTTTTCTTCTGCAAGAGTGTTCAGAGAGCCCTTTGCTGTAGCTAGCCAGCCTGCCGGTGAGAGAGAGGTTAGGGAGTAGTGGAAAAGGGAGAGAGGCCTCTGTGATTAGTTCAAATGCCTGACTTCAGGGGCTTTGCCATTGAAGCAGGAGCCTTGTTGCTCTTTGCCATAGACCCCAAACTGAAGTTCTGAAGTAAAATGCTAATTTCAGCCCAGCTAATCAACCCTGGCAGGGTACCTCAAGTCTGCCAGGGCATATCCTAGAGCCTAGGAGCAATACTTCCAGGTAAAGGAGACTATGATGGAAGGATCTAGAAGCTCCTAATTCAAACAACTATAGAGCAGGACTTTGATAATATAGGGGAAACTGAAGAATGTTATACCTATCGTGATATCCCAAATTACATAGCGATTGCTACAAAATAATCAATCTCTCTACAAGGCAAAATAAATGTGATCTTATTTAAACAGTGGTGAGTGGATAAGGACAGATCAAAACCTATCAAATCCCAGGGTCTACTGGGCTTCTTTGAGAGTCAATGTATTATTCACATGAACAGACCCACAGCACTAGCTGATATGGCCTAATCTATGTTGCCTTTGCTGTCATCCCTGCAGAGCACACACTTCCCTAGCACACAGTAGGTCTTCACTGTGTCTGAGGCAAGGCACAACAGACCAAGCCCAGGTCTACTTTGTATCACCCAAGCCTCAGTATAGCCATCCACATAGTAAAAAGGACACCATGGGACATGGAGTTGTTGGGTACGAGGAGTCCCTTGTCCCTTGTTCTTCCACTTTCTGCATCTTCTGTCCCATACCTACCTCACTACCAACTAGATGGAGCAGATAATCGAAAGAACATGAGGAGCTTCTGCCACTACCCTCTCACTTTCCAGGCAGGCACCTTGTTCTCAAATGTCCAGAACTTGAACCCACAACCTTATGCTGCTATTCATTCTAGGGAGATATGAGTCAGAGCTCCAGAGAAGACACAGCTATCAGCCAATTTTTTCTTTTTAGCCCCATCCCTTTCTACTTCTGCGAGGTTTGTGCTGATGAAGAAGAGAAAGGGCAGAAGAAATGCATTTGCTGTCCCTGGTAGCAAAGGATAGAAGCTGGAAGCGTGAGACTAGGGAGTGGTGGATTGGGTTTCACTGGCATTCCACTGCAAGTCTTTGCTGGGCAGCTGAATCAGAGCTGAGGGAGATGTCGAGACCAGAGGAGTCTTACAGTCGACTGTGGGCAAACTTGATAGCCCATCTGGAATCCATCCACCATCAGGTTCCCATCCCCCATCCCCTGATCTATTGGTGAAGGTTGCAGTGGAGAAGCAGGGCCGGGAACCTCAGCCATCAGGCTGGATAAATCCTCCAGGTGCCAACTCTCAGCCCCAGCTGCCCCTCCTTGCTTTGAGAGCACAGGCCCCGAGCACTGCTCCTGCTTCAGTTCCTATCCCTTCCTCTCCTCTGGGACTTGATCTGAAGGCTTCGAATAGGGCAGGAGGAAGGAGAGTGGCTGCAGAGTCCCAGATACACCAAGTTATTTAGAGCCCTTGAATGCCAGCTCCATGACAGCTAGAGGCTTGGATAGCCTGCCAGTATATTAGCAGTAGGCTTTCACAGCCCACAGAAGTCAACTGGTCCTTAGCTGTTGGCAACCGGAATTCCCTCCATTGCCTATCACCCCAACATCTAAAACCTGAAATACTTGAGACAGAGGGAGCCAAGAAGTAGAGGACAAGATATTACACGAAGGTCAGGGAGGACCATTTCTTCTTAGCCTGTCAGTGGCTTTGCCATGGCTTGTTTTCTGACCCTCCAGGTCTAATTTCTTTTGTGAGAAATCACCTTCCTTTCAGGATAATTATAAGGATCTTGGAAGGAAAATTAGATGATAGAGACAAAAAAAAATGCCATTACCAAAACACACCTCTTCAAGGGCAGATGGAACACAAGGCCTGTTACAGGGCCGCAGAGCAGCTTTGTGTGAGAGAATCATGCTGGCTCCAGGATGTCATCCCTAAAGCTTCCAACCAGGAATTTCTCCACTTTCTGTGCATCATCCCATGTCTTTGGCCATAAGGAATCATGACCATTTTATTGTTAATTATCATATTTTGTTAACTTTTGAACAACCATACAGCATGAGGAAGTAGGCATGCCTGGGGCTGCTGGCTCCTCTTCTATCTTAGGGAACACCTAAGTGGCTTAGACCACTGGAAACTGAGCTCAAGCGCTATCATTTTGGGGAGAATTCTAAAATCCAAGCCAAGCTACCCTCTTGTTGGAAAACCCCACGAGGTGAGAGGCACCTAAGACCACCTAGAGGAAGCCAGGCCTTTTGCCCATCCCAAATCTCTTTAACAACAAACTCTTTGGGAGCAGTGTGTTTTCAGACTACAGCTTCCTGAGTAGTGTTTGTCTAATCTGTCTGCCCCAAATCCCTCTCCAAACATGAAGTTTCCTGCCCAGCAGAGGCAATCAGAAAGCTAATTATCTGAGATTAGGAATGAGGAGTTATCCCTTTTAATTAGGGAATAATTAGCCCACCTGATGTCAGCAAAGCCAATGGAATTAGAAGTAAAGTCTAGGTTGGAAGGTCAGTATGGATGCTGGGAACACCCTGAGCTTTGAGGCTGTTTCCTTTTGGCCAAAGCTGTAGCTGAGGTTCCAGACAAATGTGAGTCGAATGCTCAAAAGAGCATCTTTCTTGATGATTTGGATGAATGTATGGATGGAATGAGGGGGGGGGCAGATGAGGCAGAGAAATAGAGACAGACAGAAAGAGATAGAGGTACACAGGAAAAAAAGAAAAAGAAAAAATGGAGGAAACAGTGCCTCCAGGTTCAAGGAGGGAAAGATCAGGAATAGAGGA
The DNA here is from genome assembly GCA_004025045.1 of Sigmodon hispidus. Classification (NCBI taxonomy): domain Eukaryota; kingdom Metazoa; phylum Chordata; class Mammalia; order Rodentia; family Cricetidae; genus Sigmodon; species Sigmodon hispidus. The sequence continues at coordinate 318,614 of PVIH01000095.1, forward strand.
GGAAAAGAAACAAGCAGAAAATGAAGAAGGTGACCAGTCAAAGGAGACTGATTGTAGACACTATTACACCCATAGCTTTGCAGGCTAGCACTTGTGTTACTTTCCTTTCTGGAGGCAAGTCAACAAAGGCAGAAGCTACACCCTACTTGCCTCTTCCCTCCTTTTTGCCTTCCTATATGTTATTTCTCACATGCTGTCCTCTAATACCTAGCATACTGATCTAATTTTGCAACATAAGGTGCAGGTGCTGTATGTTCAAGGCCTGGCTCTGGCAAAATGATCAATGATCTAGGTTGGGTGTCTTCTGTAGCCCAAAGAAAGAGTTTTCTGCCCCCAAAGGCTTAATCCTCTCTATGAAAAGACTCTCTTGGCTCAAAAATCCATTCATTCAGTGATTCATTCATTCATTCATTATTTTACTTAACAAATGTACCTAGAACTTTTACCATTAAAAACCTTTATTACTCAATAAAGGCTGACCCATAGTCAATCTTGTCGCTTTTGTCAGGGTATACAGTCGAGGCCAGTTGGAGAATTTCTCCTACCTCTTCCAGCCACCTGCTGATACTTAAACCACCCCAGGTTCTCATGCAGAAACACCCACTGGATAGTGCTGCCTACAAAGGGTATATGCACACTTGCCCAGTGCAGAGAACAGACTGAGTCAGAGCAACACAGTAGTAAGGATGCAAAGGGAAGATGTAAGCATTATTATTTGCACATTTTCTTTATATATATGTATATATATTTATTATTTGGTGATTTTACATCATGCACCCCATTAAACTCAGTTATCAATCCTCTCAGATTCATTATTTGCACATTTTCAACCTCACTTTTTTTCAAAGGGATTAAGGTAATTTATAAGAAAATATTGTACAATATAATAATAACTAACTCAGAACTAGAACATCCAGGGCCCTTCCTCCACAGAGATAAAGAGAATATACTACTAAGCTTAAAAGAGGCTCAGGACTAAGACTAGATTTGATCTGGGGCTCCTAGCAGCCAAAAAACTCTTCTTTCTGATGAAAGGACTCATTCCCATATTCCAGAAAAGACTATTCCCAGACTTTATATTCTATGTATAATTTATGCTCATGTGAGACCTTGTACAGAATCCAGGAAAAGAGTTTAGCATCAAAACCAGTGCCTTCTTTTAAATGTCAATTTTTAATATTAGCCCCTCATCAAGTGCCAAGGCTGTGAAATCTATGCAACAACCAGTATTCAAGGAGATACTACCATAGAGTAACAAACAATAAAAGCATATAAGACCATAAAGAAGAGTGAACTTACTTGTTAAGTGTTTGTAGACCAGGGCTGGAGAGATGGTTCAATGTTTAAAAGCACTGGCTGTTCTTCCAGAGAGCTCAAGTTCAGTTTCCTACATGGCAGCTCATAATTGTTGATAATTTCAGGTCTAGGATCCAACAGGCAAGACACCAATACACCTAAAAAAGACAAAGGAGAAGTAAATAAAGAAAAGAAAAAGATCTTGTGGTCCAAGTTTGGGACTTCCCAGAGCTCTAAACTGATCAAGGATAGAATGTAATTTTTAAAGTTCCCTGTTGAGCTTGGCACACTGCTAAAAATGGAATAAAATGAACTATATGGATTCAACTTCTACCTCTGGAAATTTATAATTTATGTTGGCACTTAGATTAAGGCTCAGATGGCAGTGGAATAATGCTAAAATGAAAGAGTAAGATGTTAACATCACCCAAAAGACAAAGGTGAGCATCTTTTATGGAGGAGACTAATAAACTGCCTCAATGCAGGTCCTTGCTAGGACTGACTGGCTGTGACTTGTGGCCATTTGCCTTCCCTGTCTCAGCCCCAGGCTTTTCATGTGTGACATGGTTTGTTGGAGAAAGTGGGTTAGTGTAAGGTGCTTGGTGCAGTGCCCAACCCATAACAGCTTCTAGCATTAATAGAGGAACCATGAGAAAAGCCAGGAGGTACTGAGCTCTCCGGGAAGCTGGGGATCTACTTCCTTTTCTGAGCCATCTTCTTCCTCATTTATAGTTAGGATTTAGCAAGGCCATGTCTGTTTTTTTTTATTATGAATAAAGAAGTCACATTTTCTATCTGTGTATATACTTATTCAAGATCCCTTCCCCCTCCCACCACATCAGGTCATTCTCTCTTCTCCACATCTCCCCCGCAGCATGGGCAGGCAGTCCCAAGGTCTCAAGGTCCCAATGTTGCTCAGTTCAGCCTCCACTCCTGGCAGATCCAGTTTTCTCCCCCCTCCCTCAAGAGTGAGTCAGGTGTTCCTCTAGGGGGAGTGGGATCCAAGGAGTCAGTTCAGTGCGTTTCAGATCCCAAGTGTTCAGTGGTTGTGGTTTGCCGCTTGGGCATGCTTTGCTTTTTGCTTTTTTGTTTAGATTCCACTAATGAGTGAGTACATCCCCTGCTTATCTTTCTGGGTTTGTGATGCCTCACTCAGGAGGATATTCTCCAAATCCATTCATTTGCCTGCAAATTTTAGGATATCATTTTTTTCTTACTGCTGAGTAGTATTCCATTGTGTAGATGTACCACAGTTTGTTAATCCATTCTTCAGTTGAGGGGCATTTAGGTTGTTTCCAGGTTCTTGCTATTACAAATAATGCTGCTATGAACATAGTTGAGCTAATGCCTTTGGAGTGCGAATGTGCACCTTTAGGGTATATGCCCAGAAGTGGTATTGCTTGAGGAGATTGATTCTCAGTTTTCTGAGAAACTGTAGCAAGGCCATTTCTGGAGATACTTTATCATCAATGGTTTTTCCAGAGCCAGAACTCACTTCTCCTCCTGACATTGGATCTGTTTATAACTTGATAGGTATCTGTGACTTCCTTTTGATCCATGTTTTTCCTCCTCCTTAGAAAATGTCCCAGGCTCGGGGTAGAGCTGAATAGTCACAGTGTAGGTCTTTCCTGCCTGGATAGCCTTACAGGCTACACAGCCCTCAGCCTTCAGGCTCTTTACTTGCTTGTCCCTAGGAAGTTCTGATATGAGACAAAAATAAGGAATGTTATTCCCACCACTCTTAGAGGAATCTCTGTCTGGAGTGGCTGTAGGTCAGCACCCCAAAGCCTCCAAGTGACAGCCATGTGACGCTCACTTCTCTCTTAGTATGCCCTGAAGCAGAGTGGCCAGATACAGAACTAGGAGTCAGCACACACAGGCTGGCCCATTGAATACACCCCTGCCTTCCTCTCACGCTTCTTTGCAGCATCTCTGGTACTTCCCAGCTCACTGCCAAACTGTCAAAAGCACCAAGAGGCAAAGTGCTGTTCAGTTAATGATCGCAGCCCCAGGAGAGGTACAGAGCTCTTTTAAAAGAAGCAAGTGTAGGGGGTATGGGGATGTGGGAGGGACAGAGGGGGATGCTTTAGTGCTTGGCAAAAAGGCCAGCTCTTTCTAAGGCGCAGAGTAGAAGTGGGCAGGTCTGCTCAGCTGCTTTCTTTGTGGGTGAAGGACTAGAGCCACCCCTTCACTTACTCCTTTTCAGGAAGTAAAAAGAGTTAGAGTCAGAATGCTGCCATCCTTTGCTGGGTCCAGTTGCCTCAATGTTCTGGTCCTCAGCGCAGACCCTGTAAAGGCCCTAGCAGTCCATTCCTTCTCCTCCCAGAACTTGGGTCCACTCCTGCCAGTCTCAGCAGATAGACCCAAGCCTTTGGCTAGCAAGCAGTACAGAAGCTGGCAGGGTACACAGCAGTACCAAGCCTGTAAAGGCCAGAGATGTATGCAACCTAGTATCTTTTTGGGTCCTTAATCTGAGCAAAGTCAATTACCTGTACTCATGCATATAACTTCATTAGGAGACCCGCCAGCAGCTCTGGAGTTGAAAGGCTGTCAGTACAAGAGGAGGTGGCTTTTGGGTTAGATCACCTAGGAAGATTGGTATCCTGAAGGTAGAAAAAATAAAGATGCAAAGACAAAAAAAAAAAAATAGGAGTATAATTGGAAAGGGGTAGAAGACCATGTTAGCTAGACTCCAGTGATAAACTGGGAAGACTTCTCTCTCTCTCTCTCTCTCTCTCTCTCTCTCTCTCTCTCTCTCTCTCTCTCTCTCTGTGTGTGTGTGTGTGTGTGTGTGTGTGTATGTGTGTGATTTCTTTCAATATTCCAAAAGTGATATACACTAACCATTCTTTAAAAATTATGAGACTGAGACAAGCAAAAGAAAGAAAATTACAAACATCTGAAATTTAAGAATTTGTGCATACAGGAAAGGCAGGATCAAATACGTGTTTTAAGAAGATTAATCTGGCAGTGTTGGGTAGAATAGATTAGAGAATGAATATGCTGGAGGCAAGGAGACTTCTCAGGTTATTGCAGCTGCAGAGATAAAAGGCAATAATAACCCAGACCCGGTAGTTAGCAAAGAGAAGAGACATAGAGTGTGCGAATATAGTCTCCATTTCTCTTGGTCACCGCACATTTTCTGCACCATGGTACATACACTCCATGTATATTGCTTTAAGACTTCTTTTAAAGTATCAGGTAGTCACTCTGCATCCAGACACAGGCCCTAGGTCAGATCATAATGTTCAAAACCCCAGACTTCCATACTGCAGCTCAAAAACCACCCTCAGTGTTAAAGAGAGCAGAAGACCATTCCAGATTATGCAAGACAGGGCAATCACAGACTATTGAAAAGAATAAATTGATTTGAGAGGATGATAACCCTTTTTAAGTTCCCTACCCTTTGCTTTTTTTTTTTTTTCCCGGAACTGGAGATAGCCTTCTTGCCAGCTTGCAGGAGGAAACTAATTGATACTTATCTAAAACAGCTTTCCAGAGGTCCTCAGGACCATGTGCAGATAGTTTCTAGTCCAAGTGAAGGCAGCCCCCTCCTGTTTAATTTGAAGGAAACTGACACCCTGGGTTTCAGAACCAGGCCCAACCAACTTTAGGGTCTGCTCTGCCACTTTCCAGCTGTGATCAGCTATACACATTTAACATTTCTTCCCTGTAAAATGGGAGGGGCCTTCCTTATGGAGTTTTAGAGATTATTTATGTTCACATACTCCCTTAACACTGTGGATGAGATAGAATAGATACAAATAAATAGGTTTGAAATAATAAGGAGAGAAAGCACAAAGCATATGTATGTGATACTGGCTTCCTTGTCCTACCTCCTTCAGGGAGAGGAAGCCGGCCTTTCTCAATGTCTAGTTCTAATTCTGCTAATCCACTCATCTCAACGCCTGTTGAGGAAGGCTGACCTGCCCTCCACGTAGCCTGAGTTACTCCTTGGTCAAACTGCCTGGGCATCCTCAGGAAAAGAGCCTGTGTGTGGTAGTGTGAATGGAGATTCCTTCATGAGCTTTGGATAAACAAAGACTCCTTGGTCTTGGCAGAAGTTCCTCATTACTCTTTATTAATTCCCCTTCTCTCCCTTCTTACCCCTCCCAGTTCTGTGCACTGTGTGAATTATAGCTTTGCCTTTGCATAATGTGATTTCATCTGTGGCTGCTTAGTGCTTCAGCTGACTCTTGCTGTGTTTATCTTAATGTTTCCCAGAATACTTTACTGTTTTCTCTGCCTGACAGTTACTCTTGTGTCTGGCTCCCCACACTTGCCCAACCCTAGGGTTCTAGCCTGGTGTATAAGGTACAGGGCTGGATTTTTAGATCAGCTGCTCAGCTTGACTTTGCCTTGGTTTCTTTCTGCCTTTGTAGTTCAAACACATTTAAGAGGATAGAACCAGGGGTATAGATTCCTTTTGCTTCCAGATCTTAATGTCACTCTCCCATGAGCAGTCAAAGGAAAAGCCCCAGTGATTGGCAGAAGGCAGACAGGAAGTGTGGGCGGGGCTACCAGGCTATGAAAACTCTGAGTACAGGAAGAGCAGACACAGACGCCACAGAGAGCTACTAGGAGATGCAAAGGAAATGCTGCTTAGAAAAGGTACTGAGCCACGTGGCTGAACAAGATGGGTTGAGTTCAGATAAAGGAGTTAGCAAGTTATATGCCTGGGCCCTAGGTGGATCAGCGTAAAAATAATATAAGTGTCTGTGTGATTCTGTGGGTCTGTGTGTATGTGCCTACAGGACTGTGGGTCAGCAGGTCAGAATCTCAGGGCTAAGACCAGATAGTACAGGCCAGAAACCTATTACAATATCTGAGGATGTGCACCTCAGTGCTTCTAGGAAACAGGATCAGAGTTTAACCAGAGAATGGTGAGAACAAAACCTACATCTCATCCTGGAAGTGGCATATATCAGTGACTGCTTGGCCATTCTTCCATGGCCTAAGAGTAACACAGAAGACCCAGTTTAGAACAAAGCCTTGCCTTCAGTGTTCCACCCACCCCTTAGCCACGTTCTTCAATCTGGATTGCACATTTACCTTACTCATTGTAGGACTCAGTAAATGTTTATTGTCTTCTACTTTAATGCCAAGCCATTAATACTCAAACTAATCCAAGATGCCAGAATCTGATGAACTCTTGTCTGCATCCTAAGGAGAAGCCCATCATAGTCTGGCCCCACTCCCAAATTCAGATGCTTCTAGCCTGTGACACCCTCTGCTACACCTCCTGTTCTCTATTGAATATCTCAGGAAGCTTATAACAGAAACAAAAATAGAAATAATTATATCAGAAAATGGCAGTCTCCACTGTAAAAAGCCTTCGTGATTGACCAACAACTCTGTAGGGACCAGTGCGAGGAGTATGTAGAGCAAGCATCTTAGCTCAGCATATCTTAGTTGCCTCCTTTTTCATGGACAGGAGGGATTGTTGACCTCATCTCCCCTTTTTCTCTTTTCCCTTGGCTCAGTGTAACCTACATGCTACTGAATCCCCCACCAATTATCAGAATATTTGGGGCCAGACACCTAACTATCCTTCAGGGAGTCTCGGCCCACTGAGCTGTGACTTTGCACACTAATGTTACCTTTCTAGAGCTCTGAGGACAGAGCTGAGACCCGCAAGGTGCTCTGGAAGCTGCTGCCACCCCCTGCCCCCCCTTTCTCTCTGTCTCTGTCTTTCTCTGTCTCTCTGTGTGTGTGTGTGTGTGTGTGTGTGTGTGTGTGTGTGCATAGAACCATATGTATAGGACGGAGGGAAGAACATCTCAGAGGCTGAATTACCAAAGACTTCAATCTATAAATAATTCGGGTCATGGAATCCTACAAAAATAAACTTCAGCTTGAATCCTCTCTCGCAGCACTAAATGCACAGCTGCAGATGTGTGCTCATTAACTCACTATAGTTCAGTGAGAGCAGCACCAGACACCTTTCCCACCTCTGTAAAGATCAGAATGTGCATAAGCACACAAACACCACCTGTCAAATACATGCAGAGCACATGATATACCAAACACACATACCACACATTACACACAACATGACACATGGATGTACAACACTATACACAGACATAGAGAGGCATACACATCACATACAAAGTAGGCATATGACATAACACACATACACTACATCATATACACATTATATGCAGACACATCACACACCAAATACATATACACCACATACTTACATACATCACACAGAAACACAGAGACAGAAAGACATACACACACACATCAAATACACATAGACCACACCAATTACACCATACTACACATACAAATATATAACATAGATCACACAGAGATATATATGTGCACACTGCTACATATCAACTAATATGCCATGGGTGCATAAACACATATAGTTACAAGTATACCACTCTATATACACATCACACACACAACATAACACACATGCATGTATCATGCAAGCCCAGAGTTTGAGTCAGAGCCAGCCAGTACTAACCTTAGGACAGAAGATGCTGGGAGTCTGGCTTAAGTTACCATGGAGCCTCAATCAGTTCACATTTGAACTCTCTTCATCTCCTAAGTGCTAAGGTCCTAGAAACCTGATTTTCAAAAGATCTGGGTTCAACCCTAGTGATGCTACCTTCAGGTATATAGCACACTTAACATTTTCCACAGATACAGTTACCACTTAGATCTTTTCTTAGGCTTCATCTCCTCCAGGAAGCCTCCCCTCAGGGCCTCCCTCAAGGCAGATGGGCCACCTCCTCCTGAATACTGCCATTTTTGTAGAGACCACTTCTCTTGAGGATAACCCTTGATAACATGGGCTTTCCTGGTCCAATCCTGAGTTCTCTGAAGAAATGCAATATTAATTATCAGTTTTCTCTGTTCTCTAGTGCAGCCTGGCTCATAGTAGGCATGTGATAAATAAATAGGGGACAGTACTGAAAAGCTTAGCTTATAACTCCTTTCATTTTCACAATATCCTTTTTATGCTGCGATAGAAGGAGAGTGTCACTCTCATCTTGCAGCTACAGAAACTATTACGTGAACAAATAAAATGACTTGCTGCAAGCCACACACCAGTTAATAGAGAGTTGGGATTAGACTCTGCCATCACCAGAATCTCAGGCTTTAGCAATGTCTATCAAGCCCATTTCTCACCCTAGATGATCCCTAAATCTACTGTTGACTAAAAGCCATCATGGCCATTGTTTCTGCTACTGACATTACAGCCTCATGGACAGGCTCGTAATAGAGTTAATTAGAAAAGAAACTGATACATAGGAGTTGAGGAATCATAGTTAAGCCAGTCAGCTGTGTATGCTGATCTGAGTGGGATTTTTAGGGAAAGGGGTTGTCATTCAATTCTATCCAGACACAGCTGTGATTTAGAGGAAAAAAAAATAATAGTGTTAAAGTTGTTTTTTTTTTTTTTTTTTTCTTTTTTTGCCCCTTTCCCTCTACAAACAGACACTGAATTTCCCCTGGGCCATACCCAACTCACTCTTGCCCCAAAGCCAGCTCTGTAAATGGAATTTTAGTCTCTAAGTAAATCCCTCCAATTAGATTCTGACTTATTTTGTTCCTTAGGAAATAAGTAGCAGTCGCACTGTGATTGGAGAAGGCCTGAAAGATGAGAAGTTAGGGGACACTTCAATTCTAGGTCTTCCACACACTCTGCTTGGTTATGCTTGTCCTCTGGACCCTCTCATGTGACAAGTCTCTCCTCCCCCCATGCCAACCTGTGGTGAGACTCCAGCTCTGTGAATCCCCTCACCTGTGTCAGCATCACTTTACACAATTCCTCCAGCCTCAGATTTACTATCTATAAAATGGGAATTAAACTAGGACTGACAACACAGAAACCTGAAAGGATAAATTAGTTTATTTTTATTGTGGTAAGCTGTTACCAGCACATGTTAAGAGCTACACAACTATTACTAAATTTATCAGATCAACAGCATCAGTCTGAAATACACCTAGTATGTTGTCCTGCCTTCCGGCAGGGTTACACCTAAATATGAAGCAAACCAAGTACCCTGCACTGAGAACCTGAAAAGAACAGCCTAGTCTCTTGAGGCTACTAGGTGTCTACAGATAGTTGTCTCTATAGCAAGGGTTCTTACTGAAGGACCCTTCAGTGTTCTTTCATCAATTTAGGCATATTTTATCTCTTACTGTAGTAAACTGGGTCTTAAACTTTATGCTTTCTGAGCCTTGAGCAAACAACACAACCTGGTAATGTCTACATGGCCATTGAGGTCAAGCTCACCTGGGAGAGATGTACTGCTAGAAAACATGCTCAGATAATCTTGCATACCTTTCCATATTATCTCCCTCTTCTTTCCCATCTGATGGGATGTCAAGAATGTCTTATATGGTCTACTCTGATTGGATTAGATAAGTGGTCTCTTTCAACGTACTAGTATCCTTTGGATCATTCAAACTTAGCCCTGGAAATACAATACTTGAAGAAAGCTGCCACTTTGTGGGACACCACAGAACAGACCAAATTACTTGGCTTTAAAACCCCACTTTTGAGGCTGGAGAGATGGCTCAGCAGTTAAGAACACTGGCTGCTCTTTCAGAGGATACAGCATCATTTCCCAGTACTCACATGGCAGGTCATAACCACCTAATAACTCAAGTTCCCAAGGATCTGACATCCTTTTTTAGCCTTGTTGGGCACTGAAAGCATGGTATAAAATCCATACACATCAAAAAAATTAAATAAATAAATATTAAAATCTACTCTTGTCCTGACATGACCCAGCAGTTTCTTGCCATTAGCCATATTGTGCCTAGTAGTGATGGAGGACAACTGTCTAGGTGAGAAGAGCTCCCCTGCTTGCTACTGTGTTAAATGTATGTATGCCTCAACTGACAAGGACCAGAGCTTTGAATCTCTTGAGGTAATTAAGAATGTGATTGTCTAGGTCAGATATTAAGTGGGTAGATTGCTTATTGTTGTTGCTCACAGAAAATTTTCACTAATTTTAGGGAGAGGTAACTCCCCTAAAAGTATACCATGCCTTATCAAGGAATATAAGGAATACCCAAGTTCACGACCCACGCTCTGCCAACTTAGTGTGCCCCCTTCAGTGGGAAAGGCATCTGCTTCCAACTAACCTCCTCCTCCCAGCAAACCTGCCCCCTTTGCCTTCCTTCTGGTGCCTGGCCTCTTAATCCACCTCTTTTTTCCTCTGGCCTTCTTTTAATTTCTTGAAGGGTTACCCAAGCTTGTGGCTGCTAACAAGGAGTAGTGGGCTATTTAAGGAAGTGCTGATTTCTTGACCAATACTTTTCTTTCTAGGATTTGAACAAAATAAAATATAGCTTAGCTCAGATGATTGCTCAGAATCTTCTGTTCTAGTTTGGCTTTTTCCTTTGGTATTTGAGAGTTACACAGACTTGATTCTGGTATCTCTGGTTCATTAAATGATTGTGGTGGCAGATAAGAAATTTTCAAAGCATCTCACTATGTCTCCAGTATAGTGGAAAGATAAGGGACCTAGTCATCAGGGGACATATTGCACCTTGTTCTTGGTGCAACCCAAGCTTTGCATGATACTAGATGGTTCCTGGGACCACAGAGTTGGGTCTGACCTGTTGGGTTATTCTTCCTTCTTCTGATTTGGTGTTCAGACATTACTCTGGGGCTCCTAGCCAATACTGGATGAATGGGCAAAGTGGCTGTACAAGCTGACAAAGGGCAAACAGGCTTCCTGAGGGAGGATTTCTCAGGCCTGGCCTAAGGGAAGGGACTGCTTCTGCAGCTCCAGAATGGGACTAGAGCCTTGGGGAAACAGCTGTCTTTGAGAGAACTGGTATGAGGGTAGGGAAATTTCTCACTGGATATAGCACTATGCTGACTCACAAAGAGCCAAAGTTAACAGTGCCCTAGATCATGGAGACAAAATTGAGGCAAATCAATAGGAAATCATATAACCATCATGTTTTTCCTTAGGCCCAGCAACTTCTATAACTTAAAGCTAGCTGCTATATTATTTTTGTGAAGGCTTTTAGAAATTTAAGCCTGTTAATCCAAATGAGAAATCTGATTTGAAAAGTAAGGAGGTTCCTTTTAATTGTTGGGGGTGATACCATGTGGAGACTAGTGATTAGTTCTTCCTTCTGATTAAATCTCCAGGTTAAGAAAGAGGATGTCTCAGCCCCATAACATCATGACTGACTCAGTGCTTTCTTCAGTCATGTGAAAATAAATGCACATCTGCATCCTACCTCTGGAAGCAAGAGCCTTGGTAACAGTTGTCAAATCAACTGTCATTGATATAGAGTGACTACTAAAGTGATTGGAAACGGGTGATGCTGGAGTTTGGGAAAAGAAAAGTCAACCCACAGGGAACTAAATAGCAATGACTAAAGGAGTTCTCTTTGTTACATTGAGCTAACCCCTGCAATTTCAATCCAGATCTCCCCAGTCACCTGCCAAAGCAGTGGCAGCATAGCAACCCAGCCTAGGCCCTAATCCAGTTGCTGTCCCTGAGATCTCAGTATGCCTCAGGACATTGGGTACCCAGCATCAATAGGCTCATGGTCTATTCATCCATCTCAACAGGTACATGCCATAACCAATCTTAGGCCCATCCAGGAAATGCAGAGGTTCCATTCCTTCAACTCTGTACAGTAAATACTGTCATTGATCCTCCACACCCAGCCAGGCAGAACTGAATTCTCCTCTGCTTACTATATTTCCATATTACTTCAGTATCAGACCCAAAGTGGGCCTTTGTGATAACTATATTATGGTGTCACTCCCTTAGAAAGTCTCAGAGTATCAGGGTTACCTAGGCAGAAGGAAGAGTCAGTTAAAGAAGAAAGAATGGAAAAAGGGGTAGAGGATGAGTCTATTCCACCTATCATGTAAGGAAAATATCTTTTGATCTTACTAAAGAACCCAGAATTATCTGTCAGCTGGTTCATAGTTCATATTCTTTCAAAGGGTGTTTCTCAACACCCTTTGTCTATGACCTTGTGTCTGTCACCATCTGTGTCCCAGCTGCAATCAGGTCCTCAGAGGGAAACAGGGAAAGTAGAGGACTCATATCCACCTTCACAGTGTTAATGACTCTACATATATTGGAAGCAATTAAAGAAGAATTCAAATAGTAAGTCAATACATGTTAGCTAATACATATTCAGTGAGCAAATCAATTGACTATAATCTTAGGATACGTGTCTAATAAAAAAAAAAAAAGGTACCAGCATACATAATTAATTATCAAAGGGCAGGGGCCTTCTCAGGGGAGGCAAGATTGAGTGAGATGGTATGTAGGCAGAGTGGTACAGGGAAACTGAAGTAGGAGAAGAGGTAGGGGGTGAATGGCAAGCTGCTGGTGTGGAATGGAACTGTGGAGGGAGCCCACTCACACCAAAGACTCCTTGCCAACAACTCCTTACATGAAATTCTTTCCTTGAGGATTTGTAGGGCTCAGCCAGATTAGTCTTTCTCCACTTTCTGTTCAAACAGCCTCAGCATCACTGGGACTCTCCCACCAAAACAGAGGCTATGATCTGGCTCAGCCCTACACTTCCCATCCCCTCCAAGCAATTCTGAGTGTGTCAGGATTAAGGGCTTTAGGTTATCTTGCTGCTTCTCAACCTTGGCTGTGCCTTTTCCTAGGAAGCTTTAAAACCAGGTGATAGTGCCTGGATCATACCCTCATAGATCCTGATTCATGGGTCCAGTTCTGAAATGTGCATTGTTATTAATACTTTTTTAATTTACAAGGTAAGCTCAAGTATGTAGCCTGGGCAGAGGAACATTAAGTAAATGGCATTCAGGTCTTTTTTGTTTACTGCCCTGGGGTGGAGCAAAAGAAAAAAAAAAAGCCTAATTCATCTTCCTAAGTATCTAAAAATATAGCCAACTGGCATCCAGGGGCAGAAAGAATTCTGAGATCTAAAATCTTCAGTCTCACAATCAAGACAAAGTTTCATCTGCACAATCCCCCCCCCCCATGTCAGCCTAACTAACACAAGGGCACTGTATATAGGTATTGTCTCTCCAATCTATGGTAAGTATGCATATACACACTCACATATCACAGATTATGTAAATGCATGTAAATGCACACAAGAACAACTATGTAGTGACAGAATCTTTCATGTACCTTCAAACACAAATCATCCACCACTAGGAATCCCAGACCAAAAGTGGGCATGGTGACATATGATGCACTCCTGTAACCCAAGAACTGGAAAAGTTGAAGGCGGAGGAACATGAGTTAGAACACAGACTGGGTTACACAGTGTAACTCTGGTTCCAACTAAGTGGGAGAAAGGAGAAAAAGGAGACAGGGAGGGGGAAGAAAGGAGAGGAAGGAACAGGGTAAGAGGACAGAGCACAGCCGGAGATTTCAGGCTCTGCATACTAGAGTTATTGTGAATGGATTAAGAGTTAACATAAGTAGAAACTCTTTCCTAGGGAACTGTCTTCTGTAAACCAACTCTCCAAGTAGAAGCACATGGTTCTTGGGAAGGCTGAGGGTCAACTCTAAATCTATTTGTTTTTCTTGTAGATTCGAGCTGATGGTCCCCCCCATGGTGGGGTCCAGTATGAGATGGTCTCTGTGTTTAAAGATGGAAGCCCTATTCTCCGGGACATGGCCTTCTCCATCAATCAGCTCTACTTGTATGTCATGTCTGAGAGACAGGTAAGTGCTGACACATACCTCTCCTTTTCAAACTCTAGGAAGCCTTTGTTCAAAAGTCATTCTGTCCTACAGCAGAGACGCTGAGCTTGTTCTGAGAAAGACAGAGCCCTGTGGCATTTGTAGAGAGGTAGAGAGAAGCCGCAGAGCCAGCCTCTTCCGGGAGGCTTTTCTCTAGGCCACAACCCCTGTCTGGGTGAGTGATAAAAAGCCCTGCAAGAAAAAGCTAGACTGAGCCCCACAGCATGGTGTGATTAGGAGACAGATTTACAGCTCCTGGGCCCACAGAGTTGGCTGCTCATGAGAGCCAAAGAGGTGTAAATAATCTAGGCCTCCAGGCTGCGCTGGCTCCTGGAAGACAGGACTGAGATGAGGCCCTAGAAGAAAATCAGATCTTGTCCTGAGTCTGAGATTTGATGCAGGATGGAGCTGGTCAGTTCTGAAAAGCTAAAACTACCTGCAAAGATTGGAAACCCCACAAGAGAAGCCTTAATTCTTTGCTAAGTAGCAACCAAGCAAGCCCTATCTTCCTAGACCTAGAATAGAAATTATTATTTTTTAGTTCATATTTTTTACATGTGTGTGAACAGAGGGAACTATGGGAAGGAAAGGAAGCAGGGATGATGGGGTTTACCAGGCCCACAGAAGAAGAAAACTAAGTGAAGTGGTTAGCCGTGGCTGGCCATTCTATCCTCTTGATCAGGGGATAACCATGATCTGTAGCTGCCATGGAATACCTGAGGGTCCTTCTCCTGAGGAGGGGGAAGATGATTTTCTCAGAGCTGAGGATGCTGACTGGGAGACAGCTGAGCTGGAGGACCTATTCTTTCACTAGCTATCTCCTGTGTCTTTTTTGAATGTTCCTCAAAGACTCCAATGTCCTTTGGTCAGCTTTACCCTTCCTAGAGTTCTGTGTGTGCTCTTTTCAAAGATAAGGAATCTGGAGCAAGGGATGAGAGATAAGGGGGTAAGCAAGAATGAAGGAAAGGGGGGTGGATGCATGGTGGCATTAAGAAAAGCAGTGATGCAGCTCTAACTTGAAAATTACTTCTTAAGAATAGGTGACACAAATCATATGCTAATTGCATGCAAATTATACCCAGATCCTCTTGAGCCCACCTGTCTTTTCTACCTCTATTCATGTGGCCCCTACAATTGAGGCATAAACAGAGACAGCTGAGAACTTACTAGAATTGAGAGAAGTTTTGCTAATCCAGAGGCAGCCTTGGAAATAAACGTTGGCCTATTAACCCAATAAAATAGCCAATATGTCTCGGGAAAGTGTTACTGGACAGATAATTATTGGGAACAAAGTGCTAGGAAAATACCAGAACAAATGAGGCTTGGTTGATACCCTTAAATTGATTACAATCTAATAAGGGAGACATGTCCCCAGAGATTTGTACTATTGAATTTATTTCTATGGATGCTCTGTATTTTTCTCCTATTCTTTTTTGTTTTTAAGGCAGAAGCGTCTTTGTATTTATTGGAGAGGATGCATGCATGTATGTGTGTGTTATGTGTGTGGAGGCCGTAGACAAACTTCAGGTGCCAATCCTCAGGCACTATCTACTTGGTTTCTTAAGACAGTGTCTTTCACTAGCCTAGAACTCAACAAATAACTAGGCTGAGTGGCTTGTAAGCCCTGGGGTTTTAGCTTGCTTATGCTCCATACTACTAGGATTCTATGTTTGCCTTTCTTTTGTTTACATGGGTTCTTGAGGTCCAACTCAGGTCCTCATGTTTGAATGGCAAGCACTTACAGATTGAGCCATTGCCCCAGCCCACAGAGAGTTATTTTTAAATAATAGAGTAGATGTTTACCATTCAAATCCAAGCACTACATTTTAAGAATGGTCACAAGTCATAAAATTCTCCTGCCCCAAATAGAACACCCTGTAGCCATTGGGCAACATGGAGATACTTCTGCAGAACTACCTATAGAGAGCGGTATGGAGGGACAGAGGTAACAATGAAGCCAGGTGGAAAGGTGGCCACACAGGATGAAGAGACCATGCTTTGGTAGGTAGCATTTTCAGATATTCTGTATGCCTAAGAACCAAGCAGCTCACTCTGGGCAAGAACCTTCACTTGGGTTCCTTAAGCCCTATTAACTTATAAAAGCCAAGGCATAAATAGCAGTGAGGGCTTATGGTGATTGGAGAGGTGACAGAGGGGAAAAAATAGTAGCATATCATTTTCAGATGGGATGGTTTTTGAAAATGTGCTAAA
This sequence comes from Sigmodon hispidus, assembly GCA_004025045.1. Taxonomy (NCBI): domain Eukaryota; kingdom Metazoa; phylum Chordata; class Mammalia; order Rodentia; family Cricetidae; genus Sigmodon; species Sigmodon hispidus. Next base: position 334,807 of record PVIH01000095.1, read on the forward strand.
ATATAGTCAAAAAAGGATGCAGTTCCATGGCAGAGAGTTTGTCTGGCATGTTCAAGTCCTGGGTCCCATTCCTAGTATTACAAGGGTGGCTAAGAAGAGTGGCTGGGTCAGAAATGAGGATGTTGGGTAGGCTTCAGGGTACATAATTAACTTTTGGTTCATGTTGGAAAGCATCAGCCCTAGCCACATCTCATTTATAAATATTCTTTCCTTCCTCTTGTCCTTTGCAACAGATGTCCTGTTCTTGTTATAGTCAGAATAAGACAGACTGAGTAGCAGTCAGCCATGGGGAGCTGAAATTGGAAGCCTTTGGGATTAATGCCATAGGGCTGAATCTGGTCAAGTGAGATATTAGGAGTTCTCAGTACCAAGCGGAGTGGGGCAATCAGGAGGCTGAGTCTAAGAGAGATTTGTGGTGGAGCTCAGAAGCCTGTGACCTGGGGAGCTGTAAATCATGAAGAAGTAGTAGTCAGGTGACTTCAGCAGGGTTAGTCCAAGGCTGAGGGCCAAGAGCAGCTCATGAGGCTCACTCAACATGAAAGGTCACAGTTAAATTTGTGCTAGGAGGACAATCCATAAGAATGAAATCAGGCAGCCTGTTGTCTTTTCCAGTGTTTTCCATTACTTTTCATATTATCCCACAACCTTAAGCTTACTCCTTTACTAATTAAAAGATGTGAATCAAATAATGAGATATCTCTGAAACCTCAAAGTCCCAGGTCCCATCTCATAATTTTATAGCTGAGTTGCCTTGGACAAGTCACCTCATTTCAGTGTTACCTCACACAGGAAAGTGTGAGATCAGTTGAGATTACAAATGAAGACTCTCTCTCTTCTTATTCAGCTTCAAAGGCCACATACTCACCATGAGGACTCCATATGACCTCTCTAGACTTCACTCTGTACAATCCCATTACTGGGTATGTAGAGGTGTGTGGTTATTAGGGTGAATAAAATGGCTATGACCCAGATAATTGGCCTGTATTGAGCCAAGAGTCCTAGGTCCTGACTCCAACAGTCTCCTAGGGGCCTGGCCTTCTAAGTTCTCTGGGACTTGGAAAGGCAAACTTCCAAGACAGAAAGGTCAGCCTAATTCCAGCATCTCCCAGAACTTAAGAAGACTTAGCAAGGTCTTGGGTTTGGGACTTTTAAAAATAAGAATGGAAATAGACGTATTTTATTATTGCTGAATCAACAGAATAAAATGCCTCTTTTGATACTTTAATCTGTGTTTTTCTTATACTTTTCAATATTATCCTTTTCCTATATGTCTTGAACACATCTTTGCTGTCTAATCCTTAGGAATGATTCTGGAGTTCTAGTAATTTTTCTTTGGTGTTTTTTACTCAGTTTATAATGTGTCTATGTCATGAATGAAAAATATTTTTTGTCAATTATTTGCTGAATTTTGACTGGTTGTTTCTCTTTTCATTTAACTCTGAATGATTTGTATGGTCATTTGGGGGGGCACAGGAATGATATTCTGATACAGTGGTTCTCACAGCCCTTTCATAGGGGTTACATAAGTTACATAAGAAAACATGGACATTTATATTACAATTCATAATAGTAGCAAAATTTCAGTCACGAAGTAACAATGAAAATAATTTTATGATGGGGGGTCACCACAACATAAAACTGTATAAAAAGAGCTCAGTATTGGGAAAGTTGCGGACTACTATTCTCATAGATGAAATGAACATTATTAGGTTATTTGTCATGAAATGTTCCTTCTGATAAAGTGGTTTATTGAAGCATATATTAACAATTTTCTAAATTATTTTTTCAGGTAACTGTTATAATTTAAATTTTATTTTCTCAGTTGTGGAACATAGCTGACATGTAAATCAATTTTCATGTTCTTCTACAAATAATGCACCCAATAGGTATGCTGAAACAAAAAATGGATGCAGCCAAGTGCTGCTAGTATTTTCCTTATCTGCCCATGAACACTATACTGAGTAGGAATTTGGTGATCAGTAAGTATTTTCAAGGGTCAAGAAAGTATATGTTTCCTGTTACCGTAACAAAATATCTAAGACTAGGTAACTTATAAAGTGAAGACATCTGTGGGCCTAAGTCAAACAGCATGGTCCAGTTTCTACTAGGAGCCACTTACCTTTGTCACAGCATCATAGGGACCATCAATGACATGAACATGCTTGAGAAAGGGAAACCAGAAGCCAGAGAGGTGGGAAAGGAGCTAGGCTTGCTTCTTAACAGCACTTTTGTAATACCTAACCAGTATCTTCCCAAGGACAGCACTTTCAATGATCTAATTGAATATATTCTACTGTTTCTCTCTCTCTCTCTCTCTCTCTCTCTCTCTCTCTCTCTCTCTCTCTCTCTCTCTCTCTCTCTCTCTGTGTGTGTGTGTCTGTCTGTCTGTCTGCCTGCCTGTCTCTCCTCTCTCTGTCGATTAACTAAATGTAATTAAGAAATAGTACTAGCAAGAAGTGTTGAGTCATTAGTGCCACCGCCTAACAAGTCAATGTTAATGTACTCTTAATGGATCTATGGCTTGGCCAGTCCCAGGAGGAACTTGGAAACAGAATTCCAGTCCTGCTGTTAATTGCCCAGGTGCTTCATCAAGAGAAGGTTAGCTCTTCCCTAGAAAGCTACCCCAGTAATAAGTCACTCGATGTCATGAACATGAATACAGCTTGCTCCCAGACCCTTGGTGTCTAATGGAAGTCAGTCAGCAAGGCTGGGAACGTTAGGCTGAGGGCCAAGTAAAACAGCAAGTAAGACGCTGAAAAGAAGAAGCACAGCCTGCTTCCAACCATGCTTGTCAGGCTGGCCACTCCCAGAATGGGAGTACCATTCTGTCCTCAGGGTAGATGGGAAAAGAGTGTAGGAATGGAAGCAATTATTCTATTTTATACTTTAATTAGATTGAATTAGCAGAGGGAATAGAGGCATAAAATGATCCAGCGAAGGGTGAAATGGAAAAGGAGAGTCACCGTGCAGAATGGCTCCATGCAGGCTGGAGAGAGCCTTGGGAAGAACAGAGGGCTGGAGATGGGTGACATGTTTGAAGACAGTGGGGGCCTGAGACTCGACTCTTCATTTGGAGGCCCAGAAAAGACAAATCTCATGGAGTTTAAGATCTGATGTGTGAATGACACCACCATTGCATAGCCACTTATACAACTTCGAGAAAATTGTGCAATTTTCTTCTAAGCCTCAGTTGTTCCACCTGTGTAATAGGTGCATTGTTCTAAGGATAATAGACATAAAGTGGTTAGAGTGTCTCTAACATGCAGTCTGGACTTAATCCTCAGTGGTATCTTTAATAAAGCTTCCTAGTACTTCAGAGAGGATCTGAAGTGTTTGTTATAAACTATGACCAAGGAAAGCCCTGCTCTCAAAAATGGCTTACAACCTGTCATCCCAGTGGACCATCAGAAGACTTTGGCCTGACCAAACTGGGCTGCATTCTCATAATCTGGTATTTATTTTTAAAAGCCAGCAGTGTGCCCAGTAGACTAAACAGTCCCTCTCTCGGAACACAGAGAGGCAACCCATATGTGAGGCCAAGAGGCCAGAATATTAGCATCTGGGGAGAGGAGGGAGGAGTTTCCAAGTAGGTCATCCCCATGCCACAGGACACGTGTATGGACATCTGGTTTTGAAGGGACTTTCTGACAGCTTCTCCAAGTATGTAACCGAGCTCCAAGCTCAGTGACAAAGACAGGATAAACCTCTTCTGCTTGTGAATACTCAGACCCATTCCAAGTGCCCTTATGTATACCAGTCGTTTTTGGCACACTTTTCTGTTTGCTATATTACAAACCACCTCAAACTTTATGGACATAACACAGACATCGTTCTACAGCCTTGAGGGAAAGACATAAACAGCTAGGGTAAACTAGATTGATGGTAGGAGGTCTGGAGAGATGGTTTAGTGAAAAGCATGTACCGCTCTTGAATAGAACCTGAGTTCAGTTCCTGACACTCCTGATAACTCACAACCACTTATAATTTCAGCTCTAGGGGATCTGATATCATCTCTGGCCTCCATGGGCACTGTATTAGCATGCACATACCCCTACCCCTACCACGGACATACATAAAACTTAACCAAGGGCTAAGACTTTTGACTAGACTAGCATCAATCCATATGCTTTGGGCATCCTTACGACCTGGTAGTATCAATGCAATTTCTGACCCAGTCTCTAACATGTTACCTATTGACTCTGAGAATGAGAAACTCCCACAAATAAGACAGAAAAGGAATTAGCTAGCGTCAGAAGTTTCCTCCTCCCTTTTATTTGCCTCTTCACTCTAATGACCATCACCCTCCCCTCCAAGATTTATGTGTGTCCATAGATACAGTTTAAGAAACAAGGCTAGGAAGTGATCAACTGCATGATTCCCTGTCTTCCAGGGCCATGGACCACACAACACCAGAGATGGCCAAGACTTCAAAGATGGCCTATTCTGATCCCAGATATGAAATGCTTTTATGGGCACTTTTACTATTGCAAGCATCCAACACTTAGATTCAGCACAAGTCCGTGAGGACATACTGGTGGTTTTCCAACAGGCTGCTTATTGGCTGAGGTTGTGTGAGGTCCCCCCTCCACAAGGCTACATCAACGTTTTAAGTCTGTAAGTGCCTTTGGAAACAGTCTCTGTCAGAAGCAGGTCACAATGCAGGGTCATTCCTGTTGAAGTATGGACTATGGACATTCCTGTGACATTATTGTCTCACCTCTCACGTATAACTGTCTCCTGTGACACAAAGAGGTATTCCTCACTCTGCATAATTACAGGATGTTAACGTATTCACCACCTTGAATTAAGACGGTGGGACAAGGAGAACTTCAGCCTTGGTTTGAAGACAGAGACTATAAAGCACTGTCGTCCAATGGGGGCAGGGACCTAACTCTCCTGTCTCCATCTTTGACCACCCCCCCCACACACACACACAGGCCAAAAAAAAAAGGAAAATGTCTATGACAGGCACCATTTGCCTTATAAAAGCACACTTAGGCTCTGTCTATGCTGGGGAAGTCTTTTCTCATGGACTAAACAAATAACCACAACCAAAATTAACAGTCTGAGGTGTCAGAAATGCAAGGGACAATGTGTGGGTCTGGAAAGAGCCTGGAAGTGAGTGCAGTCTCCTGCAGGATGATATGACAATACCCAGCCAGCTTCACCAGAGAACCAATTTTGTTTTCATTGGTTTGGAGGAATCCCTTTGAATAATTACAAAGCTGATTCTGGGACCAAAAATAACCATTTTCAAAAGAGCTATGTTTACCTCTGGGATAGTAAGCTTGCTCCCTGTAGCCAAAGCTACTGAATTTCCAAGCCCTCTAAGTTACCCAAGGACCTTATAAGGAAAATAAAAAACATGAACTATACTTCCAGATTATTCTGATACCTCAGAGTGTTAATTTTGGTTGTAGTTATTTGTTTAGTCCATGAGAAAAGACTTCCCCAGCATAGACAGAACCTAAGTGTGCTTTTATAAGGCAAATGGTGCCTGTTATAGGCATTCCCCTTTTTGGGACCCTGAGAGTCTTGGCCCAGATACAGGGGAACATGAAGATAGGGCTGGGGGTGGGCAAAGAGTTGAGCCTGAAGGACTTGATGAATTATAGAGTTTAAGAATTAGGAAAGTGCTGCACTTTTGGGTTAGAATGTGTCACTTTCAATCCAAGCCTCTGATGTACACATGTTTCTGTTTAAGGATATAGGACCCCATGTGGCCTGGGAGCTGAAGTCTCATTCAGATCAGTGTCTTTCCCAAAGAAAGGGTAGAAACCTGCCTCCACGATCACAGTTCAAGGAACCAACCGTGGCCTCCTCCCCCCAGGTTTTGATTTCCCTCATCACCAGCATGAAGGAGCCCAGAAGCTGACCCTGATCATTGTTGGCTATTAATATTCTCTTAGAGCATTTTTTAAAAATAAATGTTTTCACCTGAGGGAAAAGAACTGCTAACCTACCCTATTAATCAGACATTTGGATTGCTGTATTTTAGGGAGAGAATTCCAGCCTCTTATTTTAAAGTTCTTTGGTTTGGAAAGAAGTGATTAAACATAATGCTCAGGCTGGACAAACTGGTGCCAAAACTCCTCATTGCTCTAAATGGGCAGGGACCTGGGGGTTGTACTCTGAGCTTTGGCAGGGGCTTTGATTTCTCTTTCTAGCAATTGCTGATGGCGGACACCCTGACTGCCCATAGTGATGATACACAGACAGAAGGATGGGAAATTATTGGATCTTAATTTCAGATGCCCAGAGAACAGACTCCTTTGCCCTGACTATAATCTGAATCATCAGGAAAACTAGAGCTAATGCTGGTTAATCTGGCTCAGCCCAGCATTTCTTTCCCAACTTGACCAAGGCTTCCTTCAGCATATGCAAAAGGAAGCACTGGTTGTGTGTACAAAGTTTTAATTTAAAAAATTTAAAACAACCTAGGCCCCAGAGAGTCACTGAGGATCTTCCCAAGAGTCAAATTAAACTGGGAGAGATTTGCATATCATTTGCATATACAGCCTCTTTCATTCAGTAGACCATTAAGTGTCTACCATGTATAATGCATAGCTTTGTCCACTGGTAAGTCATTTACATATGCAGATTTGGACAAGGCTGTCTTTCTAAGGAATGGTCCAGCAAATATCTCATAAATAGGTCTGCCCTGGAGATAGTCTCCTTATGATTTCTTCCTGCTTTTTTATTAAAACAACAGTGCTATTAAATGTGGTTTTTGTGTTTAAAAACAAAAACAAAAACAAAAAAAAAAAAAACACAGGATTCCTACCCTAAGGAGGGCCATCAAATTCTACCTGTAAAAAATGGGATATAGGTTACAGAAAGAATGTGGGCAGGGTACTCAGTGTGTAAGGCAACTTGAACCCTCCAGGAAGTGCTCTCATTAATTCCTTCCCATTTAGAGTCTCTAGAAGAGATCTCTTTGTTTTGGCACAGGGATCCAGAGCTAGTTAGCCTTAGAGGTTATCTAGAGAAGGGCAGCCATTTGTTTCACAGAAAATGGGACTTAGATCTCAGAAGTGACTTTGAAAACAAAGAATACACCTTTAATGAGGCTGGCTGGCAGTCACCTACTATGAGCAGTTACTGTCAAGAACTTGGGTAAGTCCGGCTTCGCCACTAACTGCACTGAGGCCTAGGGCAAACTGTTTCACTTCTCTGCTCCAGTAACCTCATCTGCAAATGGGCATACTTGTGGGCTCTGCTTGAGTGTTCAATGAATTAATGTTGTAAAAGCACTCAGAAAAGCACCTAGCATGGCATGCCTGCTTAATACATGTTAGCATTGCAATTATGTTTTTATGGTTATGTCCCATGCCTACCACCAGGCCAAGTCCTGCAGAGCAAGACTCAACTTATAACCACACCTATAGAATAAACTCTACTAGCTGCCTGGCCTCTCAGCTCTGCTTTATTTAAGATGTGTTGAAATCTAATACTTACGCCAATGTTTTTCTTCTTTTAGTTTACAAACATGACCTCAGCTAATGAGTATTATTTTCCCAGCCTTTTCTATAGATAAGAAAACTGAAATTAAGTCTGGCTTGCTAATTTGCCTAGAGCAGCAAAGCTGGCAAAACATTAGTATTGGGCCTCTGCACCAGGCCTCCTCAGTGGAAGCTCTTTGCCTGTGCTGAAGACAGTGCCCCCTGCTGTGGAAGCTCCCATCCTGCAATTTCTCCATCAAATGCTCCAGTCTCCAGGAAATGTAATACCCCCCCCAAGCCTGGCACTCCCAAGGAGATGGTAATCTCTTTAAAAACCCAATTAATGAATGCCATCACTGTTTCAGAGCCCAGACTTATTCAAGGGACAGCAGAAGAAATGCCCCTAGACAAAAAAAAAAATCCTGTCCAAGGAGGCTGGTGCCACTGTCCTGTGTGCTGTATAAGCAGACTAGTGTCCTTCCAAGAATACTCTCTCCGCCTGATGGCAAACTAAAAGACAAGCACTTGTGTCAGACCAATAAGGAATGTAGGGCCCCTAGAAGTTTAATGACCTAAAGAAGGTGTTTGTAGAGTTCTTAAGAGTATAGATATGAGTGAGGTGCAAGTCTGGACAATAGGAAAGCCTTTTACCTTGCTGCCCTCCCCACCCCCACCAATGCCATTCAGAGACCCTTAAGGTGATCTCATGACTCCCTTCCTGTACAGCCATCCTCTGTCCTCAACATGCATGGCTTGCTGGAGAAAGGAAACCTTTGCAAGAAGGAATGTGCAAAATACAAGAAGCAGTGCAGCTAAGCCTCACTCAGCTCCTAAGGTACTACCCAGGAGTGAACCAGGAACAATGCTCTCAGCTAGAGTCCTAAGGCTCGGGAAGGCTTTACCAACACAAATGGTGTAGAAGGGATGGGATGGCAGCCCAGAACTCAACCTTCTCCTGCTCAGCCCTTCCTGACACTGATACTAATGTTCTCAGTATTCAGTTTTGATAACTGAATGCATTTGATTTAGACCATAATATTTAATACTACTTTGATTTCCAATTAGGCTTCAGTTAGATACTGACAGTCTGATTTGTTTTGATCAACACAAAAGAGGGCATCAGAGGCGCTGTCACAAAAGAAAAAAAAAAACAACCTTATTTTTATCTGCTAATAGCTGAGGTGGTGATGTGAAGATACGGTTTCAGAGGTATGGAGAGTAGTGTACTCATCAGGCAAAGAGAGAGGAAGGAGAAGAGGAAGAAGTAGAGCCTGCAGTCTTGAGCCTCCTCCAGAGAGCAGAGACAGGAATATCACAGTTTGCCCCACAAGCTTCTCACTCCTGGAACTTTGATCCAGGCCCTTTGAGTGACGCCCATAGGAGGTAGGAAGCTGATCTCTTGTGAGTTCTGCAGGTAAGACCTCACCTCTCATCCAGAAATGGCTAGCTGTGCAGGTTCACATACAAATAGGAGCTTGTCCTCACTGCCTGTGAGTCTAGCATATTGTTTACACACAAAGATTCTCTCTGGGGCTAAGAGACAATGTTGATGGTCAATCTCGGGTCTGTAAGGAAAGGTGGGTAGAAGAAGTACCTGGGAGGCTGAGTCAAGGATAATTGCAGCCTTGGTTTCCCCACTGTGAAATAAATTCTTTCAAAAGGCACACTGTGCTTGGAAGCTGACCTGGGTGAGAGTATGTGTGGTGATATATTTTATATTTTATAAAATCAGCCTGGAATATAAGAGAACAGATTTACTCACAGTCAAGCCAGGAGGGTCAGAGAGTGGTAACTCAAACCTTTAATCCCATAAAGCCAGAGACAGAGATCTTTCTGTGTTTCTGTGAGTTCAAAGCCTAACTACCAAATAGTAGTGGTTCACACCTTTAGTCCTAACTCTAGGATTATGATGCAGAGTTGAATCCAGTGAAACAACTGGGCAAAGAAGATATTAAAGGCGGATATGGGAAGACATTAAGGTATTCTGTAGAAGGACAAGTCAGCCAGAGGTGGTGCATGCCATTAGTCCCAGTACTTGAGAGGCAGAAGCAGGAGGATCTCTGTGAGTTCAAGGCCAGCCTAGTCTACAAAGCAAGTTCCAGGACAGCCAGGACTGTTACACAGAAAACCCTGTCTCAAAAACAAACAAAAAGGCTGGAGAGATGGCTCAGTCCTCTGATATTACAGGCTGTTTTATTAAATATAAAATCTATAACCACAAGTATGTCAATACTTGTCAGTACTAGTGTATGGGCAGTGACTATCGCTGCATGGAGGAGGATTATTTGTCCTGGAATGGCTTTTTTTTTTTATGCTATCGTAGGGGAGTATTGTGGGTGTCCATCTTTCCTCCAAGACTTGGCTTTCACTGTTTTAGACCCAAACTTGACTGTATTTTTCTAGCTAGCTCTTTGTTCTTTCTCTGAGCACAGTTTAGGAACCTGGGGTCTCTATTTGGTACTCAGTAGTTCAATTTCCTGAGTGTTTGCCACTCTGCATCAGGAAACCTTCCTTGCCCATACCTGCCAGTTATACCCTCTTCCTATTCCTCTCTGCAAACAGGTTGGGTTTTGAAATTGCCACCAGATGGAAGAACACCAGTTGTCATCAGCTGGTGGCAGTTTAGGAAGCAGCCCAGGCTCAGCTTCCATCCTTCAGGCAATGTTTAAAGATGAAAAGGCTATTACAACACAGAGAACTAACCAATGTACGATCACGGCCAGATTGAGTGAGAGGATCAACAAGGAGAGAGAGGGAAAAAAGGAGATGGAGATCTTAATAGAAGAAGCCAGTGTGGGGTTGGAAAAAGACCAGGTGCTAGAGAAACCTCCAAGAACTCACAGGATGTCCCTGGCTAGGTCTCCAACCAATAGTGAAGGTGGTACCTAGACAGGACTTCCTCTATAATCAAGTGAATATTTGTGCCATCACAGAACTTACATCCAACAATGAATAGAGGTAGAGGCAGAGACATGTGGCTGAGCACTGGGCTCAGTTCTTGGTCCAGCTGATAGTGGGGGAGGAGAATTTATATGAGTAAGGGGATAGGGTCTATGAGGAAAATCTCACAGTGATGGCTGGCTGGAGCTCTGGGGAGCTCACTGAATCAAGAACAGCCACTGGGAACCATCTAGAAAAGGAATTAAGTCTCCAAGGACAGGCAAATGTCCATTGACATGGGCAGTGTGTGGAACCTCAAGAGAAGGGTTCAGACTGTGTTTCTGTGCATGGACTGGCACCTTGGAGCCCATTCCCTCCAGAGGAACACCTAACCCAGTCTGGAAATTAGGATGAGGAAATCGGACTTGCCTGGAGTGGATGCTGAGCTAACCCACCTTGGGACCTCTTGCCCTTTCTGGGGAGGGGATGGGGTCAAGGGGAGGAGGGAGGCTGAAGGCTGATTGGGAAGGAGCAGAAAGGAGTTAGAACAAGAGGAATATATGGATTTAAAAAATACTTTATTATATAAAAATAAATAATTAAAAAAAAAAAAAAGATGGAAAGGCCAGGGTTGGTAGATGCAGTGGAAGGAAGACCGAAAGGAGCCTTGGGCAGAGATGAGGCCAGTGTCTCAGCTACCTAGTTACCAAGACCAAATGCTTACAGTACTAAACCAGTATCACACAGTCACACATACACATAAAGAGGGACAAGTAAGCAGTACTTATAATGAAGTGTGTGTACAGGACATCAGGATGCTCCTGGCTTTGAATCAGAGAAGGCTTCCTGGAGGAGGGAATGCCCTATTTGATCCATAAAAGGAGAGCGTCTACTCAAAGGGTTCAAAAAAGAAAACTTTGAAGAATGCAAAATCAGAATATTTGAAACATTTAAATAGCATTTCCACAGACTTGAGATTGTTAACACTGAAGAAAGATTAGGAAGCATCAATACTTAAGAAACTGCCATGGTACATACGTGTGCAGTCTTCAGATCAGCTCTGTTCACTACCATTCCCAAGATGAAAGGATCCAGCCTAGAAAGATGGGGGCTTCAGGCTTTTGAGCTGCAGCAACACTGACTATGGGAAGAAACAACCATGTACCCAGTACAAAGGTTATCACTAGGAGTTGCCCCTTGGTACAAACTCTCCATTCCCTCCGTCTTCAGGTTTCTAGATAGGTCTTGGGTCTTGGTCACATCATCAAGAGAAAGATATCAGTATTTGTCCACTACCTCCTAGATAGCTCTGTTCTTACTGTATGATAAGGGTGGCATGTAGCCATGCCAGTTTATGGGATGAAGATACCAATGTTTCTTTCCCCTTTACCTTTAGTCCATTCGTTCAGTGATGTTAATGGTTAGTGGGACCTTGTCTGGATTGACTGCTTCTGTTTCCCCAGGAGATGACAATGTTCAGCAATTATTAGGTGCTTAATGTAAGCTGTAAGCCAAGAAGACAGGGAAAGAAAGTTGTTGTGCAAGACAGCTTCCTAGGGTGGCAGGAAGGTCCTTGTAGGTAGATCATTCTGTATCCAGATCTGGGCTCTGCAATTCTGCTTTTCCTTGAGGCCTGGCTTAGCCTCTATGTATCAATTTTCTCTTTTGTAAAATAGAAACAATGATAAGGGTCACCATTTTGATTGCTGGAGAAATTAAATGGCTGATTTTCATAGGATTTTTGAGACAGCAGGAGCTAAGCCTATAGAATGAACGCAGCTCAGGCCTGCCTGTTTCTCTGAGCTTCTTTTCCTCTGCCACTGAGCCCTCCAAAACTAACAAGTTACTTATTTTTGGTTTTTTGTCATTTTGGGTTTTTTTTTCTGAATTCATCTGCCAGTTGCACCTATTTCTAGCCTATGTCTTAGGAGAGAAGACTAAGGAAGGAAAACAGATAACCATAGAAGCTCATTTGCCAGTTGTCGGAGGCTGACATCAGCAGAGCTCTTCCTGTTCCATCTCCTGGGATGCCAAGAAAAATCAGCCTGGCCTTTGATTTACTGCTCAATATGAGTTTCTTGCCTCTGGCTCTCTCTGCCAGTGCCCAGCCCACCCTCAGCTTCCCATCCCTCAGCAGCCTGGTGCTCTTTTCCTGAATCCTGTTCCTTACTAGGTTGCAGAGTCAATGAGCTGTTTTGTGTCCTCTGAGCTTCACCTGCTACCAGGACCTGACTCCTAAAGCCCATGGGTGAAGAACAGGTGCACCTGAGCCACTGATCCTGTTCCTGTGCCCATTTCACCCAGGATGCAAAGAGAGGCAAAGGCTAGCAAGCCATGTGCTCCAAAATTACTCAAGAACTCTGCAGCTTTGTTCTTCTTTCTTCCAGGCTGCATCCTGGAATTTTTCTATTAAGATTCACAAGGCACCCCTCCCTTTCATTCATGTGCCTTCTGCATGGACTGTCACATCAGTTCTACAGCTAGTTGATCTGCTGTGGCCAGCTACTATCTATTTCTGCTTCTCTGTCTCTTTCCTTCTTGAGCTAGCCTTACTTCTCTGAGCCACTTGGATTGATGTATGCAGCCAAAGAGCTGACAGTAGAGGGTGGTTGGCAGTCAGTGGTTTCAAGGACATGAAGTAACAAATATACTGACAAGTAAAGATGACATACAGGTCCTTCGAAGGCCAGGAATGAGCCAGATAGACTTGGCTACAGGAAGAGAGAGAGAGAGAGAGAGAGAGTGTGTGTGTGTGTGTGTGTGTGTGTGTGTGTGTGTGTGTTTATATGTGTGTGTGTGTTTTGCAGCATTCTCAAATCAACTTCAAGAACATTTTCCAAGAAACTCTGTTACTCTTCAGGTGATCTACCTTGGTATTCTCTTGGCCTCTGTTACCTGTACTGGCAAGATTTCCATCCTCCCATCTGGGGAAGACAATTTTAAAAACCCTTGTGCAAATCAGCTTCAGGAATTTTGGAGTTTCCTTTTTAGATCTCAATGTCAGCTTCAGTTTTCTGCAGGGAGAGTGATTTAACCTTCATTTATTCATTAACAGCCCCCCTAACTTCATTAGGGAAGATTTATAAAGGTGCTGAATTAGAAAGGTCACCTGTCCCTGGGCCCAGGACATGGTGTGCCTGTAGCTCTTATGAGCTTCATTCTCAAGATTCATTCCCGCAATGTGGAAGTGAGGAGCACAGCAGCAGAGGTCAGCCTTGTGTTAGGTCTATATGCGACCTGGCTTTGCCACCCTCTGGTTGTCCAGTCTCATAGGTCCAAGGGTCCCTTGAGGAAATTGCTGATAGAAGTAATTGAGAACTGGTTCCACTGAGGACTAACAGGGTGATATAGAGAGTATCCTGGGTACAGTGCCTAGCATACAGCAAATGGGAGAAATGTTAGCTCTAATGAAATGTCTGCCACTGATATAGACAAGCCTGGCAGAATCCTGTGGGAATAAGAACAAATCCCTTAGTGAATAGGTCACTGTCTTCAAGGGATATAAGCAGAAGTTTGTCTGACATCACCAAAGAACACAAAACCCACACATCCCATGACTGATTCCATGTCTAGATTCACAGGATACACCTAAGATCACAAAAGACCCAGTAAATAAAAAACAATCCTCATGCTTGGTGAGGTAAAAGTTGCTTCCCAAGGCCCAGAACTCTGTAGGGCATCAAACTGAATTACCTCCTACTCTCGGCGGTAGCAGGTCTCTACCTCTCATCACCAAGACATCGCTTATCCTTATGTGCTTTGTCTCAAGCCCGTGTCCTGTGCAGTCACAGTGACTGACAATCTTAGCCCATAGAGTTCTCTCTACCAACCTTCCTAGAAGAGGAACAACACAAAGTGCCTAAGAAAAATACAGAAGCTTTAATCTCGTGGAAAGGCAAAGCATTTGCTTGCTACCTTCTCATCCTCTGCCTGGGCATCAGGCAGAACTCAAAACCATTGTAGTCTACCCCTCAGGATAACCAAAGACTTCTGACCTTCTCTCTAACCTTGATGCATGTCTATGTTTTCCCCCTTTTAGGCTCTAATCAACTAGGGGCCCAGATAGGCCAGGACCCCAACCTCTTACATTGCCAGCTGTACAGCAAGACTCAATCAGGGCCTGAGAAAATAATTTCAATAGGAAGGCAGGTGGGCAAATCTATTCCATGTGCCAAGCTGAGAATATTGGGTTTTAATATGATCGCAGAGGATTACAAAAATTAATTTTATTTTATCTAATATCGTACAATTTGGGGCTTCTGGGATTCAGCATGCAAATTTATGCTCCCAGTGCAAATTGGAGCATGTCTAGATTAATAGAGAAAAACCACAGGCACCCCCACTTTCTCCAGAATCCTATTTCCCTTATGGGATTACCTACTTGTTTGCCAAGGATGCACCCAGTACTAAATTTCCAGAAAAGGAGAAACTCTGGAGCAACAGAAATCTGACTGGTGCTCTTCTAGACAGGGTGAATAAGGGAGTGCCTAGATATTGGTGACAGCTTTCTGAGCAGGCAGCCTAGAGACTAGACAGGGGCTTCCCTTAGTCAGTAAAAGGAGGCCTCTGCTGCTGCTGCTCCTGTGGTCCAGAAGTGGGGGAACATGGTGAGGATATTTTTCTGGGATGCCAGCATAATGATACTCTGGATGTAATGAGATGCCTGGGGCATTGTTAATCATGCCTGACCTTTTTAGAGCAGTAATATTGTATTGTTTTATTTCATGAAATAAGACCCTACCCAAAAGGCCATTTGATATAGTTAGTTATTTTTATGTTTTGGAAGGAGTAAAAATTAATTTGGTTTTGAGACTCTCATAGAATCCATTAAGATAACTGCAGGTACTAGCCATTGGACACCTCAGATAAGAAGTGACTGGCATTCATCAAACTGTGTGCTTGCAGGCCATTCCCTGAATTCTTCCCAGTTCTCTACTATCTTCCTGCCATGGCCACAGCCTCCAAAACACTGTGACTAGTGGCACTATTTTGGACTAGCTACCAGCAACTCCTCTCCCTATAATTCAAGCTAAATCAATATTAGAAGTTATAGGAAAGAAAGATGGCTTCACACATACAGGAAGCATATTCTTAGCCATCTTTACCTGGGTTTTCCTAAGGCATACATATTAGTCAAGGGAATCTCTGGTTTTACTTTTCATGTTTTTCATTTCTTTTTACCTATGGCCCTAGACTAACATCTAGTGGCCACAGGGAAGTGCTGGTAGATCTCATTGTGGAAATGAGGCTGCACACGGCCTATAAATGTTTCCTATCTCACTTGTCTCTCAAGTGATGAATAGATATCCTGCATTCCTATAGTTCTCACAAGCACTGTATGGGACAAGTTCATGCCATCCCCATTATAGAACTAGTGTGATAAGCATCCTGGTCCTTTCCAACCTAAGGTGTCCTCCATACCACCTTGGTCCAAAGCATTTGCTTTCTGCCTCTTACATCCTGAAGCTACAGCTTCAGCACATAAAATTACTTTAAACATAAGCAATGACAGATAACCATTAGAGGAGAATCAGCCTTTACACTGTAAAAATTGAGCTGGGAATTGTCACTTTTAAGAGCTAAGAGAGAGACATATGGACAGAATACCAAGAGAATTTTATTTGTCTCTCAACATTAAATCTAAATCATAAACCACACTAGGCAGTCTCACATTACAGCCTATTTTGCTCTTTCTTTGTGAAAAGTGTGCATAGGCTATAAACATCCCACACACAAAACACAATCATTTCACAGTGCTTTGGTTCCCCTGTGGTAAAAAATGAAAGCTCCCAGCTTCAAGATAAGCTGGCCAGTTAATGACCAACTTTGATTCAGTGAGGCTTCTAGGGTGAACAGTTGGGTAGTCTACATAATGAGACTTACTCAGATGTGAGTCCTAAGCTCTTTTCCTATACTTTACTGACTTTGAGTTAATAAGTTACTAATATTTATTAGAATATGTATAAAATAAAAAACATTGTGCTAAGTGAAAGAAGCCAGTCACACATTGGATGGTTCCACAAATAGGAAGTACATAGAACAGATAATCAGTGGGATTCTTGGAGTAAAGAGCTAGAGGCCAGAAATGGAAGTGACTGCTCATGGACATGAGCTATCCTTTGGGAAAGTTGAAAAGGAATTATTCTAAAATTAAGTTGTGGGATTGTTTATTTTATTCACAATACCGTGAATGTACTAAACACTTTGGAGCCATATACTCTTAAGTGAGTGAATTTTGGGACATGAGAATTCTATACCAATAAAAATCCTTGTAAATCTTAAGAAGGCTGTGCTCTAACCATCTGGCTACTTGATAGCATCTCCCTCCTCTGGTATACTCTGCCCAGAGGACACATCCATACTGTGAGATCTGCTGTGCTCATTTTCTCCCTCCTGCTCTTATACTTTGTCTGTTCTGCCTCCTTTCTTCCTTCCTCCTTCCCAGTCACACCATGAAATGTGTATAAGCCATGGGCTTTCATTGAGGGAAGAAAGAGATGATGATGATGGTGATAGTGATGATGATGATGAAAGTTAAAAGTAGCGATACCAAAAACATCATTAGTATTGTTAAGTTACTAGCATGGCCATCTAGGACTTATTATAATCATCACAACAACCCTCTAAGGAAATAATTCACTTCATATACAGAATTATAGAATACACTGAGACAAGCAAACTCACATGACCAATTTAACCCAGCTACCCCAGGGCAAGAATGAGTCAAGCCTATTACTGGCATTCAATGCAACTCTCTGAAGCTCTGTTGAGTAGAAGCTTCTGGACTGGGTTATATTATTTATTAAACTATTCTAATAGAACAAATATGATGGGGTTCAAGACTGCAGTACTTAGGATGCCATCTGTTGGTCTGCTATTTATGG
The DNA here is from genome assembly GCA_004025045.1 of Sigmodon hispidus. Taxonomy (NCBI): domain Eukaryota; kingdom Metazoa; phylum Chordata; class Mammalia; order Rodentia; family Cricetidae; genus Sigmodon; species Sigmodon hispidus. The sequence goes on from PVIH01000095.1 coordinate 352,013, forward strand.
CCATTTATGGAATATATCCTTGTGGTTTTCATTAAGACTATAAGCCCATTTAAAAGTCTGTTTGTTGTTTTTAACTCCTCTGTTAATCTGGGTCAGTCCAATCCTTCTTCGGGATAAGCCCAGGGAGATAACTCCTGATGTTTCTTTTCTTCTCACAGTCGTATGCCTGCATGACAAAGTGAAATAATTAGTCAGCACACAAGTAGGTACTGAGTGTATGACAAGAATATGGGCAGGGTAAGTCAGTGTGGGTATGTGTTGTGAGAGTATGTGGATGTAGTATATTGTTAGTGTGTGGTAGGGATGTATATGTTTTTGTATACAATACAAGGAGTGCATCTGTGAGTGTGTCAGAAGTCCTAACATATGGTAACCTTTCTTTAGAAACATAAGAATTCTTGAAATAAGACCTGACTATGTGATGCCAAAGCACAGAGACTGTTTGTGAGATGCTCTTCCACTATTTTTGACCTCTCCTTGATTCAGGGAAGATTGCTGAGGTTAGAGAGCTGGGCAGCTTGGTACCAGGGGGTCTACTGGATTTCAGTTCCACTCACAGGTGACTCAGAGCCCCTGATCAGCTCTGCTTGGATAGACACTTTTATCCTAGAATAATGATTTATGAAAACCTTGCCCAATAAAGGGGGGAGAATGTGGAATAATGCTGTAAATGTTTTTCATTTGTATTTAATGAAATGCTGATTGGCCAGAAGGCAGGCAGGAAGTAAAGGCGGGGCAACCAGACTAAGAGAACTCTGGGAAGAGGAAGGGTGGAAAGTGATACCACCAGCCAGACTCAGAGGAGTGTGAGAACGCTGCAGTGAGAAAATGTACCAAGTCATGTGGCTAAACATGGATGAGAATCATGGGGTAGTTTAAGAGTAAGTGTTAGCAAGTAACAAGCATGAGCCATAGGCCAAAAGTTTATAACTAATATAAGGCTTTGTGTGACTATTTCGGACTAAATGGCTGTGGGGCTTGCTGGGCCGGACAGAGAAATGTCAGACTTCATGACCCCCTTGATTCCTCTTCTATGAATAATCCTGTAGTTGTTAGTTTGATTATTTGAACCATCCATTCCTAAAGAACCAACAAGAAAAGAAGTGTAATCAAGGACATCCTTTTTGCACCCTCCTTTTCCCAGAATATACCTCACAACCCATTTTCACTTTGGCCTATGGTGTATTCATGCTCAGAACACTTTGCACCCAACCCCTTCTTAAATCAAACTTATTCCATGGATGATGCTTCCTTGCTCCCAAATCCACAGTTGACTACTGACTCTGTACATCCTACTTCCTCCTGGAAACTACAAAAGGCATTATAATATTTAGCAGTAAAAATATTCCTTATAGGTCAGTGAGGTAGATACCAACTACATTTCTGTATTCTACTTCTTTAGAGGTTTTAGGATTAGGGTTGTAAGATATGATGGTTCAAGTTGTGCAGTACACAAGAGTTTTGGCTAAGGGAAATGGGGGATAAAAGAAGGCTCTCACCTATCATAAGACTTAGTGTAACTAGAGTTGCCTTCATCAAACTGTGAAAAAATACCACTTAGTTTGGTGGTGTTCAGTTGGCTAAATAGCCAAGAGAGTACTTGTTAAATAAACAAAGAATACTATCTTTGCATATATTTGCATATCAAAGCTATGCAAATGAAGTCTAGATCACCTACCCTGCCTCAGAAAGTGCTGTTTTCTCTTGGGTTAATACTACCCCACTGCCACTACCTTTCTGATTAATGCCCCCAGCTGATCACTGTCATTCCACACTAAGGACCACCTCTCTTCTCTGGTCACTACCACTCCATTCTAGTGACTGTTATCACCTTTCCAATTAGCATCAGCCCAGTCTAACCACTGCCACACCCTAATTAGCATCACCTCACTCTGATTATTGCCACACTCACTGATCTCAGCACACGTGTCTTCTCTAATTTTCATTTGTAGTATCTGCTTTTTAAGCATGCCAGTCTCTTTTTCCACATCTGTTTTGTCCTTTCAATTGGTTAGCATGATCTAGGAGAAGAGAGAACACACTTTTTGCTTCCTTTTCTTTCAGCTACTCCTCTAATATCTTCAGAGAATATACCCCATGGGCATCCTATCAGTTCTGGTGATACTTTGAGTGACGTGTCAACTGAAAGTGCAGATATGCTCAGGCTCTGTGTATTCAGAGCCATATACCCAACTAGACACTTCTTTCCCAAAATGCCAGCTCTACCAGGTATCTAGTAACATATGGGCACATCTACCAAGTTATCTCCAACTCTAGACTTCATTGTGGGGCAATGTCTCTGGAATTAAATAATTAGAATTAATTAAATTCTACAGAATTTGAGCCAGGTGATACAGAGTGTTGGACAACAGAGATAAGAAACGGCCAGTTTTTATTAGATTAACCTCTCATATTAGCTTAGTGAAAGATGGATTTACTGCAGTCTTCTCCGGAGCTGTCTTGCGTCTAGGAGAGGTAGAGGTAGTATGTGGGAAGGCAGCACCAGAAATATAGCCTCTTATTTAGTCCTAATACTAGCTCTTGCTCCGCTTAGAGAAGTATATTCAATTTGTCCCAGCAAGGAATGGGGTCTCTCTCTGCCATTATAGATGTCAATCATCCCCACCACCTTTTAGCCTTCCCAGCTTCTTCTCCTGTTTCAAAATTGAGCACCCAGCAGTCACTACATAGAAGTTCCGATGCTCCAGTCTTGTGCCCAAGAACAATAATGCATCACCCGTGGTGCATGGCCAGACGGAACCCGATTACACTTGAGTGGTTAAAAGTCCAGGTCTAATTAGAGTTCCAGGGAATCAAGCTATTGTATTATTAATGATTCTCTGGCAATGTTCTGATTAAAACAGTAATTTTAATAAGCGCAGCTCAATGCTAAGTGTTCACTGAGCTCCTAATTACATCAGTTATGACTCCAAAATTATTTAAAATTCTGCTTTTTTTTTTTTTCCAACTAGACCCGGCATCCAAATAAAATACTCAGGTGATTTGGTGATTATTTTCCCTAATTAATTTCCTAAGTACTTTTTTTTTTTTTTTTTTTTTTTTTTTTTTTTTTTTTTTTTTTTTTTTTTTTTTTTTTTTTTTTTTTTTTTTTTTTAAGGAAGGGAATCTTTTGTCTCCTTTCCATTTCTCCTAAGCTTCCTTTACTCCCCTGTCATCCCACGAGGCTTGAAAACATAGATTACAGATCAAGTAGCCATTGAAATTATCAGGAAAGCAGTGAGGGACACAAAGATTGTTGAACAGGCTCAACTACCAAGAGCTACTGCAATATTTTACCCTGTGAACCTGGGTGAATGAATGTAGGTTACACCCAGAAGGCTCCTGACCTCTGTCAGCTCATCTCAGCCTTGCTTTCATTTTGCCAGGAGCAGGTGTCCTATTGAAGGCCAGCACTCACAGCTCTCACAAGACCAAGGCAAGAGGCCACTTGGGACTAATTCTGAAAATCTCTTGAGTCACTTTAGTGGATAAAGACTATGGAAGCTATTCACTCCTTGGAAGACCTTGTGGTCTGAGATGGACTGGGTTTCAAAACCAGTTAAGAGTTGATGCCCAGAACTTCCTTCAATATAAAGTTATCTTATTACAAAGTTAGTAGTACCCAGAAGTAACAGCTGTGTCCATGTGATACATGCTGTGAGTCTGGTACTGAGCAGTGCTGTGCCCGATTGCAATTCATTTCTATTCAGTGTTAAGATGGCAGTTCCTAGCCAGAATTAAGCTGGATTGATGGGAGCTTATATTTGTTCCTATTCACCCCACCTCAGGCCTTGCGTACCTGCCACAGCATTTCCTCACACCTTACTCCTACTTCTAAGCTGCTGGTCTTGAACCCTCCAAAGAAAGGGTCAGACAAGGTCAGGGAGGTACCACTGAGAAGTTACAAAGAGCTCCATAGTCTTCAGCTGGTCTCTGATTCTTTCATGGCTGGGAATTGGTGATCTTGGGAATACCCACAGCATCTATAACTTTAATTCTTACCAAGTGAGATTCTTTTCTTGCAGACAACATTTCCCTCTGCCCTGATTTTCTAAAGGTTCCCTGATTTTCAGGGACAGGTCAGCCTTTCCTCCTGTAGAGCCTTCCGTGTGACTTTGCAAACCTCTTGTCACTTGGACCCCTGCCTCCTCAACTCCTGCCTACTCTGTTGCAACAGCCAGGATATGCCACTCAAACCTTGCAAGTAACCCTACTGAAGTGTTCTCGGCCAGGAAATCCAAGGGCTTCCTCTAAGAGCACATAAAATGGCCTCTTTTTCATTTCTTCTACACTTTTATGTTATTAACCTGTGCCAAGGGATCCTGAGCAAAGGATGGGATCATAACTGGATCCCAAGCAACTGCAAACATTCTGCCACTATGAAACTTACCTTGATGAATGTTTCAGTTTCAGCATCCAATAATATTTACAGTTGTGGAAATAGAAGCTCAGAGAGGGTCAGTGCCTCAATCAGAAGAGCTGAGCATGTGACGAAGCTGAGGCTGAGCCAGAGAAATGTAATGGTGGCACTTGTGTCTCTTCTATAATAGCATGTCTCTTCTGCTATTGAAATCATCGTCACCTCATGGAACCTAGGAACATTCCAGGGGATTTTAGCCAGACATGGTGGTCCTTAGCACAGAGCATCTACTTGAGGAGCTTAAACTAACATCTGGATTGTTGGACATATATGACTCACTTCTCAGCAGGTACTCATATACAGCATTCCAACATTTAAAGAGCTAAAGTGGGCTGTAGGAAATGCCTCAAAGGAAGACAAAGGAAGCAGAGACTGTAGCACACAGATACTCCTGGACTTGTAAGGGGTTCATCCTAAATTAAAGATGTACCACGTAACCACATGTAAGTCTGTGCATAAGGCTTCATACCCGTAATCCCAGCACTCGAAAGACTGAGGCAGGAAGATTTTCTACAGGTCTAAGACCAGTCTGGGCTATGTAGAGAGATCTTGTTCTCTCATCTAAGAGAAGGAAGAAAGGAAGGAAGAAAGAAAGGAGAGAAGAAGGAAGGGACAGGAGAGGGGGAGGGAGGGAGACAGGAAGGAAGGAAGGAGGAAAAGATAGAAGAGAAAAAGAAGATGTAGAAGAGAACAAGCCGAGTGGGGAAGACGAGAAGATGATCCTAGTCAGTCTACCTACTGTTCTCAGGACACTCACATGAGCCTGCACTTGCGCAAAACCATCAGAGCCAGCTTGTAATGGGATGTCGAATAGCACATGGACAAACAGATGGGTGTTTCTGTAGACAGATGAGATGTTACAGTTACTGCTATTTGAGAGGCCAGGTCACTGTTACAGAAGAAGACATGGTGGAAGGATGAGGCTAAAACAATAGAATAAAGGAACAGAGATAGAGGCATAGAAACCTCCCAAGACCAACTTCATAAGGGGAGAGATTATGCTGATTAGAGAGGCAGGAGGATCTCTGTGAGTTCCAAGCCAGCCTGGTATAGAAAGTGAGTTCCAGGACAGCCAGAGAGTCAGGTCTATCCTTCTACCATGTAGGTCCTAGGGACTGATCCCAGGTCAGGAGGTTTGGCAGCAAGCCTCTTTACCCAGTAAGTCATCTCTCCAGCCTTTTGTTTTGTTTTTTGGTTTCGTTCTGTTTTAAAGACATGGTTTTCTGTGTAATAGTCCTGACACTTGCTTTGTGGACCAAGCTGACCTTGAACTCAAAGAGATCCTCCAGTCTCTACCTCCTAAGCTCTAGGACCAACAGCATACATCAACACTGGCTAGTTTCTCCTACAGAATGCCTGAATCTCTATTCCTCTTGCCTTAAATATCTCCTCTTCCCAGTTACTTCATTTCCGGTTTCAATTCAGCATCATAATCCTAGAGTTAAGATTAAAGGAGTGAGCTACTACTATTTGGTTGTTAGGCCTTGAACTCAGAAATACAGAAAGACTCCTATCTCCTGAGTGATGAGATTAACGGCATGAGTTAGCACTCTCTGATCCTCATGGCTAGACTGTGAGTGATTCTCTTCTGATATTCCAGGTTGATTTTATTAAATATAAAATATATCAGAAGATTTTTTAGAAAACATATTATATATATTTAACACAACTAGTAACATAATTCCACTGTGAAATTCCAGTTGTCCATACTCAAATACATCTGAGAACTTATTTTGCTGAACTCTCCAGCATTGTGAAAAGCTGTTTGTCAGCAGTGTAGCTAAGATCAAAATTGGAAAGTTGAGCAAGGTATCTGTTGAGAGCCCCTTCTTCGGTAGCATTGTGAAATTAGATCATCATAAGTCAGGGGCCATCCCTATATAAAGGTGAATGTGGAAACTGGGTGGAGAGCATTAGAGTTCTGGGAGGCTAGGAGAAGAACCTGCTTTTGTTTGTATCATATAGCTTTCTCTGTTGAAACAGGCTAGGAACCTCAGCCTGTGTTCCTTCAAATCTCTAGAAGCTAATCCTGAGAATGGAACAAGGTTTGAAGATTTGTAAGCAAGGATCCTCTGAGAATATGTGTGTAACAGTAACTCCAAGGGCCAATACCCCAGCAAAAAAATGTAGCTTGGTCATGTAAGAGGCAGAAACTGGAACTTGGCTAAGAAGTATGCCAGGACCTTTGTCAAAGGGAGCTGATTTCAGACACGAAAGTCTTCCTTCTCTTTAAGTACCTACAGAGATATTCTTATCCTGGGACCCTGACTAGCCTCTTCTTGGAATCCTTCCCTTGGCATGTCTGACCTCCTAATTTCACCTCCCTACACCAAAGGTCATGGGCAATTTCTCCTTCAAAGGGGATTTGGGGGCAAATTTATCTTTATAGCCTACCTTTCTCTCATACTTTCCTAGTGACTGGAATTCCATGAATAAAGAGGGCAAAGCCAGAGCCCAGGGCCAATTAAGTTGGAACCCAACATAGATAAAGCTGAGCTCAATGTGATAAACCTGGACTTGGACCCCAAGGCCAGGAGCTACACTGTGGCCAGGTCTAGATAAGGATCCAGTATGGAATGCAGGGATAGAAATGACCAGGTGAAAGGATGTCACCTCATTACTCTACCCTTCCCAAGACCTTTTCCCTCCTTGGTCATGAGTTGATGCTAGCCCTATAGGGAACTAGGACATTGCTAATCCCAGGCATCTGGCTCCCAGGTAGAAGACCTGTTTAAATTATTTCTTGGGCCCTTCTCCGTCAATCCTTCTCATCCCCTGCTTCCTATCCCACCTGCTTTTCCTAACTGAATAAATCCACTGTTGTCATGGAGACAACACAGCACCAGCATTACTGATTTTCTGTCGATCCCTCCAGAATTCTAAACTAGAAAGAACCCCACTTCTACCTCCCTATTGTTTTCAGCCCAGAAGGCCTGCTGAAAAAAAACAGTGTCTAACTGAAAGACACCGGGGTGTGTGCTTTGCCTTTTACCTTTCTACTCGCTCTGTTTTTACTTACCTGTTTTCCCTTCATCCACAGGAGGCTTAGCTTAATTTTCATTTTCATTTGGCTCCTAGACATGGGTTCAATAATGGGATTATGTCAGTAATCAGTGGTTGGAGGGGCTCCACTGCTTTCTAGGCATGGCATTTCCCGCCTTAGGATAGATGAGCAGTCCTACCCAGAGAGGTCAGGTGGAATGCACAGATACTCACAACACTGCAAAGCCAGGGCCTCCTGACATCCGGATGTACACATGCTGCCACCTTCAAGAGGATTGCTGTTGGGCAATGAGTTGGGGTCTAGCACTAGTAAGCACCGACTGAATGCAAGGACTTTTGTGAAAAGATGTCACATATGTCTCAAAGTAGAACTGGTTCTACCTATTATGTGGAAGAAAACCAAGGCTCACGGAGGTATAAGCTTAGTATTTTATAGGTAATGAGAGCAAGACTTGAACTTGGAATGCGGACTGTCTTCAAACTACTTCCTAACCAGCATACATGGAGTCTGTTGGTCTAGAGGGAGTTTCTTAGAGAGGCCAAGACTTTCAGAGAAGGGCTCAGGGGCTTCTGCTCACTAGAAGGTTGAATTGCACTGTTTGTGACCAGAGGCTTTGGTACTGTGTTCTTTCCATTTTGACTTCTGTATGGCTTCTGCTGGAATTTATGAAAGAGGGGGAAATGTCTTTGAAAATCTCAACCAACTTTGTACTTCTCTCAGAGTGATAAATAGCTTTAATTACTCTGAATTACTCAGCCACTCTACCCTTCTCACCCAAGTCATTAAAAATAGATTTTCTCTTTGAACTGCACTCTACTCTCAGATCTAGAGATAGTCAGGAGGCTTAGGACACGGCCTCAGGTCAGCTCTAGGTCAGGAGGCTGTGTATTTCTATATCTGTGGCCAGAGGCTTGAGAACCAGTTCTGGGTTTCTGGAGTTTGTACCTCCTTTTCTTTAGTGGCAATGCTCATAAGATTTTTATAACTTAGATGATAGGCAGGACCTTGGTGGCATTTACTTTATGAAGTTTTAAGGATAACTGAGCATGATTATTGATTTGTAAAGAAGAAGACCTTGTTATGAGGATAAACAATAATGCCTTCTTTACATTAGTGAGTGATTGGTAGGAAAGATTGCTGATTGAAGTATAGCCTTGGAGGAGCTCCGCCTGCTGGGGAGTCCCCCAAGATCATCTGGTCTGGTAGTATTACCCCACTTCTAGTCACAGACATATATAAAAGCATTCTTCTAAGTGACAGATCTTCCTCAGGAGACTCACATGGGAGGGACCTGCACCTGGCTCTTCCATTATGGTTCTGGGTATGATCAGCTTAGAAAACACTTCAGCAGCAAACAACCTTCCTGCTTGATTTGTCTCCTTCTTTAACGTCTTATCTCATTTTGTGCTGTTTGACTTCTGGTTCACCAACTAAAATATTTGTTAAGAAGCAGGAAAGTGAGATGGACAGGAGTGATGCTTGCCTTTAATCCCAACAGTTGAGAGGCAGAGGCAAGTGTTTCTCTGTGAGTTTGAGGCCAGCCTGATCTACAAAGCAAGTTCCAGGACAGCCAGTCTGTTACAGAGAAACCCTGTCTCAGGTGGGGGGGGGGGAGAAGGGGGAGAGAGGGAGCAGGAAAGCAAAGGAGCAGAGAGGCATGCAGGAAGGATATGCTGGAAGCCAGGCCTGGAACAGTCTAGAAGGAGAACCTTCCTTTGTCTTCTGCCTTTATGTTGGAGACAGATAGAGCTGGACTCAGTTTCTGCCACCTACAAGACATGTGACTCTGACACGTTTCCCATTTTTCTAATGGGAAAACAGGACTAAAAGCATGTCTCTACAAGGTGACCATAGGGGACAGATGTGATAACAGGCCACATGGTTGGTATGCTGTAGCTACTAGGTCAGTAGAAGCTATTGGTCTATTGTTCTTGCTGTTTTATTTCATTTTACAACAGTGTTGACTTCTAAGCCCTAAGGTGATGCTATCCAGCAGTCTATGAGCCACTAGTGGGAATCCCCAGTACCCCTCTTTCCTGTAGTGAGGAATACATCCAAGGAAAAGACATATGGGTCTGGAACCTTCACACCTTTACCCTATCCCTGGGTGGCTTTGAGTATCTGGTACTCAGTTAGCTTTGTTTCTTTTGCATGAAAGGAGAGACATATGGGTATTTTTGGATGGAGACATGACAGGCCAAAGGGGCTGTAGTACAATGTAGATCAAGAGTTTGGAATTAAGAATGACTATCCCATGCATACCTAAGAGAATCGGGGATATAGGCCAGGCCTTCCTGACCATTAGTGGTCTTTTGCTCTCTGTAAGGACCTTGACCACTATCATATATAAAAGCAGGACAGATCCTTAGCTGCCAAGTAGAATCTTCACTGGGTTCTCCATAGTGTTTGCAACAAATCGCAAACAGTGCCAAGACTACAGGCAAGTCTGGAAAAAAAAAAAAAATAAGGGCTCATTACCTATCCATCAGCTAGCACCATTGGGTAGCACCACTGTTGTGGGTTGCCTCCAACCTCCTGGATCTACTCTGATTCTGCCTCAGATCTGGCCATCCTCTTCTTCCTGGAATTGACCTTTCCTACCCCATAGCAAGAGCTCATGCAGCTTGTCCCATAGGAATAAAAGTCTACTCAATGTGAGACCCAGTGAAGACAGCTCTTTAGAACCTTAATTGTTTGTTGGACCTAGTGTGGATCATTGTATATAATAAAACCCAAATGGCCTGCTCTCTGGGGAGCTGTGTAGATCAAATGAGGTCATTCTGTGAATTAACCCCTTTGCGGTATTATTGTGCCTGTGCTGTGGCCCTTTACACAGCACCCAGGAAATCATTGTCTAACATATCATTGCCTCGCGTGTAAATGACTGTCAGATAATTTCTCAAAATCCGGATGGGGTGGGGAGAAGAGAAAATGGACTCAGCTGAAATCCTACAAACATGGAGTAAAACAATCTGTAGGGATGGCCTGCTACAAAAGCCACTAGGAAGGAGAGAGGCCAGGGAATCAATTCCATCAGCTTCAGCTGCTGTGTGCTTTACCCTGGCCCTGGGGACCAGAGAGTTGTTGACTAGGCCAACTGCATGCTCCAGCCAGGCTGTCTGTGACACCTCCCACGCTGTCACCTGGCTCTCAGCCATGGAGAAGGCCTGTGTTCTTTTCATTGTGTCAGGAGCAGGGCACACATGTGGGGACAGGTGTCCCATCTGGCAGGGGGCAGGCAAATTCCAGGGAAGCAGAGGATTACATGCCCAGTGTCTGGGGAACAGCTTTCTCTTATCCTCTCCCTCCTACTCTGTCTCTCACTTACATGGTCCCAAAGGAATCTTGCAAGACTCTGAACACTGTACTCCAGCTGCTCTCCCAGCAGCAAGTAGAGAGCTACTGCTGTGGCTTTTGAGCCACTACTATATCTTGGTTTTTACCTTCATTATAGCATCTATTCCACTGCAGTGAGTCTTTTCCTACTGAACTATGGGCTCTACCAGGGTAGAGAATGCACTGCTTTTGTTTTACAAATTAGTATGACCCAAAGACTCTGGGATTCAGGCATGATCTATATCATAGAGGGTTTCTACTTTCAAGTCACGTGTTTCTCTGGAAGGTCCCTCCAGGTATCAGAACCATTTGCTCTTTCCAGGTCTTTATACAGGGTGGTAGATGAACACTGGTGTTCTATCCTTTTGTACATTCAGCTTTTGAGTCTTGCTCTACTACTTCGGGGAATTCTTGCACCTAGAGATGTATGCATTTCTCTGTGGAAAGGAACTATCTAGAACCTCTGCCCATTATGAGGGTAACAGTTCTGTCAGGGTCACAGAATCATCCTGCTTCAGGAGTGGTCTTCAAGAACCTCAGGAACAAGGTAAATTTCAGTAGCTTTCCACAAAGTCTTGTCTCAACAGTCAATTATAATCTTAGGATGTCCCTAATGGGTGACCACTGTTCTGAGTGAGAGAGTTGGGAAAAAGGATGTACACCCCCACTGAACCAGTCCTACAAGGGTCTAGCCCTTCTAAATAAGGTCCCAAAAGACACCAAGGATGCAGGGTCCCTAGACCACAAGAACCAAGAATGCTGTATGAGTCATCTTTAATTACAAGTATTTCTTAAGTAAATGACTTAATAGGACAGTTAAATCCATTAGAAGTGTAATTATAAGACATAAGCTCAAACAGGAAAGAATGTGGAGTGTGAGGGTGGTACCCAGTCAGAGGCAGTTCTTGGGTGCCAGGGAGGCAGTGGGCAGGCAGGAGCAGGAGTTGATGCCCTTCTATGTGAGTCCTCCCATATAACACATCTAGGAGCTCCTAAGACAACGCAGGAATCTCAGGTCTCAACACTCACTGGAGGTGTTTTGGCCTAGTTAAAATAAAATAATAAGCAAACACTGGTTAAAGAATCAAGGAGTGCCCTCATTAAACTCTGAATCGGCCCTGGAAAGCCTTGCTATCCACACATCATGGCCACTCTAGGAAAAAATACCCATTCTCCTGTTGCCCAAGGCCTGGTTCCACCTGGTTTCTAGCAAGTGTAAGACTGTTATGGGCTCCTCACAGGGCTTCCCCAAACTCTCCAGGTTTGAACTTGGTTATTTGAAGATTTCAGGAACTAGGAGTTAAAAGAACCTAATTTCTATAGTTAGGTATGGTGGCATGCAGAGGGAGGAAGAAGATTTCAGAGCCTGCCTAAGCTACCATAGCAAGACCGTCTCTGAAAAGAATAAACTAAAATAAAACTTAAAATTTAATGGGGGAAGCCTGTTTCTCCCTGGGCTCGAAGAGGTAGGTCCCTAGAGTTCTTTCGTTTGCTCTTAAAACATTACTTCCTGCCATAGCTCAAGGGCAGTCTAGTTAGGGGAAGGGGCTTCCTGCCCCCAAGACCTGCCATTTAAAGATGCCCTAGGAAGCTTAAGTCACCTGTGGCAGAGGTTTGAAACTTCAGCACACCTGCAAAACAACTGGGGCAGGGGCAGTTCTGACTGAGTGGACCCAGACTTTGTTGTCTAACCTTATGCTGGTAACATGGTTGCAGCTCAAGGCCCATGCATTGAGAACCACAGTTCCTTGGTAGCCTCACAGCCACCTATTTATGAAAGATATTTTTTTTTGGCTTGTGAGTAACAGGCTAAAGAGTTCAAAAACAATCTAGTTCTTCCCCAGCCTCCCCAAGGGAACCCAAGCCTACCTTTCTAACTCATAACTCTTCTCACTTTGTCCTAAGTATGCTGCTTTCCTGGGTTGTGGGTCTATCCTTCTGAGACAGTCATCCTGAAAGGCCCAGGACACAACAGACTCATAAAAACCTTCTGGAAACACAGGCAGACAGAAACCAAATGTTGGCCATAGACACAAGTTGCAGGCTTGGTTTCCACTCTCCCTATTAGCTACGTTTCAAACTGTAAGAAGTTCTCACTTAAAGAAATGTATGCAAAACATTAATTTTTGAAGATGCCAATACCAAATTCCTAGTATGACATTTGTTTTCTTTTCTTTACTAAATCTTCAGGATCAATATACATTGGTTATTTATAGCACAGCTCAGTTTGGACTAGTAATCTCAAACATTCAACAGCCACCCAGGGCTAATGGTGATCCCATCAGACAGTGAGTGCAGACATTACAGTCTTTTTCTCAAAATCCCCTCTGCCTTTTTTTCATGTTATACCTTGGTCCTATGATAGCTCATGTACAGCTTGAAGTGATAGCTGTGTTTTCAAGCTGCTTGTTCTTATTCTCCTGAAATGTGTACTGCTAGCCTATGTGGAGCATCAGAATACCAAGTGCTAGCTCATGGAACTAGATGAAACTGAAATCCCGTGATGGTGGGAACAGGGAAAGTCCACGAGCACTTCTTACTTTAAGGGTCTCCTCCCAGTCTCTGTGTCCGCTGTCCTCCGATCTGTGCCTAGCTAGTAGATAATAAAGAATAATGGAGTCCTCAAGCCTGCCCTCTTTCTAAATTTCCTGTTTCACTTTACTCTGCCTTTAAAAAACAAAAATCCTACCAGGAGGGCCCAGGAAATAGGAAAAATAGTTGTGCTGTTGGTTTCATGTTTGGAGAAGAACAGGGTTTCACTATCTCCATGGCACTTGGCATGAAAGTGGGCTTTGTTGCTGGAGACACTGCTTTCATTCAGGGCCCCCTTTCCCAGCTGCTGAGAGCCAGGCTGTGTTTTGACAGACAGGCCGAATGCAATGCAGACAGTTGTTTTAATTTCCAGCCAGATGCAGACATCACTCACAAGGAGCCCAAAACCCAAGAAAAGGAATGGGCACTGGACTGCTGTGCCTAGACCTTGCAGGGTAGACTGGAGGGGGCCAACAGACACCTTCTGGACACTGGGTTCTCCCATATCTTGAGAGATTGAGAATCATCAGGCCTGGGCTTGGGACCCATTTCTCTAGGAGGCCCTGTCAGAAAGGTGCTTCCCGTAACTGTTTCTGACTGTGAGCAAGTTTCAAGGATTATTTTTTTTTTAGTGATAGCTGGATGTTGTCTTTCTACTGGCAAATATACAAATCTCAGGCTAGACAGTTCAGTAGGCAAAGCATTCACTGTACAAGCATGAATATCTGAGATCAGATCCCTATAACCCATGTAAAGCTGGGCTTGGTAGCATGGTATAGAATCCTTCTGACAGTATGTGCACCATAGCAAATGCATGCCTGCATGTACACACATACACACACACATACACACACACACACCATATTCATATACACATACACACAAACAAAGATAACATTGTTTTGGTTCTGGTGTGGCTTGGTTTTGGTTTGTTTTTCGAGTGAGTGTTTTACTCTGTAGACCAGATTGGCCTCAAACTCAATGCTTCAGCTTGACTTAAAATGAATGAATGAATGAATGAATGAATAAAAGGGAAAGAAGGAAGGAAAGAAGGAAGGAAGGAGAGAACCATAGTCTCAAGGAGGTGGTAAGTAAAGTGTCAGAAGTAAAATTCTTGGCTATCCAAATTGTAAGAGACCACAGCCTCCTTCCAGGGTAAAGTCTCTTTCATAGACTCCCAGAGGACAGTCACTCTTGCTGCCAGCCATCCCCATGATGGGTATATTTTAGACAAAGTGACTATTGAAAATCAGACAGTTCTGATTTTCTTATGTCGAGCCTTTTCATTCTGACGATGTAAGTCTGTTTCACTAATCTATGATATCATTAGTCTCTATCTGTTACATCACCCTATTAAGCCACAACCACTGATATATTTATTATGCATTAAGTTTTTAAACCAATGATTCCCCAGCCTACATTTAAAGTATCTACCTTTTAAAGCCAGACTTCCAGATTCTATGCTTACCTTCCGTACATCTTGATTTCTTATTAAAGAGAGGTTTAATTTTAGGGTTCAGCATATCACTCCGTTGTATTGTTATGGTTTACTAAGGGTAAATAAATGAGAAGAGAAAGGTATACTTTCCCTGCCTACAAGTCCAAGTTAGGATAAACTTTTCTGTGACTGCTTTTGCCCATGATAATCCTTCAGCTTGGAAAGTCTTTTGGGTCTCTCCATCTGATGATTCCTCTCTTCTTCATCTTCTACCTTCTCTTCTTCCTCCCTTTCCTCCTCTTTCTACTAGTCCTCTTATTTTTATAAGACCCAGACTTACTTTGTAGCCTAAGCTGGCCTGGAATTCACTAGGTGGCCTAGGCTAGGTAACTTATGGATAAATACTCCTATCTCAGCTCTTACTCAACTGCTAGAATTCCAGACCTGTGTCAATATGACCAGCTGGATACACCCTTACCTTTGAAGACTTGCCCTTAACTTCTGCCTCCCCCTTCGCAACAGATTAGCCTGCATCTCTTCTCCTGAGCTCCTAAAGCACTTAGTGCTCTCACCAATCCTGGACTCCAGTGCTAAGTAACATACAGAACAAATATCAGTTGAGGAATGCCAATTCCAGTGGACTGTTGGGCTTTGCTCTGGCTGAATCTATGCCATTCGCAGTGGATTTTCTGTTGCTGAAAATCAAGGTTGCCACAGAGCTAACACTCAATAAGCTTTCACTGAGTTTACTATGTTAGGATCCATTCGACCCTCTAGGAAGGATTTTGTAAAGCTGTTCTCCTTCATATTGTTGTCTTCTGCCATTGGCAGAACTTTCTGTCATTGAACTGAGTGTCACGTTTTCACCTGGGCTCACACTTCAAGTGGGTGATAGTCCTCTATGGCGCAGCAAATGAGCTTCTATTTCCAACCCAGCATGCATTTTTGTAACTCAGATGCCTCTTACCCAGGCAATGACAGACACCTAAGATATGTCAAATGGAAAACTCCAGTCCTCTAGCCCCTTTGCCTGGCCTTTATTGTCACATGCGCAGGAGAGTGGTGTCCACACACACCCAGCTCAGGGCCCCTGCAGAAAACCAGGAGGGTTTCCAAAAGCTGTTGGAGAGAGGGGATAGCAGGGACTTGATCTGCAAATTCCCACTAACCAGGCAAAGCAGAATCAAACAGGCAGCGCTTCTCTGTGGAGGTTCCCGTTTTTTTGCCAGACTTTTCAAAGAACAGGAGATTTACTAGAGAAACTGAATGCAGACTTCAGAGAATGAGATAATTGGATCCAGGTGGTACACTTGGTTGGCTATAACGTGCCAGTGCCATGCTATGAATATTATTTGATGGGAAAAGTTTCTCCCCTCACCCCGTATGTGCTGTGCAGGAAGGATGTCTCAGCCCAGGCCCAGCTGAAAGCTCTTCAGAAATGAGTTTGTGCCACTCAATAGCCTTTCAGCAGAATTAACCATTTTTAACACTTGCCAGGAACTTGTTGGGCTCTCAAAAAGACACTGGTGGAAAGAAGCGACAGGCTAGAGGATTTCCTTTTTACCTTTGATAAAATCAGAGTTCTGAGCTACCGTTCAGACACTTGCCGATGAGTTAACCTCTCTCTAGACTGCAATGAGGTGGAAATGCCTTAGGGGTCATGGATAAAGGAGCATTTTGAAATACATCTTCAAGATGTCACAACCTGACCTTCTTCTCATGCTCCCTGTCTTCTCTCTGCCAGGTCACCAGGGTTCCTGTTGAGTCATGTGAACAGTACACAACTTGTGGAGAGTGTCTAAGCTCAGGGGATCCTCACTGTGGTTGGTGTGCCCTGCATAACATGTAAGTCTGTGGTGTTCCATAGGTGGTCCCGGCATGCAGAAGAATGGGGGTTTCCTGCTACGATGGACTGGAGAGTAGAGGAATTTCCCTCTTTTGAACAGTAGAGATTATAAATGAGACACAAAGTGGAAGACAGGAAGAGGCCACACAGTTTGCTTCCTGAATTCAGTCCTTTGCTCATCTTCTCAGCTACTTTGAAACCACATGATTACATCCTCATGTCATTGTGAGAAATCACAGGGCAGCTGTAGAATCCCTAAATTTTCCAAAAGCCTCTTGCAGTAGCTAGGATAAGGTATACAGAACAAATGGTAGCGCACCAGAACTTGGAATTTTCACTCCAGCTAGCTGCTGTGTGACCCTAGGTGAGTCCCCTGACAACTCCAGGTCTACATTTCTCCTTTTCGAAACCCCAAAGTACCTACTTCACAGGTGAATAGTGGAGCCTAAATGAAATAATAAATGCTTTGGAAATAAAGAAGAGGCACCACAAATCAAAATAATTATTAAGGACTCTGTACCCCGGGAGGACCCTTCTGGCCTCATTATTTCAGGGTTCCAAGAAATCTGCATTGCATCCAACTGGCCTCATATCCCTATTCAGATACATCTCCACCATTGAACAACAGCTCAATAGAAATGCAAAATCACACTTAAACTTCCTAATTCGAAGAGCCCAGAGGAAGAGAAAAGGGTGAAAGCCCTAAAGCAGGGGCCTGGCTAGGGATTCTGTTGCCCAATAGTGTTGGAAACTCCATGGCACCAGGCCAGCTACCAAAGCGTCTCTATGAAATGTGCAGGGTTTGGGGTGGAGGAGGAGGCAGAGGGCCGGAGTTCAGGGTCCAGCACAATAGCTCTTGGCTTCCAGCCTCGGCAGCAGGTGTTGGGAGGGCTCTGGAGGGAAGGAGGGAGGGAGGGAGGCTTCACAGATGCAAAATCTGGACTGGATTTAAGCCCACTGACAAAAGGATTGAGTCCCTTTTGGGGTTTTAGGGGCATGAAACTGCTCAAAAAGTTTTACAAAAGCAACCTCAACAAAACCTGAACAGTAAGTTTCCATGTAAGTCTGACAGGTGATCAAGATACCAGAACTAGCCACTGTGCTTGAGGAATGGAAAAGCCAGTAAATTTGTCTGCCTCCAGTGAGGCTGACACAACAATCTACTGGCTCTTTCTCTGAAGAATTTGACAGTTCACTCACTTCTGTAAGTAGGCCCCAGGCTTTAAGTCCCGCCTTCAGAGGTAGTCACTTCTCACCTGGGCCATCTACCTCAGGCCCCATGCTCCCTTCCTGCCTTCTTTTCTAGGCTTCAGAGCCTGTTAACACTTCACATCTACAGAAAGAACACTGTGGAATTGCAGATTTGGGCTAGTATGTATTCACGGCAGGGGACTTCTTTCACCAACTTGTATCAGCACCTATGGATGGCCACCCTAGAACACCTCATTCTTCTTTTGGTCCAGGCCAGCTGTATCTTCTAGAATGACTGAGCCCCATCAAGACAGCCCAAATTTCCTCTGCCTACTGAACTTACTTGCCTTCAGAGAATCTGCCCCACCCACCTGGGCACACCTTCTCGCCATTCTACCTACCACACGTTTGCATGGGGATGGGAGCTGCACCTTTCATATACAGGTTCTCATTACCTGGCATTCGCATCTTCAGCAGATCCCACCTACCCTCCCAGGCTTCCCAGCTAGCAGGCCAGTGAGGACCCAACAACTTCAGCCCCAGACCTGACACACAGCCTCTTCTAAAGAAGTAGAGGGTTGATGTGTGATTTGATGACTGAGACCCTCTGGGTCCCAGAGGAACTTAAAGTCTCCTGTCTTGTCTATATGACTTCCCCCTACAAGTGTGTTATTATCTCCCAGACTATTTTATCTCTGTTAGGGATGTTGCCATAAATAGTATGATTTAAAAAACAAAAAAAAAAAAGATAAACAGAGCCATTTTAGTGAGTCAATGAGATAGGGGCTCTAGTCTAGGATCTCTCTTTAAAGGTATCAAAAGGATTCACTTAAACCGCCATAATTCTTTCCTTTGCCAGCACTCATATTTGGATCCATTATGCACTTGGAAAGGAAAAAGGGAGGAGCCTGGGGAGTCAGGGGAGGAATTCTGCTTGACTGTGCCTTACAGTAGTGCTGTGTCCTGTTTGGCTATTTAGTTTGGGGCTGCACCAGCCCTGAGCCTGGTCCGTAAAACACAGTAGGTAGTAGCCCCAAGCTCCTGAGTTAGTTACCTGCCAACATAGAACGAGGAGCCCAGAGCCAGAAATGAAGATGTCAAGAGAAATCGCCATAGGCTTTCTGACAGAGGCAGCCCTGGACACATGCTTTGTCTGTCTCTTTGACTTAAGGCATTATTTCATGACACAAACATTTATTTAAAATATGCCTCATGACAGGATGTTTTGTTGAATAAAACATGGTATCGTCCTTTAAAGAGCCGTTAATCCAGCCAAAGATCACGTGCATCCTGTCTCACATTTAAGACCCTCTCCTGCTTCTAACACCTGCCGGGGGGAGGGGGGGGAGTGATAGTGTTATTAATCAATATCAATATCACAAGGGCTAGCACAGGGATACATCTACTGAATGCCAGGCTGTATTCTGAGTACTAATTCACTTTAGCCTTGGAGTAGCCTTACAAGGTAGAATATTATCATCATCCCTGCTATTTTATGGTTTAGGAAACAGAGAGGAAAAAGATTAAGTAACCTGTCAAGTAGGATCCAGCCAGCAGGTAACAGGCTTAGTATTAGAGCCTAACAGTCTAGCTGCAGAGTTCATATTCACATCCCTACTTCTCAAGCACCCCAGACTTCTTACTTAAGTATCCCATAGTACTAGCATCATGTTCTTTATACCTAACCAGCATCTAGGTTGAAAATTAATACCTCTTCCTTGCTATATCATCTTTAGCTTTATGTGACAGTGAACACCTGAACACACAGTGAAAACCATCACAAGCTACAGCGTTGGGGCAGCAAATCTCTCTTACTCAGGGACAATAGAGCCATGACCTCTTATGAATCTGTGTTCATATAGGTGCTCCAGAAGGGATAAATGTCAACGGGCCTGGGAAGCAAATAGATTCGCTTCCAGTATCAGCCAGTGCATGAGCCTTGAGGTGCACCCCAGCAGCATCTCTGTGTCGGATCACAGTAGGCTGGTGAGTATGCAGTAAGGGGAAGGAACACAGGGCACACTTCTTTAATACCTGCACATATTCATCAGAATTTCAGTGCTTAACAATAGGAAAAACCTACAATACAATATCTAACAGCACATTCTTAGGTTATAGTAGGATTTCAGTCTTCTGTTAATTATTATCTAAGAAAGTTTTAACTTGCCATTGTGTTTGGTGGGCAAGAGAGAAATTAAAGACTGAGACTTGTTTAAAGTGTATGCTTAAAGAGAAATATGAGACATAATAAAACTAGACCTCAGCCACCTGCCAAGGTACAACCCAAAATATCCTATGTCCTTAGGCCCTGACTGCAATTTCATTGTGAAGGGTTTATGAGCATTTATGAATAATGTTAATTAGTTAACAAACCTTCCGTAGTTCCAGCTCATTCATACACACCAGGAGGTCTGGGCTCCAGTGATGCCAATGGAACAATCAGGGAGGCTGTGCCTAATGCGGGAGCTGAGGCAACCTCACGGAAAGGTGTCCTGAATTCAGAACACTTTCCAAATTCTGAAAGTCTAATTTTTTACCACTAAAATGAGGCTCTGCAAATTTAGTCAGAGACCGTTGTTCTAGGTGGAGTCTTTAGCTAGTATTCATTATTTAGCTACCAGTGACCTTTCTTTAATCCCCTGTGCGTCTTATGAGCCTCCTGCCCCACCCCAGGGCACTGCTGGAAAGTAGAAGACTAGAGGAGCAGAAGAACTAGAGAACACAGCTCTCAAATAAGTGAATGAGTTGGGGAAAGGATCTTCTGTCTTTCACAAGCCTGTTTCCTGACCAGCCTCCATTCTGGTGAAGCTTACATTCGCAGGAGCCCAAGCTAAGGCCTATGATAAAGTCCTAAGCTTATGACTTACCTGCAGGTTCTTATGTGCTTTGCAATTAATTTCTATATCATATAGATCAGGGCCTGAGATGAATATTAGTACCAAGCCCCTTACTTCCTTAAACACTAAGTGCTTTCTGATAATGGACAAGATTAAAGAATTAAGAGTAACAATCTTTATGAAGATAATTGATCCCCACACGCCACACAACATTTGTTATTCTAATTTCTCAGGGTCAAAAATGGAAAGTCACTAGACCAATGCCCTTCTCTTATAGAGATGTTCAAGGAGATCCCTGAGCAATAGGTCCTGGCAGGGAGCCTGGCCTGAGGCCTTGTTCTGAGCTCTTGCTTTTCCCACAGCTCAGCCTGGTTGTGAATGATGCCCCTAACCTCTCTGAGGGTATTGCCTGTGCCTTTGGGAACTTAACTGAGGTAGACGGACAGGTATCTGGCAGCCAAGTCATCTGCATCTCACCTGGACCCAAGGACGTTCCTGTCATCCCCCTGGATCAAGGTAAGGATATGTGCCCAAAAAGCCATGCGTGCCATGGTGAGCATAAGTGTCAAAAATACAGACATGAAGCTAACTGACCAGTCTTCACATACCACATAAGCTAATATTGGCTTATATAACTTGAGTTTGAAAGCACTGTGCTATGCCCTAAGTGAAGTTCAAGGAGAAAAATGCTCATTCCTCCTGGACTAAGAATGCAAAATGTACACAATGTGTACACTATGTACACATAGAATATTTTGGGTTGTACCTTATGTACCACCCACTTCCTGTCCCTTCTAGGAACAGGTGAGATTCAGGCAATAGATTTCACTGAGCTTTCTCTCCATTGCTTGGGCTAATATTATGACATTCTTTCAGTAATTGAGTAAGCCTAACTAAGCCAAGGTACACATGAACTCTGTTACTGGTACTGAGGGATAAACCAGTAGGGATTCTCAGGGACCAAACAGGTTCAGCCAGGCTTTCTCTACCTTCTCTACTCCTGAGAGACTCTATGGCATGGTCTTCTCCTCAGGGTGTTCACTGGTACCCCAGTTCTCATTCTGTCTTCTCTTGCAGACTGGTTTGGCCTAGAGCTACAGCTGAGATCCAAGGAGACTGGAAAGATCTTTGTCAGCACCGAGTTCAAGTTCTATAACTGCAGTGCCCACCAACTGTAAGCATGCCTCAGGAGTCTTGCCTGGGTCTGGATATGAGTATAGGGTTCCACTTCCTCTCTGTAGCGCAAGACTTGTACAGTAGTCATATCAAAGTCACTCAACCACAGCCCCTTATCTCATTTCTTTGGCCCCACCCCAGTAGACTCTACCCCCAGTTCTAAAGCTAGGATGGCAAGAAAATGGTCCTGACTTAGGAGCTGTAAGAAGAGGTTTTCACTTCAGCCAATTGGCAGTGGTTTTGAAGGCAGGGACTGACCATGAGTGTGAAAAAGTCCAATATGCACTCGAAGGAGGACCAACATAAGGGAAGTAGCTTCTCTCAATACCCAGTGAGAGGGCCTGGCCTGGAAAAATCAAAAAGCGGCTTTAACTTCAGTGTGCAACATATCCCTTCTCAATATATATTATGAGTAAGACAGAACAAGAAGAAGAAATGGCCAGAAGCAACAAAGGCAAGGCAAGGAAACTACAGCAGAACTGGATAAAAATGACCACAACCCACTATATTCCAACCCCAGATAACCCTGTTTGTGAACTGCAGGCCTCTTGGAGGTAGGACTTGTCAGTCTTCACAATCTAAGACAATGGTAACAGAATCTATTGTTTGTGAGAGTACCTACATCACCATGGCAATCCACTGTGATGTCACCACATTCAGTGATAGATTTCTATGGCAAGGAAGATATTGTCATAGGCAACAAGCTGTAGCAGAAAAAAAAAAAAAAGGCCTTCTGACAGCTAAGATTCTATTTTAGTGCTCAACATTGTTTTACCCCTTTCTACTTCTGGAATTCAATTAAAAGTCAGAGTATCAAATTCAGTTCCCTCTTTTTAATATGGTAAGCTGAGACCCATAGATAATAAATACTACTATGACAGTGACAAAATCAGCCGGTGGAAGAGTCAAGTTAGCATCCAACAAACACCATTTCCTTCTCCCTGGTCGATATTCATTATTTACCTATTGAATCATATGATATTATCAAGAATCTGTCAGGGATGGAGTACATAAAAAAGCATTGACTCGAATTCAGAAACAAGGTGATTTCATACATGACTAGAAAAGAATCCTTTCTGGGGTGTTTATAGACCAAGTCACCTTACACTAGTCTAAGACCCCTGGATGGAAACCCCACCACTTAGACTTAATAAGAATCCCACCAGGTGGCGCCAGATTGCAGACCTATTTCTGTTCTTAACAGTTTAGTACATTCAGAAAGGCAGAACTGTACTAGGCTGTTATATACAGAAGCTGAGGAGGATGAAGGCCAAAACTCTCAGTATGTTTCCATCGCAGTGGTCTTCACACACAAAGAGCCTCCAGGTGAACTTAAAGAGGAAAAAGTACTGTCTCTGGGAAGAACATTTATGTCATAAGCATAGGCTATTGCTCTATGCAAGGACCACTAGTGATATAGGGCAATGTTACCATTCATTATTGTAACTTTCCTAAGCTCAGAAACATAGGTGCTGTGAACCAAATCACTAACACTCAAATGTTACTGAAGAAGTTGAAATAATAGGTGATTTAACTTCTTCAAAAATAATAATCACATTTAACATTCTTTTCAAAATCATTTTCTATACGTTATCTGACATCAAACAGCCCTGTAGACTACACAGGAATTTTTTTTTTAGACAGATGAAGAAAGCAAGTGACTTACTCAGAGTGACATCAATGTTGGCAGCAGAAGCAAGACTATAATCAGATCTGCCTAATATCTGCCTCTGTGCTCTTACAGCTACTCTGACTGATAAGCAATGGTGTGCTGGCATTAACTATCAGCAATCTGCTTTCTAAAAATATAATACATAGTATTTACCAATTTCTGTAATTTTAATGTTTACACCATAGCCAATTTCAGTCCATCAGACTGAAATTCTAGCTTGCAACATTCTTGAATATAGAAGCTAGCACACTACTGTTTTACAGGTTAAATCATTACCTCTGCAGTCCCAATTTATTCCTAATTGTCTGGCCCCATGAAAATCTCAGATGCAGAATCCACAATTCTCAGTACTAGGATATGCCCCTCTCTCCAGTTTTCCCTCCCTAGAGTGAGATGAGGATGTAAGAATAACAGCCTTCTTCCATGACAGGCCAGCATGGCTGGCCCTCTTACTGACTCTACTTTGCAGGTGCCTGTCGTGTGTCAACAGCGCCTTCCGCTGCCATTGGTGCAAGTACCGAAACCTCTGCACACATGACCCCACCACCTGTTCCTTCCAGGAAGGCAGGATCAATGTTTCAGAGGTAAGAAGGTTCTCTGTGGCATGACAGCAGTCTAGAAAATGAGCCCCTTTGTAGATGGTTTGTCCAGAGGCTCCACCATTTTTTTGTCCTGACCTATCTTGGTCACCTTAGCAGAGATTCTTCATGTTATAAATGATAATTTAAAGCTCAAGAAAGTAGCAACCAATACCCTCCCTCAACAGAGGCTGTATCTGCTAGACTGCTAAGACTGAATTCAAGAGTGTAAAGGTGACTGCTAGTTGAAACTAAAAGCTCAGAGGAAGCATACCCAACACACAGCTCCATGCTCTGAGAAAGTGCAATGAATGCTGTCTATTCTTTGAGCCTAGCTCTTTGCTTGGCTGTAGACTTACTTTGCTTCAATAGAACATTCACTCTCAACCATCTTTTCATGCCAACTTTTCTTCCAACTCTAAAATTCAATGATTCTTTGACTCTGATGTATTACTGGGTGGGTGGCCTTGGAGACAGAGAAACCCAGCTAGTAAAAAGCACCAAGCATTGCCAAAAGTCCTATTATATTATCTAGTTGAAAACCAGACTCCCCTAAAGTCTATCCACCCTTGTCATTGACACAATGAAATATCATGTTGTTCATCTTTACTGTGAATATTCCACTTCTCCACTTAGTAATTATTCACTAAGGTTGATTCTCTCGCATTTCCCCAATATGCCTCAGCTCCATGAAGCCTGCTTCAATTTCCCTTTTTTTTGTCTAGTGTTTTTCATACCCAAGGGTAGCCAATTAGAAATAGACAATTAAGACCTTGTATGCGCTCTCTCTCTCTCTCTCTCTCGCTCTCTCTCTCTCTCTCTCTCACACACACAGAGAGAGAGAGAGAGACAGAGACAGAGACAGAGAGACAGAGAGAATTTCCCCCTTTCAGTATTTTAGAAAAACTTGCAGATATTAATGAGTGACAGAGGAGTTTTCATATACTGCTGTAGCCTTTCTAGAAATATCTTGCTTCTGCATTGAGCTACAAGCTGTTTGAAAGCAAGAATCACATCTATTCTTTAAATCCTAATCCTTTACCAGTGAACATTTGTAGAGTGCACACACAGGGAAAAATGGTGAACAGTGAATGACCTCTGTACCTAAGTCTAAGTGATGTTGACCGAGATACTTGTCAGTGATATTTTTAAGATGGGTTTTTGGGTCTCCCAATATTCACAGTTGTGTTGGTTGCTTCTGTGGCTAAACATAAAATAGACTTTGAAATTCTTTGGAAACAGATACACTTGATATTTAACAATTCACCCTTTTTGAAATGTTAGTACATGCAGTAAGAAATTAAAAAATGCTCTGTATTGAGAGGAAGAGAGAGATGGGTGGCCCCATAACTAATTTTTAAGACAGACCCACCCACAGCTGCCTCAGAATGATAGAGTCAGGTACCCAGTCTCTGGGACAATCTAGAAGATTCTTTTCTAGTCATTGGGCATGCTGAAATGCTACTGATCTTAATGGACACTGGGAATTAATTCTAAGCCTGGGAATCTGTAGAAGTTTAAAACTAGTCTTCTTCGAGGTAGGGGCTTAAGTGCTAAGGTGTAGAGAAGAGGTTAACACAGCCTGAGAGCCGATGAAGAATTGCCATGGGAAGCAAGCCAGTACAAAAGGGCTAAGGTGTAGGCAGTGGAAGGTTAGCATTCTCTGCCTCAGAAATAGACTTTTACCATGGCTACTGAAGTTCTGAGGTTCCTTCATAAACTGGAAGAGAAAACTTGGAACCCAAGGAGGGGCTAGTACAGATGAGGACAAAAGGCAACTCTGGATCTGTGGAGGCCAACCCAGCAGGCAGATAGAAATCCAGAGCCAAGCCTGAGGGTGACCTTCAGCTGGAGCAAGAGCAAGCAGATTGCCACAGGAGCAAGACAAATAAACTTTGGAGGAGAGACCTGAGGGTTGAGCCCCAGAGGGCTAATTGGAAGCAGGCCTAGTGCTCTTCACCACAGGAACCACTGAAGCATAGCTGTTCCTGGAAGTGAGAGATTTTAAGTTCCAGAGAGGTAGTTAGAAGCCACTACTCAGGATTCAATGGTCACCAAAAGATCTTGTGAGCATGCTCAGGGACTTCATCACCTGTTAAGTCTAATCTTTACTCTTCGGTGTCTGTCCCTTGGGATGGAATCATTCTTGCCCCCTTCATCTCCCCATCAGATTTTATAAGGAGCTGCTGTCCTATCCTCATGCATGCTGGCACTTGGCACAGCACCAGGACGATGCCAACAGAGGCTGTGAGAGAAGCCCAGAATCTATCCTGCTGGCTTGACTCAGCAATGGAAATAGAGGGTAGCATCCTAGCACAGTGGCTAGAGCCACTTTCTCAAAGTCCTAAAACACAACTGACTCTTTTTACAACATATCCCTTCTTGGTCAGTGGCTTGTAGTCTTAGCCTTTTTTTTTCTTTTCTTTTTTTTTTTTTTTTTTTTTTTCTGTTCAGAGCCCTGCTTTAGGGGACCCTATTTCCCAAAGTTTGAAGAATAACAAAAGTGCATGTATCCAGATTGGATAAAGTAGTTTTAGGAGGTGTGTATCTTTTGGGGGTGACTAGAATATCTTTTTTCCAATTCCATCAATCCGTTCCTTCAACTTTGAATCAAAATTGTATGCCTTATATACTCAGAAGAAGCAATGTATCACTGATTGGCACCATCCATTAGCACCATCCATTAGCAGCACTGCAGTGGTCAGGCCTCATGTGTTCATAGTTTTGCACCTGTGGCACAATACTCAGCATGCCTTCCCAGGACTGTGCCATCAGCATCACTTGAAAACTTGCTAGAAATTCTTGGTTGCTATCCCAGATGAAGTTGAAGATTGATAATCATTGACAGATGGCATTTCAGTTGATTCTCTTAGCTGAATGCAGTTTCACATAACTCTTCTTTGGCATCTGTAGTAAACAGAATGCCAACAATTTAGGGGTATTGCCCAAAGCTATGGAGAATTCAGTATCCAGGAAAAAAAAAAAAAAACTGACTAGTTTGCTCTTTCAGAAAATCAGAGCCTTGTGAGCATGTTGGTCTCCATGGCTACAGTTAGGCTTGCAGGCATGGCTTTGACCTGACCCCTTGCTGTTGGTCACGAGGGTTCAGTTCAGTAGACCAACACAAATCTTTGTGTATAGATGAAAATACTTCCCATGAAATGGTCAGCAGAACCATTTTCAGAGGTTTATCCACCCATATCCTTCCAAAAGCTGCTGGGCTAAGATGCTTGGGCCTGACAAGGAAGAATTGATAAGCTGAGCCACAGTATATGCAATTCTGAAATAGTAATTTAGTAGTTTACACCTATTGGGTATTTTTCATGTGTGTGTCACCTTATTCGTAAAAAAATTTTGTTTAGTCTTGACTATTTATTAAGCTGATTCTGTGACAGACAAAACTGAGGCTCACTATTCCTCTGATGATTGGTCTAACAAATGCAGATGTCAGATCTCAATCCAAAATGGCTTTGAAAAAGCTTGCATCTCCTGATTCTGCCACATATGAGCATATACAAGAAATACACAGTAATCATATTAACAGTTGTTAACCCAGGCTGTTAGCACACAATCACTGCATACCCTCTTTCATGTAATCTAGTTGTCAGTTATCACTAACACCATTTTGTACAGGAAGAAGCAGAACTTCATCCAGACCATTCCTCAAGCCCTTTGAAGGTGCAGAGCTTCTCTATACCCTCCCCCACTGACAGACTCCCTAAACCTCTGTCTTCCTGTACCACAGTGCTCACAGGTAGAGTGCACAGGAATATGTACAGGTATCAGCTTTGAAAGCTCATCTTCCTCCACAGCTGGAACAGCCCTAGTGAGATGTAGATACATAAATATCTTCTTTACACTCCTCCCAAGGGACAGATAGAACCAAATAAATCCGATTAGCTTCCCAGGATGCTGGCTGCTCTCACTCTTTGAAGTCCAGTGGGCGAAGATAATGCCATTTCCATGTGGAAGAAGTCCTTTTGAGGACTAACAGGTCCCCAGCATAAAATCAGGGGGATCCCAACCCAACTGAGTTGGCAGCAAGGCTGTGGCCCTGCCTCTTGCACAGCCCTGGGGTGTTCCCAAACAGGACATCTGTTCAACTTCATTTCAACTGAGACACCTGCTGAGAAGACTTGGCTTCAATAGAGGAGAAAATATGACCTAAAGTTATTATGGGGAAGTCTACAGGGTCAGCAGAGGCCATTAGTATTTTTAAAATGTTAAAGAACTTCTTAACATTCTATTAAAAAGTTATTTATAGTTATTGCTTTTCTTGTCCATAGGACAAAAACATTCTCTTTTTCCTCTTTTGTTCTGTCTCCTTGCTCTCCTTCCCCGTCACTTGTGTGTGTGTGTGTGTGTGTGTGTGTGTGTGTGTGTGTGTGTGTACAGAAACAAGTGGCATAGGAATGGCTTCAGATGGAATCAATCACCTTCCCAAATCCCAGGTTTATTGAAGTTTTAACAGTTCTTGAGACTTCCTGGCTGTCAGTTCTCTTGCCTCTGCCCTTGGTCTTACTATTGTAATTCCTTCACCCACCCCACCCCACATCTTGCCCTTCACTAGTGATCTCATGAATTCATCTCACA
Source organism: Sigmodon hispidus (assembly GCA_004025045.1). NCBI lineage: Eukaryota > Metazoa > Chordata > Mammalia > Rodentia > Cricetidae > Sigmodon > Sigmodon hispidus. The sequence goes on from PVIH01000095.1 coordinate 380,636, forward strand.
GACCAGGTCTATGTCTTTCTTGTTGCCAAAGATGCAGATTGTGGGCTTGGAATGCAAAACACTTCTTTCTACCCTAGAAATGAAGAAAAGTCCTTTTCTATCTGGCCTCAAAGCAATTGCGAAATAAACAAGCCCAATGTATCCTGCCACTGGGCCAATCTTGAACATGCTTAGGTATTAGAGAAGAGCCCATTCATCATCTCTGAAACTAATTTTACAAGGCCTAAAAGCATGAAGAGGGGCTGGAGAGATGGCTGAGTTGTTAAGAGCACTTGACTTCTCTTCCAGAGGTCCTGAGTTCAATTCCCAGCAATCACATTGTGGCTTACAACTATCTGTAATGGGACTATATTCCTTCTTCTGGTGTGTACATAAAATGCATGAATAAATCTTTTTTTTTAAAGAGCATGGGGAAGTTTTATAAAATTCTATTCTTTGAAAAATTGTAACTTATAAGTAACTCCTGCCCATTATTTGCCAGCCTCTAAGCTGGGTACACATAGAGTATATTCCGTTATCTCTCCATGGCCATAAAGGACAGGGACTGGTTCCAGAACGCTTTACAAATGCCAGTCTCTACTGTTAAATCATGTGATATTTTCAAAAAACCATACACATTCTCTCCTGTACTTTAAATTATCTTTAGAGTACTCAGAATCCATCCCTCTGTATCAATGCTATATGAGTAGCTGCTTTATTTGGGAAATAAGCACAGTGGGGACTGTGTATATGTCCTAATACAGGTATAAGTTTTATTTTTCAAATATCTTTGGTCCTTGGCTGATGGAATCCACTGAGGGAGAATTACGGGGAAATTTTTGTCATCAGAGGTTTAAGGGATTCTATAGTCTGCAGTCTTATTTGCTGACCGGAGACATCATACTTCTAAAAGCATATCTTTAAGAGTCTAGGCCTTCTGAAATTTAAATTTGTTTTTTGAATGCATTAGAGAAACAAAAGCTTGTCTTTTACATCACTTGGTTCCAAATCTGAATTAATCTCAATCTCAATATATCTCTCCTTCTATCTCTATCTCTGTGTGTGTGTCTCTCTCTAAACCTACAAATACACACGCACCCACCCACACACCCACCCACACACACACACACACACAGAGTATTATACATCAGATTACTTCTTTTATAAATTCTAACCTATTAAATTCTGGCTAGATTTCTAGCTGCTGACTGGATGGCTGTTCTTTTCAGTAGAATACCTGGGTTTCCTGCCTATAAATCTGTGAAAGACTATCAAAAGGATCTGCCCGGAATAAAAGTAAAAGAGCAATAGAGAGCAAGTTTATAAGTCAGCCGCTTCAGCAGCTGGCACCTGAACTAGGACCCATTTGTTCTGGTATTCCTTCTGATCCGGTTCTTCTCACAAGTGCATCTTGCTGGAGTCCTCCTATGCAGTGACTGGCAGGCAGTTCTTCTACTCCTCCAGATGGGTCTCAATAGGAACAGGCTCCAGCTCTGTATAAATGGTCATACTCCTCAATCAATAAGAGGCTGTGCCTTTAGGTAATTATGGAGCTCCAGAGACCATGACCATCTGCAGTCTTAGCTTGGTGAGCAAATTGCTTCTTATGTCTCCTTTATCTCTTATCAGCCTCCAAAGTTGGAATTTAAAACAAAAAAAACAAAAAACAAAAACTACACAATGCTTTTGTCTATTCCTTTAATTTCTTCTTTACATTCACCCTCCTGCAAACAATGGCTAAGTATTCACTACACATCTGACACAAGATGAAGAGATTCAGTGCAAACATGGGACAATACCTTGAGTATTGAATACCTTGAATACCTGAAGCCAGCCTAGGAAAGGGTGAGCCAATGGAAGGCTGGGGATTTGATGAGAAGCTGTCTGTCTAAGTTGAGGTAGAGCAGAGGGCAGGAAGAAGATGGCAGGGGTACATAGAAGTTAATCTTTGACAGGGAGAAAGGCAGGTACAAGAGCCCAGGTTTGATGTCAGTATGAGAAAGGGCACCACAGAACGAACAGGTTTAGAGACTAGTGGAGACCAGACCAGAGTATGATAAGTTTGCAGCTAGGATCTAATAAAAGGGGGTGGGGGAGACAATGTATTTCCACACAAAGCAGCAGACTAGCTCTGTAGCTCTTCAGAAGAGATTATAATTGCTCAACAGCCTGTGTCACACAAGGCTTCTAACAGGGATGGTTTTTGCTATCTGGCGTCTTGAGACTGTTCTGATGTAGGATGTCTTTCTGTACTTTCTTGCAAAAAGTCCAGCAGTATCCTCTACAGGGCTGGTAACTACATGTGCAGAGGATAGGGAAGGTGCAGCCTCCTTCAATAACTCCCTGACTGATCCCTAGATATTAGACGTTTCCATGTGAAGAATTTCTATGTTCCCCCTGTAGGGGTCAGGCAGGGAAGAGAACAAGACTTGGGTTGGAAGGAAGGAAGGAGGAAGAAGTCAAAAACCTGTGTGTGGTGTTGGACTCCTGCCCCTGGACACAATGGAATAAAACTGATCTCTACTGTTCTCTCTCTCTCTCTCTCTCTCTCTCTCTCTCTCTCTCATCTTTCTCATGGCCCCTCCTTACTACACATCCCTATTTGGGTTTTGTTTTATATAGCAGCATAATGTTCACACATGGTAATGAAATGAGGGAAAAAAAAAAAGCCAGGACAAGGATTTAGATGTATCTGGGGGGTTGGGGTGGGGCACTTGATCCCCTCCTGGAAAGCCTGGCTCAGTAGGAACTGAGACACTGAAGCTGTAGATAACCGCTGCCTCGGGCATCAGACAATGTACAGGGCTAAGGGGCTGGGGAACCAGATAAAACCAGAGGTGGGTTGTCTGAGCGGGGGACATGAACCCATGGAGGTTCTTTCATTTATTCTCCAGAGATAAAACCCACAGTGTGCCATACAGATGTTTGAAAGTGAATTTCTAAATTGTAATATACACTCCCAAGATTAGGATGGCTTGTGGAACAGTGTTGACAATATCAAAGCCCAGGAGGAAGAAAAGATTTCATCCCTACTAACTCAACATATCTCTTAAATAAGATGCAGCTCTTCTCATGGGCGACCTACCTGGAAACAGGAAGGTCCTAACTGGCATTAGGTTCTGCCCTTGTCCAGGCTCTACTCTGAGAATGAATGTCCAGGCTCTCTGCTTGCTCACTTAGGACTGTCCCCAGCTTGTGCCTACGGAGGAGATACTAATTCCAGTTGGAGAAGTCAAACCAATCACCCTCAAGGCCCGCAACCTTCCCCAGCCCCAGTCCGGCCAGAGGGGCTACGAGTGTGTGCTCAACATCCAGGGGGCTGTCCACCGGGTCCCTGCCCTGCGTTTCAACAGTTCCAGTGTGCAGTGTCAAAACAGCTCGGTAAGACCTCAGATCACGTAGGTTCACAGGCAGCACCCACATTACCAGGAACAGAGAAACCTGTAAGCACCCTGAGCCAATCAAATATATGCCCAGTCACCCAATACCCTATCCCCATGCAATTTCTGAGGACACTGGCAGGCATCACTGGGATGAAGGACAGAAAGAGGTGGGAGGAGAGGAAGGAGATACAGCATTTCAGGAGCCACAAGGGTTAAATCTGCCCAGAATGGTGGACAGAAAGCATGAGGTGTTTAATTATAATTCCAGCCCAGAGAAGATCTTTTTATCTGCCACCTCCCAGTCTCTGACTGTGGGGGGTCAGCTCAGAGATGAGGGACATGACAAAGGTGTTGAGGGAAGCTAATTCGACTGGGAGAGATAAAGAGAATCTGGGCCTCTTATCAGGGAGCTGTCAGAGTCTGGGGTCACAAGCGTTTGATAGAATTTGTAATCGGTGCCAAGTGCACAGGAAGCCAGACCGAGAAAGAAAGCACAACAAAGGAACAAGGCAATTGAAGACTGAGCAGGAGAGCAATGGTGACATGCCCTCCAGAGCTAAGTGACCATGGCCAGAAACGGCAGCTATAAAGCGGGACTACCCAGGGGGCTTAACAGAGCACAAGGGGACTGGGCCACCCTGAGGTTGTAAAGGGCTTGAAGGTCCTGTGTAAGGTCAGAAGAACTCAGACTCTCTAGGGATTTTTTTTTCTGGTGTGCTATGAGATACCCAGGAAGATGTGAACACTTTATTAGAGACTAATCTAAGTAAAACCTATCTGCAAATGGAGAGGAGGAGATAGCCTGCCATCCAAGCTTAAGGACCTGAATTTGGATCCCTAATACTCACATAAAAATACTGGTCACAAGGACTCACAACTATAGTCCCAGTGCTGGATGTGAAATCGTGGAAGATCACTGGAGCCCATTGGGGTGACCAGTCTAGAAAAACCTATGAACTCAAGCTCAATCTCAGAAAATGAGAGATTGATTAAAGAAGATGCCCAGCCTCAACCTCTGGCCTCTATATGTATAATGCACATATATGCACTTATGCACACAAACATACCAAAAACCTCATTACATACACCTAAAAGACCAACCAGTCATTCCACAACTGTTACCACATGCCCTATTAAAGGATCTAAGTATGAGAAAGCAGTGACAAAATTAACTTTGAGTCCCCAAAAGTGGACTCTGGTGAGAATAAATGCACCCATAAAAGAATGCACTGTAGTTCCTGAAAAGTACCAGGATTAAAGACAAAAAAAAAAAAAAAAAAAATGGCTAAGTCCAAAGTCCAAGGCTGGGGGTGAAGGGGGTGGGGAGGGATTTAAGAAAGGGCACAGGTAGAATGAATGAGATCTAGATGAAATGAACAAGGATAAGTAGAAAGGGCAGCAGTTGTAGGGAGAAAGCAACATTGCTTTTGAGATACAGACTCAATCAGTACACGGAGAGGGCCGTCAGCAAGTATGTTTAGAGCTGATGGACTCAGCAGGAGAAAGGGGTAGAGTTAGAGACCTGAGCTTTTTCAGATTTCAGAAAGAACTGAGGGCTAAGCCAGGGGCTTAGTGTAGCTCCTGGTAGCCTTATTGACTACAAGTCGGGGAAGGTGTCATAGGGTCCCTTTGGGCAGCATGAGGCATTGCTTTGCACTCTAGCTTCCTATGACAGAGTCTTGAGAGATGTGTGCTCCTGTTCTCTCCTTGCAGTACCAGTATGATGGGATGGACATCAGCAACTTAGCCGTGGACTTTGCTGTGGTGTGGAATGGGAACTTCATCATTGACAACCCTCAGGACCTGAAAGGTAAGCAGCTGCTTCAGGGTGCAAGTTGAATCTTTTCATGACCTTGAAAAAGTCCCAGATTCGGGGAGATCAGAGCAAGCAGTTGTGTCTTGAAGAACACATTCCCTCTGCCAACAGAGCTCTTCAGAGGCTCCTAAAGCAATATCTGCAGCCCTCAAAGGAGTCCTATTGGGAGCCTCATTTTATTACAGTCACAGCATCCACCAGGCAGCTGCTCGTTCTTCTGCACTGTTCTGTGGCTCCTGGAAACTTTGAAGTATCTATGGAACCTAACCTAGGAGAACAGCAGGCCAAGTGTCCTGCCAGCTTCCCTAGAAATGGAAATATTGCTTTCATGCAGGCTCTTCTTCCCCTGTCTCAGCCCTGGTCATTCTCTCTGCACAAAGAAGGCTTGTGGTCTGGGCTTTAGGGGCAGGGTGGGGGTGGGGTGTTCATATGCTAACTCAGGCTCACATCTGAAGCAGAGAAGCTCAGTAAGAGGGCCTGGATTAGAGAGAGAGGGAAACTCAGAGGCTCCTGCCCTGTAAACTCTCTTTGCTCTCATCCAGAGAGCAGGTCCTGGCAGGCCCACCCTCAGGGCAGCCCTTCAGAATGGCTCAACTACTGAACACATATCATATAAAGCATTCATTAGGCAATTCGTTTGAATTGTTTTTATTACTTATCTCAGTAACTCTTAATGTGTGCTATTATTATTCCCATCCTATAGATGGTAAAGTTGAGTCATATAGTAAGTGCTGGGACAGGCTGACCTCAGAGCTGGCATGCAAGTTATCACACACCAAGATGAGGACCTGTTGCCACTGCTGCTGGGCTCTGAGTGGGATTTGAAGCTTTTCCCGCATCAGGAGCCATATATTCTATTATGCTTCAAGTAAATGGAATTGTCATAGCTTCTGCTTTAACTCTTGGGTCACCCTTGGCACCAGGAGGGCAATTAAGAGAAGGGCAGAGTCTTCAGCATCTATTGAATACAGCTTATTGTCCTGGGTATACCATTAAAGTCAATGCACCCTACATTGTAAGACAGACTTCAGTACAGGTAGTTTGTGTTTTCTTGATCTTAGACTAGATCTTTTTCACCACTAGAAGATAAGAGAGATTTTCCTTGCCACATTAGATCAGTTGGATCCCAGAGGTTGCACCCAGAACCTGGAGGAAAATAGCTGGGTTCGGACATTAGACTTTCTTGACTCCACAAGGCTATGTAGGTGCACAAGCAACCTCCTCATGCCTTTGCAATGTATCTACTGAATCTTTAGTGTCAGAGAAAGCTGTACATTAATTGGGTTTAGTGGGCTATTTAAGTGCACAGGTTCCCAAACTCTGAAATAAAAACCCAAATTCCACTGCTGGAGCTTCTACTTGATCCATGCACCCCAGTGTCTTCACACAGAGAAAAGGAAGCCCGCTGCTTAAGGTCTTGCTGAGGATTTTCAGAGCTCATGAATAAAGACTACATGATCCAGACTTATAAATGCCTTGCAAGCACTCAATTTCAGATTCCCTTTGCCTGTCCTGCGCCTTGGGGACCACAGGCATAAGAGTACTTAAGACCTAGGGTGCTGAATGATCTGTGCAGCTAGGACAGGGTAGCAGAATGGAACAGAGGTATCAGGGAATGCTATGGAAGAATGAAAAATGGTTCTCCCCTGAGACATGTACCTAACCTCCAGCAGAGGCACAAATACATGTCATAAAAGCTTAGAACAACTTAGCTAGAAAAGATGAAAAGTAACTTTCTGAGTCATTGCTCAGTATCCACTATGGGTTTTCAGGAACCCCCAGAATGCCCACATCCAAAGGCACAGTATTTATACCTAACCACAAATATCTAAATCATCTCTAGATGACTTACAATGTATAATTGAATATAAATGTGGGGAAGCGAATTGTGCATGCTGGTTATTAAGTAATGATAACAAAATATCAGTCTATACATGTACAGATGTATCTACTTTTAGAAGCTGAATCCATGAGCTGATTATATTCATCTGGGGAATTTGCTTGGAGCTCTGAATCCACTACTAACAAGAAAGGACTAAACCCTAGGCTCCTGCCACAACTATGCTTGAAAGCTAGTTCCTCTAGGGCCTCCAAGTCAGTTAGAGGCTGACTGTTAATCAAATCAAAATAAAAAGTTTGCAGAGTGATCGTGTGACCTATCAAGAATTGGTTTGTCTTCTCTGGAGACATAATCTTCATCTTATACTGGTTGTGAATAGGGCTATGTCATGCTTTCCTTACTAGCATGCATGCTGTTTCAGCCACCTGGATTTTCTCTTTAAGCACAAGCTGACTGTTCCCAGATACAATTTCCAGCTTGCCAACTGAGATTCCTCTCTTCTCAGGATCCATCATCAACAGCACAGCAAGCTACACATTAGGATTCAGATTTGAAACCAGTACTCATACTATGCTGGGGAAGTCAATATGTCTCTATTGGGCTTCATTCTTACCTGCCATGTAAAGATGAGCCCACTTCTCTATTTGTGAGAGATAGTAGCTTAGGAATACCAATACTGTTAGAATTCAAAGAAAAGACAAGTATGTATATAGCATCTAGTATCTCACAGGCATTTTGGAGTACTCCCTGTACAACATCTCATTCAAATTTCCTCTAAAACAACTATTATCTCCATGTTAGAGGTAAACAAGATTTAGAGAAGTTGGAAGTAGAAAAGCCACAATTAAAGCAGGCATATGGTTCAGTCTAGAAGCAGAAACCTTTAGCATATTATTTTCTGCTGTGCCTCTAGGTGACTACCTCGTCACCTTGTTCACTCTCCACGTTTTACTCTTGCAGTGGTGGTGATCCCTGATGTTGTCTATGTCTGGGGGAGATCTATTGCACCTAGAAACAGAGGGTATGTGATGAGCCTCTGCAGTCTTATCCATGACAGCCCCCTCTCTTTGCAGTACATCTCTACAAGTGTGCAGCCCAGCGGGAAAGCTGTGGCCTCTGCCTCAAAGCTGACCACAAGTTCGAGTGTGGCTGGTGCAGTGATGAGCGCAGATGTACCCTCCACCAACACTGTCCCAGCACTTCTAGCCCCTGGCTCGACTGGTCCAGCCACAATGTCAAATGCTCCAACCCCCAAATCACAGAGGTAAGTCTCTAGCTTCTAAAAGAAAGAGACAGCCAGGGACATAGGAGAAAAATGTATTTATGAATTTTTGAACATGGTCTATTAAGTGGACGTATATGGAAGTCTTGTGTATGTGTCTCAATGGTCTATGAATAGGCATAAGTGACAAAAGAGTATTGGTCCATGCCACAGTGCAGTGCATGCTGTATATACATGTCTGTATACTCGTGTATATAAGGGAGGCAGAGCCAACCCAGCTTTCTAGCTAGGCTGGCTGAATTAGGTAGAGACAAGACATTGGCTCCATGGTAAAGGAACATTTCAGAAAGCAGCTTTGGCTTTTCTCAGTAGAGATGCTATTTGGGTATCTACAATTAGTTCAGAGGTGCAAAATTGGAAACGGAAGAAGTAGACAGGCCATATGTTAGCTACATAGTATTTCTCAGGATTTTTTCTTGGTACTAATTTACTTTGTGAATTTTCATAGGTGCAAATAAAGAAATTAATTATATTGGAAAAATAATGTTTCCAAAATAGCAAATTGCAAAGGAAGACAAGTTGGTGATAGAGAGAAATAACAACTGCCTGGGTGTGAGTGGTCTGGAGAGGCACAGTTCTATTTAACTCTGGTTTCTGTCAACTAGTCAATAATTGTTACTTTTCTTTGAATCTAAATTGTGCATTCTCTGTTAATAACAAAGCTTGGCAGATTCTGTAGTGGTGGTTTGCAGAGCTTGTGATATCAAAGAGGAACTATTTCTGTCTTCATCTTTCTTGAGCTGATGCCCTATCCCCCAAAGCCAAGCTTCTTTTCTCATGTCATGGACTACTGGTAAATGTTTGAATTCCTTTCTGTCCCAATCAGATTCTCTGTTCAGTAGAAGAGAAACCAACCCCTCAAGATCAAGGGATGCTGTAGCCTTCAGATGGACTGTTTGAAAGGGAGCAGATATTTACTTAACGCTTCTTATAGTAACTTTAGGAAGTTAAATTTTCTCAGCTCCATTTTATAGAAGAGAAAACCAGTCCTAAGTTCACCCAGTAGATAAGAGGTAGCACCAGCTCTTAAGCTCAGATTTCATTACAAAGTTACTTTAAAACTCTTTGTGCTTTACCAAAGGAATATACACCTAATGGTTTTTTAATTAAGTACCTTAATTAATATCCATTCCATTGCTGGTATAGACCAGATAGATGTGAATTCCTCCATGTGAGGGGACAATGTGTCAAGATTTGCAACCCCCAAACCACCGAGGTGAGGCCCCAGACAAGTTGAACACAAGACCATGGGAAGCAAGTGCATTGTGCCATTTTTTGTTCATGAATGTCTGTGGAGAAGAATGCAGTTGATGTGAAAGAGAGAGAACCGCTGCACCATGGCATTGTGGTGTGACAGGATAAGCTAACACAATTGTAGACCCTGCCTGCCTCCAAACATGGAGTGGCTTTAGCACTAGCTTACATCCAGGTGTGGCCAGTGACTATGCCTGTGGACTTTTGATGGAAGAAAACGTAAACAGGGCCGACATACTGGCATGCTTCAGCCTCTGCCCTCACCCAGCTGGCATCTTGAAGTCTTGGAGCTCTGTGCCTTATCTGTTCTAGTGATTTCTGGCAACTTCCAGCTTGAAAACTTTTTTTTTGGTCCCATGTTTTGCAATATGTCTTTCTGCTGTCAATACCTGCGGTGACCAGAGCTTGAGGCCGAAAAGATTCTGTCATCATCAAGTACTTCCTACCTCCATAGGCTCTAGGACTCCAAAGCCTGGTATCTGTCTGCTCTCATTTGCCTGGAGCTTCTATAAGCCCTAAGGCTTCCTGCTCACAGGGAAACCTCTGCCTATATCATTCACCCTGCTCACAGACTGAGGACAGGTTGCTGGGTTCACAGACACCACCAAAATTATAGGAGGCTAATTAACCTTCTGAAGTAATTAAACTATAATTGATTTTTCCAATGAATGTATCCAGCAAAAGAAGGTATTCCAAGACTCCTAATGGTAATTTTCATGTTGAGGGTGTGGAGATATTAAAGGGCATCTTTGGGAAGAGACAAGCCTGTGCTATGCTCCAAACCCACCCAGGGTCATCACTCTAGGACATTTGACAGGGAGTACCCAGGCCTGGAATGACTAGCTTTTATCTGTCCTATTTTCTTTAATGTTGTATCCCTTACCTTCCCTCCACCCTCCTTCACCTGTAAGTCATTTCCTCTTTCTTCTAACTAGTCACTTATAAAATAATTTCATACCAATAAAAAGACACAAAAATATTACAAAGAAATTTGTATCATCTTTACTCAGATTTTCCAAAGTTAGCATCTTACAGATGCATAATGTAATTATCAGCTAATGTCGATCTGCTAATGTCAGCTGATACACATGCTTTATTAGCCTTTTCCCGATTGCCACAGTGACATTCTTTCTCTGGTCCAAACTCCAATCTATGGTCTAATCAGGGAGCCAGTGTGATATTCCAATATGGCATTGATTGTCTTTTAATCTATAGTCCTAATATTGCCCTTCCATGACCTTCATCGTATTAAAGACTCTAGGCCACTTATGTTTTCAGTGTTCCTAAATTTGGATATACCTAATGTTTCCTCATGGTTTAACTCAGACTGGACACTTTGGGCAAGAACCATTAAAGAGTAGCACAGAAACCCACCTGAGGGGGATCTGAAGGGAACAACAACCCATAGTTCTTGCTGATGTGAACAAACAGACATTTCATAGGAGGGAGATGCACTTTCACTTTAGAATCCCAACTAATAAATATGGAATTATGAAAAAGAAAGTCTATTTAATTTTAATGTGCATAGCTGTAACTGTTTCAGGTAAGGATGGTCCTTAGATGAAAAGATGTGGTGAAAAGTTGATGAGAAATAGGGTACTTACACAATCTTGCCTGTCTTTGCATAAGATAATTAATTGCAATGGGAACAATGGCTTCTCCATGAAGAGAATTGCCCGATCCTTCCCCACCTTAACCAAGAAAATCAGTGCTCACATCACCAAAATGACCCTAAAGACCTCCTGATAAAATACTCCCTCCTAAAAGAGTACAACCTCTTTTCTGTGGCATTATTTTTACAAGAATAAATCATTTGTTCAAAGTGATCTTTAAGAGGAACCAACTCATTTTTCTCAACTTTCTTGGAAATCCCTTTGTGCTGGCATAGCTCTTTTTGGAATCTTATAATTATGGGACTTCTCTATATTAATAATCTTTACACATATCTCCCTTATCTTCAGAAAATATGTTGTCCTTAGTACCACTACTTGACAGCCAACCCAAGCTACTAACTATATGATCCTTCTAGAATAGAGAGGATAAAAGGGTCTGTGATTGTCTATGATCAATCATGGAAACATAGTATGGCTTCAAGTGGCACTACTCTGCCTTTGAACAGAGAAATAAATAAAAAGGCCTAAAGATTCTCTACTGTAAAGAAAGAAGTGGGCTCATGAGCAGTTACATGAATAGCTGCATTCTTCCCTAACCCTCCTTATCCTACTATCTCTATAGCAACCAAAGCTTCCCCTAAAGATCCATCTGTTATAGATGCTCCATGCAGGACAAGTTGTACAGTCCATTGGAATTCCCAGTTTGCACATACAGGTTAGGACCACCTCAGGACTGTCTACTCCTTCTCACCAAATTACAGCATAATAATAACTCTGTCCCCATGGAAAGGCCTTCAAGTTTACTTTTGTTTCCAGTTGTCACCCAGAATTCTGTGCACGTGTCACCTGTTAGTCCCTTGAGCAGATAGATGTGCCAGGACTGGAAAACCTACAGTATGCCTGCCCAACCATGTCCATACTATCCCCAGCCTGGTCCTCAAAGCTTACTGGGACCTCAATGATGACACTGATATGAGTCCCTGAAGTAGAGATGTGTTCTAAGCCATGAACTGTCAGGATTTAGCAAAAATAGAAGAGAGATAAAATATGTTCCCAGGAAAAGAAACTTGAAGTTTTAAAGGGGCTCTAAAACAAATGCAGTGAGGGTCCTCACCCTGGTCTTTGCTTTTAGTTTCCTAAGGTGGCTTAAGAAAGGATCAAAGACAAGATAATATAAATAACAGAAATATATTTTCTCAGATGTCTGGAAGCTACAAGTCCAAAATCAAGGTGTGGATAGGTTTGGGTTCCTGGGAGGGATATGAGGGAAACTCTGCAGCAGGCCTCTCTTCCAGATACTGGTGCTTTGATGACAAACTAGTTTATATATTTGTTCCCCCAACCTCTTCCTCATGTTCACGTGATGATATTCTGTGTATCTAGAATATTCTGATTCTGTATTGTTTATTCTGTGGTGGTGCTAGAAATTAGAACTTCAACATTTAAAGGGGAGGATTTAGCTCATCAAAATGAGAATTCTAAGAAAGAATGTCACAGCTCACTGAGAAATAAATTCTCAACCAAAGAATATTTAGTTAGTTACCACTGTGTGCTAGACTATGCTTGAGTAGGAGGTTGCGACAGGATTGACTGGGACCTAGAAAGACACAGCCTTTCCCAGCACAGCCCCAACTTTGAACTCTGGCTACTTGGATGATACTGGAAAGTGCCTTCTCCACAGGCCATTTTGCTCTCTAAAGAGCCTACAAAAGGAACTTCTAACCCACACCCTTGGAGACTGTCTCCTCCCTAAAAAGTAGAACTAGAACAGAGTACTGTATCCAGAGCTAAGGAAGGAAGATACCATCTCAGAGAAGCAGGTGCCAAAATTCTAATTTGGGGCTTGACAATAATGATAGCTTTCATTTAATATGACTGTTCTGTAGACCATTCATTCTCACCCTCACAAGACGGTTATAATTATTGCAAAAGCTGGGGGAATGGTGCTTAGGAAAGTCAATAGTTTACCCCAAATCACACATCTGGTTAGCAGCAATACAGAAGTTGAAAACTAGGCCTCTGTTATTGCTGCAGAAGGTATCCTGTGCCTATCTGATGTCAGACCCTCTTGGAAGACACCAGCAGATGTCAGACTTCAGCACCCTTTGGAATAAGTTACCTGTACTTAATTGTCTTCCTACACATAACCAGGTTCAACATCATTTGTATGAATATGGGAGACAGTTTGGGGATTTGAGGTATATGTGAGCTTAAAGCAAGCGTATTTTTTCCCTTCAGACATAGTCTTTTAATTAATGCCTACCCCAGTGTTATGTGACATCAAGTTGTTTTGGTGTTTGTCCACCAGTGGAATAGTGGCAGAAGTGAATCTTAGGTCCTCTGGTTTGAGATCTGACCTCTGAGGCATCTCTATCTAGTGGAAGAATCTGGAGAATAGAACCCAGATGGTGTGCACCTGAGGCTAGGACAGAGATCAGGCTAAGCAAGGCACATAAGTCCTGAGAAACAGAAAGTCTCACAGAGGTGGTACCTCTGGTGGAGACTGGAAACCTACCATACTTGAAATCTGAAAGAATATGCCTATGTGTTTCTGAAAACCACATGCTAAGTGCTGCATTTTGCAGCAAGGTTGTATAGACACCAGGAAGTTTCTTCAATGACCACTGTATAAATTTCAACCTCAGTAACTTCTCCAGCCTTACTAGTCTATGCTTATGGAACAGAAGTTCTATTTAACTTATTCCAGGTAAATATAACTGGGATAAAAAAATCAAGTATAAAACAATATATATTGTCATCCAAAACTAAGGGTAAATAATTTTTGATATTGTTATAGTTTGAGGTGATCCATCCATCCTGTTGCCCCTGCTTTCCATGTGCCAAATAATTTCAAAGAGATTTTGCCCAGACTCTTTCAGATACTAATGCATCTGTGGAACTGCTTGAGAAGCTGGGACAGTTGTAAGTATTTAGCCAAACAGCTGCACCACATATTTTTAAGAAAAACCAAAATTCACCTGCTCAGGGCTGGAGTGACTCACTGGAATATTACCAATAAAAAACTCAGCCAGCTTTCCTGAGAAACAAGCCAGCACTCTGATCTCCTGTTCATTTCTTTGCAAGCCTCATTAATATAACATCACTGCAACAAACAGCTAACGGGGGATGGTGTCAGGATGAATAATGGAGTTACTCTGCTGAGATAACAATTAGGTTTTGAATGTACTATCAACTAAGACAGCACTAGCAAGGAGTCACCCCAGGCAGGAGAGCTGGCACCATTGAAGCCATAGATTCCTGCAGAGCTCCTCAGCCAGCTCTAGTGATTGTAAAAACAATGTGTGCTCATAGGCATGCATGCATACACACAGACACACGTGCACACAAACATGGACAAGCACATGACCTTTTGCTCCAAGGACTCAGTGTCTACATGTGTTTGGGAGCCAGGGTAGAATGGAAACTTGCATGTACAGTTAGTATCATGAAGAGCACACTATGGTACAGAATGGGAGCAAGGATTATGAAGAAGGAAGAGATGGCTATATACCAATATATCTATCTGGCTGCTCCTAGGACCCAGAGCTTCTAAAACACAATTGGAAATACTTCTCGCTCCCACCTGGAAGTTATACCATCAGTCTCTCTTTTCTCCTGTAACTTCAGAAAAGGAGATTGACACACCATGAAGACTATAACAAGAGCTGCACAGGTCACAAAGAGCCAGCATCAAATGCCTGAAGGCAGGATGTGTACTTGAATCAAGTCCCTGATAAGAGCATTGTCCATCTGCCTAAGAAGCTCATAAAAAGCCAAGTCATTTCTCCTTCAGCCCTGAGCTAGCCTTGTCTTTGCATGAATTTGTTAGTTCTCAGATGGTGATAAGAAAAATAGAGCTACATTCACTGAACGCATTGCTAGTTCTGCTTATTAAGCCCACTTTTAAAGATGAAGGTTATGACATTACATCAGTAGTTTATTTAACCCTCAGCTGCTTGACTCTAGAGCCCTCCCCCTATTTTGGGCCACCAATCAGCTCTCAAACCATGACACAGAGACTTATTAGTTATGAATGCCCAACCTAGCTTAGGCTCGTTTCTGGCTGGCACTTTTAACTTAACCTGTTTCTCATTATCTACCTTTTGCCTTGGGGCTTTTCCCTTTTTACCTTTGTGTGTATGTTACTTCCACTGTTTCTTGCGTCTGCCTTCTGGCTTCCTGGTGTCGGCAATGTTTGTTCTCACCTTCTTCCTCTCTCCTTCTTTCCTCAAGTCTAGAGTTCTCCTCTTCTTTATACTCTTTGCCTGCCAGCCCTACCTATCCTTTCTCTGGCTAGCCATTGGCTGTTCAGCTCTTTATGAGACCAATCAAGCACCTTAAGCAGACAAGGTGAAACAGATGCAACACATCTTAACATGAACACACACATCCTTATATTGTACAACAAATGGAGCATAAACAAATGTAACACACCTTTATGTAGTTAAGCAATATTCCATAACAACTCCCTTCGCACAACATGTTTTACTCGGGCATCTTCCTTGCTATCTCTCTTAAACTCACCTAGACAAATATAATTCTGTCTAGAGACAGAAGAGAGAAAGGAGTTGGAACCAAACTCTTCCAGTCTCTGCTAAGATGGGAAGAAAGCCAGAAGTCCTACCTTCAGCGTCATCTCGGGAGGCCAGGCATACATAAGTAGGGAGGATGGGGCCAAGCCAAACTAGGAAGGTGGAAGCTGAGTAGTGGGAAACACCAAGCAGAGCGAGCAGAAAGGAAGACAGAAAACACCAAAGCCAACAACAGGGCTCCTGGTAAAACAGGGAGCCACCATCTCAGCCAAAAGAAAGGGTTGAGCAGAGACTAAGGCAGGTGCTCATAGTTGATGACTTGGTCTCTGCAGGTTTGGGGATTATTAGCTCAGACTGTGTTACACAAAGACTGCATACACATGTTAGATAGATCCACTGAATTCTGACATTCCATGTGCAGCCTTGAGCTGGTTACTTCTCTGGAATGCCTTTCCATACCTGTGTAATGGGAATAATATCAGCACTTCTCTGGTAACTTGTTTTGAGCTCTAAGTAGGATACAATATATAAAGTCCTAGATGAAATTTCTGTCTCACTCTGAGTACTTCATAAACACCAAGCATCATAATCAGAGGAATCACCCATCTCCTGGAGGTGATGGATGTTCAGTTTGTCTTATTTCTCCTATAAGCCAGGAGACAGTTCTAAAGGAGATGGTGTTTCTAGGGTGCAAGCCAGTCTTCTCGAATCTCTCATCAAGCTCCTCTGACTCTGAGGGAGGCCCAAACTTTGCCCCTCCAAGGCACTATCCAGGCTCTGCCTGAGTCTATGGTTGCATGCAGCCAACCTAATCACTTTCACCTGGCTGCCAAGCCCCTAGGCCTTCCAGCACCTCCCACTCTGCTTGCTCGTGATCCCCTTAGATCCCCCAGCTGTAATTAATCAGCTGCATCTGCTCTTGCCCTTGAACAGCTTTGTGGCACAGTTCCCATGAAATGTTCAATTAGTGGCTGCAAGAATGAGAGCATTTGTAACATCACTCTGCTGCCTTCCAGGTCATGGCACCCACAAAGGAAAACAAACATGGCAGAGTCCAGAAAGACCAGACACTGAGCTGAAGTTCTTCTGAGGTGCTCACTGGGGCTCATTTGACTGTACAGCTGTTGAGGTCGGTCTGAGCATGTAGAAAGGTGGCTCACCAAGCCAAAGGTTCCAAAGTTTTGAAGGATCCAGAAAAAGATTAGAACTTTTCCCAGGAGTCATCTACTGTGAGCCCATGAGCTGTACCCGAGACATGCTAGGGTTATCCTACACCCTGTTGTCCCCATTATTCTACCTTAGCATGTGCTAATTAATAAGTGCATGGCAAAGGCTTGGGTAAGCCATTTCATGTTTGAGAGAGTATAGATAGGGTTTATTGCTACTGGACTGAGCCCTAAAATGTTTCTCTTAGATCCTGCAAAGCTACCTTTCCCCTATACATCTAAATACCAGTCATCATAAGACTAGGTGACAGGATAACCCAAAGCCTCATTAAAATACAAATAGAGAGTAAATGTGGTGGCACTCGCCTATGATGCTAGTGCTCAGGAGCCTCAGGCAGGAGTATTTTCAAGTTCAAAGCCAGTATGAGCCACATCAACGAGAGAAACACACACACACACACACATTCTTTAGGAAAGAGATAGAGAAGAACAACACAAGGCAGAGGAAAGATGCCCCAGTTTACCTTCTGCTAGATACTGCCCACAGTGAGTTTCATTAATGGTGGGCATGACAAGCAGAGAAATAATAATCACAGGCCCTTCTGACTGCACACTGGTTACTTAGGCACTCACTCAAACCCTAGCCCTGTATTCACCCCTCCCAATCCTGTCTTCAGAGGAGGTGCAGACAGCATTACAGAGGCAAAGGCCAGGGAGTGTAATTTCTGTCTTCAGTCTCTGCAATATATTTGATGAGGAGGTATCTGCTCAGTTTTCCATTCATTGAAGAACCAAATTAAAAATTGGATTAAATTAAAGTAAGAGGATTATAGAAAGGATTTCTGAGTGGTTGCAATAAGAATACACTAGAACATTCCTAGGCAACACTTAGGTAGCCCCATCTCCCAGTCAGAGTTAAAGAACACAATTTGTTATAGATTTTGGGACATGCCAGCATTTCTCAGTGCCAGGAATTGGGGATATTTGTTGATTGTTGGTCCGAGCTAGGCATTATACTAAATATTAGGTTGTTATGAATAGTACAGTAATCTCTGTCCCAAAATAATTAATGTGCCATTTGTGGAATGGGTAAAAATTCTGTCTGGTCATGTCTTTGAGGTGGTCCTCAAAGCCCAATGCTCAGTACCATCATCACTTCTTGGCCAAGTTTGGCCTGCAAGAGACTTTTCAGGGATTCTCCCACCTGTTACTTGGCATTTATCATGATCTTCTTTATCCACAAGCTCTCCTTCCAGATCAGCAGGAAAGTTCATACCATCTCTTAGCTTTCCAACATAGACTTACACCTTGTTCTTCTCATCTACAAGGCTGTGTGTAGGGAAGCACAGAGCAGGAAATTATAGATTGTTATGACCTGATCTCTGAACTAACAGGCTGGAGCTTTCCAAATATTAGCTAATTCAATACTGGCAATCCTTCCTTGGAGGCCAGCATGCTTATCACTTTTCAGATGAGGATGTTCAAGATCACATAGCTCAGGAGTATCAGAGCTTTCCAAAGCTCAAGTCTGACAGACACCAGAGGCTACCATATCTCTTCTTGTTGGAGATACTACCTAGGTACCAAAAGGTCTCACTTTCTTACCTCAGAGCAGTCAGAATTACACAAGCCATCTGAAACTAGAAGCCAAGACAGGCAAATATGTCCAGCATCCAAGCTATGTCTGAGTTTATTCTGTGTCCGGGGAAGCTTCCCTTGAAGTCCCACTGATTCTTTTAGATCAGGATCTTTCCTGAGCTTTTGCAGGCAATAACTGGACAATTAGGCAGTTTGCCTCCATAGGCCCATCCATAAAGGCCAGATTTGGCTAACCAATAGCATTGAGGCTTTATGAAGTGATGTCCTGGGCATCCTGAAATTTCATGCTACTTCTAAGAAAACCCTGAGGACAGAGTCTCACTAGGGACTCACCAGCTGCCATGTTTGAAATATTGTCCTGAAGGGGTATTATTTTCTCTTTCTCTGAAGACCAAATCTTTCCTACCAGGCTTCCTTCCTGCACCCTGCACAGTTGGTTCTGGGGAGGAATGAGGATGTGCATGCCAGATTCTTATAACTCAGTTCATCATATAGGTATCATGGCCTTGTACTTTTCTCAAACATCTAGAAAGATTCCAATAGACAGGCTTCTATAGGATACTTTCCTCTTTTGCTTTGTTCTAAAAACAAACTTCTAACCTGACTCCCTCTGACTTTTGAACTTAGGCAGAGCAAATGCATTGAAAGGCAGAGAGAGTTTTTAAGTTGTTTTGTCTGTTTATGTGTACGCACGCACACACAGGAACCCACAGAGGCCATAAGAGAATATAAGGTCCCCTGGAGCTAGAGTTCAGTTACAGGAGGTTGTATGCTGCTCACTGTGGGTAACAGGAATGAAACTTTGCGTTTCTGCAAGAGCAACAAGTGTTCTGATCAGCTGAGCCATCTCTCCAGCCCTGATACAAAGAGTTTTAAAGTGCATCTAGTACATTATTGCATCCACTAATCTCTGGTAGGACACAGAAGCATATTACAGAAGGGATAATACAGCTGAAGGAATGAAGGAGACCAGAATCTAGGGGAATTTTGCCTTAGTGAGGATCACAACCCCTGAGCCAAGTGGCTAGAAGCCTTGGCAGCTGTGAGTCCAGCTTGGACTTACATGAAAGAACATGAAGACCCTTTTGGTCAGAGTGAGATAATGAAGACTCCTTTGCACATGGAGTAAGAACTGAGAGGATCGTGACCTTATAATTGCACATGATAGGTAAAGGAAAAGTAACTATTGAAGGTCCTTGTAAAATTTCTGACCAGGAGCATAGTGATCCTATTTACCTTGGAAGAAAATTTAGGAGGACAATTGGGCCTTGGTAGAAGGAAGGAAAATTTAGAGTTCATTTTTGGATATTGTGAAACTTGAGGCACCTGATGAACATGCAGGTGGAAGTGGAGATGTCCTATAGCAATTGCAAATATGACTATGAAGCTCAGGAGAGAGCTATGAGCTGACAAAAAAGATTTGGAAGTCATCAGTATTGGAGGCCGTGGGAACCCTCCTGTAAATCAGATGATCACCAGCTCATCTATGTTTTGGAAATCCACGCTCTTCCAGATTAAGTTTTGTTTTAATCAAAACTGTAATTTATGCATTTCTTTAAGAGTAAGGCTGGGTACTGCTTAGCTATTCTTTAAACTGTTGGGCCACCTATTTCAAGTGATGACAATATAAGAGGTAGTTCATAAAAAAAAATGACTCTCCTAAAGACCCAGCTTTCCCAGCACTTTCTTAGCCTGAGGATCTGGTCTGATGATCTAGGAAGGTTACAACTTGCACACCAGCAACTGATAGCTAGACATATCTTTGCCATATACCTTCATGCCAACATTATAACATTTGCTTATAACTTACCCAAATGTCTTCTCTATGCTGATTTACACTTCTGAGCAGCTATGTGCCAACAGACTGTGTTGTTGGGTACAGCCCAGTGCCTGTAACCCGTATCTAACTAATCGTCCTTGTAGAGAGAAACTGCTATCATGTCTGAACAACAGGAGGGCTGCACTATAAAACCTCCCAGAGGCAGAGTATGCATGTGTTACCTGCAAGACAAGAATATTTTTAGGCTTTCCAGAAAGATTTCATTTCACAGTTTTTTTTTTTTTTTCTGAAAGGTTGTAATTAACTGCAGTGAGCAAAAGAATGTATTTTTTTAAAAAGAAAAAAAATAAAAGTGGGAGGAAAGGAACCAAGCAGCACAGTTCTGTCCAACCCGTTGAGTAGGTGGATTCCTGCCATGCAGGTGCTGGGGCTGGAGTGGAGGTGGATGGAACACTGCAAACCCAGTCCAAATGGGTTCAACAGAACCAGGAGCTGAAAGCATCTTCTCTTCTATTGATGCCTTACTGCGCATGTAGAAGCTGTTCCTTCCCCCACTTCTCATGACAAGGATCTCTCTCCCAAGGCAGGATCCCTGACCTCTGACAAACTGTGCCAGTGCCAAGCAGAACATCTAGAGAATACTGTTGTTAGATATTTTAGTTTCCAAGGACAGAAGAGCCACAGAGGCTTCCTAGTCCTTAGAGCTTTTCCTCTTCCACATTGACCTCCCTTCTGTCATCTACCCCAACACATGGATATGCCTGCGAGTTTCCTTGGCAATTTCTGCCTTGATCTATTCCATATGTTTAGTTTTATTTATAAGATGGAATATTTTGTTCCAAGAACAGGAATTCAGAGTCACAGATAAGGTGATCTGAGTGAAAACAGTTCCCAGAATGATGTTCTCAGGTCCTTACAGGTAAGATTCAGGAAGCAACACTTTAAAGGCCATAGAAATGGGTGGGAAGTCAGAAGACTTGATCAATCCTAGCTTGGAAAATGTCATAGTAAGACAAAGTCTGATTAGCATGCCACCAGTAATGAGGTAGGGAGAGCTATCTCCACCCACATACCATCTCATTCTTGCTGGCTAGGCCATGGGGGTCCATGTCTGAGAGGGTGGCAGGACTCAGGATATCTCCGTCACCAGATGAGGAATGCCCAGATGTAACAGGAATCAATTGTGCTGGATGGTTTTATGTCAACTTGATGAAAAGCTAACATCATCTGTAAGAAGGAATCTCAATTGAGAAAATACCCCCATAAGATTGGGCTGTAGGTAGCCCTGTAAGGTATTTTCTTAATTAGTGATTGATGGGGGAGGGCCCAGCCCATTGTGGCTGGTGGTCCTTGGTTCTTATAAGAAAGCAGGCTAAGCAAGGCGTGGAAAAGAAGCGAGTAAGCAGCTTTCATGGCCTTTCATGGCCTCTGCATCAGCTCCTGCGTCCAGGTTGCTGTCCTGTTAGAATTCCTGTCTTCACTACTTTTGATGATATGGATGTGTGATCAAAATAAATCCCTTCCTTCCCAGCTTGCTTTTGGTCATGGTGTTTCATCACAGCAATAAAAATCCCAACTAAGACAACCAGCATGTACAGACTTAAGAAGGAACCTGTTCAGTGTCCAGGAACACAAAGGCAGTGTCTCTACCCAGGGGAACTGTCCTGGGATCATATTATACTCTTGGTCTCAATCAAGTGTTGCTTTTCTTAGAATGCAGTGGAAACAGTCACTTTTTTATTATTATGTACAATCTGCCTGAGATTTGGATCCATCCCTAACATCTTTAGATCTCATTTTTTTAGACATAAAATGAGAATCTTAAAATATACTTTGAGACACTTCCACCTCTGCCCCTAGATTGGCAATAATGAATTCCTTTGTTCCTTGGAACTGAGTCCATCTGGAATCACACTTAGCTAATACTCACCACTGCAGGTAACTGCAGACTTCAAAACATGAACACAGTCAATGGGATTTACCAAATTCCAGAGAAGTTTAGACTTAGGCATTCTGAGTTTGTTGTTCCTTTCTTTTTGGGTTAAACCAAAATGAGATAAATCACTACTTGGGAGTTGAAATTAAGGAATGAATGGATGGATAGATAGATAGATAGATAGATAGCAAAGGTTTGTAAAATCTAAGGTCATTTTTTGGCTCTAACATGTATTGTGAAAAACAATGGTAAGCACTATGAATCTGTAATGGTCTCAGCCACATCCAATTTCTACCTTCTCCAAGTGCCCAGTGCTTTCCCCATATTTCTGTCTGATCACTGCAGACCCCACACTAGGATTTTTAGTAGTCTGTGTTACCACTTCCTCCCTGACTCTAAGTTCCATGAGGGCAAATCTGCAGTGTCTTCACCATTGTATCCTACAGGGTCTAGCATAGTAACAACACTCTCATGTTACACAGCCTCCTAGTGCATACAGAGCTTCAAGAAGTTTTCACTAAATCTTGGTAAACATGATAATATTCTGTTCACAGAAAAAAAAAGAGCTGAAGTTTACAGAGATTATATAACTTGATTACAAGTCAGTCAGCTAGTGAATTAGAGATGCACATAAATCAGTGATGTTCTTATGGGAGTCCAGAACTCTTTCTAATATATTTTTTTAATTGATGGATGAATGAGTGCATGAGTGGTAGATGTATGGATGTGTGAATGATCCAAGGAAGTAGTGCAAAATATCAGTAGTCTGCACACATTGAAAAGAATAAAAAGCACTCAGACTCTAAGAGTTTCATTATAGTTCCTAAGCACCCAGCTCTTGGGGAGGGTAAGGAGCCTTGTTCTGTTCTTGTGGATGACTTGGTCAGTGGCTAACCTCACCTCCCTCCTCCAGATTTTGACAGTATCGGGACCACCTGAAGGAGGGACTCGTGTGACCATCCATGGAGTGAACCTGGGCTTGGACTTCTCTGAGATTGCTCACCATGTGCAGGTGGCTGGAGTACCCTGCACACCCCTTCCAGGGGAATACATCGTCGCTGAGCAGTGAGTCCACCATGCTGGCCTTTGTCTGTGTGAGCTTCAGAGTGGAGAGTCTCTACACTTACCTTCTCTGGGGTTTTCCCAAGCATCTTCACATCACTTCCTCCTGTGGAAAATGCTCCAAGAGGTCTTTCCAGGGTGGTTCAGCCCTCAGAGGGCCTTGTTCCAGTTGCTTTTCTATGCCTAGTGTCCTCAGGCATCCAGATTCCCGGTGCCCAGGAATTTAGTCCTTGCCTACCTACCTCCAGCATGAATGGTGAAAGCCCCTCTGAGACTTTCTGGCCCCTCCTACTGGCCACATTGAAATGCATCCTACAGGGTAGGCTGTGGGCAACAATTTGTTTTGTACATGGGGCTCTGACAGCAGCTTAATCTGAACAGGGCCTCCACTGGAGCAGATTCATTTATTTCACTAAGGGAAATGTCAACTGGAAATTAGAAAATAGGCATGTAGTGGCAGGCAGGCGGGCAAGCTCAGGAGTGACATATGTTCCAATGTGGGGTTTTCCCTAGGCAGTGCAGACTACAGTCTGTGAGTTGGTGGGCAGGAAATAGGCCAGAAGCTGTGGACGGAAGAGAGGGAGGAACAAGGGAAGGGAGTCACCAGATCATTCTCCATGGTTTGTAATGTGCCATTGGTCAAGGTCTCCTTCATCCACCGATAGGAACCTGACTTGAACTTTTCTCTCTTACCCTGTAAGCCTCAGACTTCTCCAAGAGCAAGTCCTCAATGGTGGCCATAAAAATGGCATCACTTTCTATTCCGTCAGCAACTTTTAGTTTACAGAAAACCTTCCCATTCTCTCTCTCTCTCTCTCTCTCTCTCTCTCTCTCTCTCTCTCTCTCTCTCCAGTCACTTGGGAAGTAAGCACCGTGGCAGAAGCCAACCCTAAATCTCCTAGTTCAGGCCTTTATCCCTGACATGACAGCCATAGGCCATGGCTCCTCCTGGGCAAAAGAAGCCTGGGTGTTCCATGCATGACTCATTCATCATCCATGGCTCTGAACCCCAAAAGGCCTTGATCCTGGCATACATAGCTCAGAGAAGGGTCAGTGACAGGAAGGGGTGAATTCCCAGACTTTGGGGGCTGTGTTTTCTGGCCACAGGTAAGGAGGAAATAAAGTTGGCCTGATCCCTCTGATTCTGTAGGTCCTCTTCTTCACTGACAACATTATCTCATAAGGAATGAGCTTTACCTGGTGGCTAGGCCTACAGAAAGGTCATCAGGAAGGCTTAAATATTTTTGCAGAACCACATTAGAAGGTAAACACTCTGGGAGCCAGCACCATCTGCAGGAAGCCTAATGATCACATGGTCTGTGTGTTCCCTGCAAAGTTGCACCAGGTACTTGGCCACACAGACTTCAAAGCCACCTAAACCTCAAGAACCTGCCATAGTTCCACTTGGAGGTCTTGGGAGTGAGGAGTGTGAACTGTGAATTCAAAATTTCTCCACAGTTTGAATTAAACTGGACATTGGCTTCTCTGATGACTTCTGCAAGCCTTTCACTTTTGCCTAATGGATTGCAAGAAATTTTAGTTCTGTTTCTTTGAAGTCAAGCATACTTCTATACCCAGGGCTATGGTAAAGAAAGTGCCCAGATGAACTTGAAGTGTGGTTGTGAAAATACCTTGGGGAAGCAGTCATTCCAGACATGTTGAAATCAATGGTGGCCCTTGAAAGCTGCTGGTTTCCTTGCTTTAGGCCCAGGATAGGCAGGAAGCTGTGAACACCACCCAACAACCCCAAGCCTCACTAGTTGCAGCCTGGTTTCCAGCTGTGCCAGGCTCATTACCACTCCTAAGGTTTCAGAGTTCATTAACATTATTAAGCTCCCATCCTGGGCAGTGAGCAGCAGGTGCAATCGTTACAGATGTCTGTAAGAGATGAATTTGGCTAACTGGGCTCAGTACAGAATCCTGGGTACAAGCAGGATTAGCGGGTACAGTAATGATTCACCATATGTCTGTGTCTGCCATCTATCATTCCACAATTAGGCTAATATTGGTTTAAAGGCCCTGATTAATCCTGCAATCAACACCCCATGTGTCTGTGGAGGGCAAAATGATTTAGCCACAGGACATTGTCTGGGCAGTGGAATGCAGGTCCAAATGTCAACTCAGCATCTCCAGAGACAAGGGCTTGTTCTCATCTGCTCTATCTGTGAACTCAAACACCGCTGGATAGGTGCTGGATCTCTGTGCTTCCCTCAGGAAGTGAGCTACAAGATATACATGTCTGTGGGAGATGGTGTGGTATGGGGATAATGAGGAAGCTGACCTGGTGCCAGGAGCCTGGGAGGGCAAGCTATAGTTCAGCTGCTGATGAGCTGAACAGCACTGGGCAAATCACTTTGCTCCCTGATCCTCAAATGGCCCATCTGTAAACTAGAAACATCCCCCCAAAGTGGTCCTCAGGAAACTAGAGCAATCTGACCCATAGAATCTACAATCCCCCCCCAACTAGAAAGCTTATTTGTGTCACTAATGTGATTCCAGATTCTGTCAATTAATAGTCAAATCTTCAAGTGGAAACTGGACAGTTGTTTGGCCCAACTCATTTTATAAAGGTAAAATTTGATTATAGCCAATCATTTCCTCCTAATAATACACAGGGAGCCTAGGAGTCACCAGGAATACAGAGGACATGTAAATTGAGTAACCTCCCAGAAATTAAACCAGAGGATATACATGAGGCTTGGGAAGAAAGTGAGATATAGTTTACTGCTTGTGGTGGTCCACAGCCAAGAAGAGACATCAACTAACAGAGCCTTAGGAAATGAATAAGGTTGTCTCCTATATTTGTCAAAATCTTTTATCACTACCACAATCCCTGTGCTGTCCTTGCCTTAAAGTGTTAGAGCATCCTATTAGATGCAGCATCTGAGACAAGTGTAATGACACATATCTAGAACTCTAGCTACTCAGGAAGCTGAAGCAGGAATGCTGCTTCAAACCAGAAATTTGAGCCCAGCCTGGAAAATGTAGTAAGACTTTGTCACAAATAGATAGATAGATAGATAGATAGATGATAGATAGATAGATGATAGATAGATAGATAACCCGGTGTCCACAAGATAGAGTGATCAAAGGGGCAAACTTGAGATTGAGGCTCATCTATCTTTCAATCAGGGCTTCTCCATTTGCTGGAATGTGTCCCTAAATGAGCCATGTAGTATCCCTGAATTTTGGTTGTCTGTAAGTCTCAAATAAGAAGTCCCTTCCTGGAGCAGAGGATTGATTGGCATGAGGTCTCATCTTGTGGGCTGCCTCTGTCCTCAGCAGCTCTAGCTGTTGTCATGAAGTTGTATATTCTACTGTGGCACAATCCTTCCTCTTCTATACAGCCCTTTCACTTCTGCAGCATCCTTACCTCTGTAACTCATCTCTCTAAGCTGAGTCAGGTCTTCTTCATCTTGCCTTATGAGACTCACAAGTTAAAGGGGAAAAGAGGGAGACAGTTCTATTCACCCACAATGCTGCTCTGCTCGGTTTTCTGAAAACTCCAGTCTAACTTCCCAGACATGGCCATACAGACCTTTGTCATAGCCTACTGCTGACCCCAGCCAGAGCTCTCCCTGTTCACACTCCAGGTGAGACAGCTCAGCTGCTAAATGAGGACACCATTCCTCAGGCCCGCTCAAGCATGATATTCAGGCCAGCCACAGGTACTGAGTTCACACACTTGGCCCCAGCACCTTCTATCACTTTTCTCCCAGGTGCTCCATACATAAAGCTTAGCTTTTAGAACATGAACCCCAAGCAAGAAAATTTTCAGAACCGAGAAAGACATTCCTAAACCCAGCCCATTCCTAAGCTCTCCATGGACAGTTAAACAGGCCTGATTAGACAGACCTTCTCCTTTCTGAAACAAGCCCAGGAACAAAAGTTCAGTCTTGCCTGTAACCTTCACAGGCCCTTCAATTTCCTATTTCCACAATTTCAAGCCTGCAATAATTCTTTCCCCCTTTCCTGTGGTGGATCTCTCCCTCAGAGTGTATACGGCCATGAATGAAGAAAGAGCTAGCCCTTGATTGATTAGAAAAAATACAAAGGCTCATCTGCTTCTCATTCCCCACACTCACTGTCCTCAAGAATGTCCTAAAAAGGGGCCAAAGGGTGAGCTGTAGAAAGAGTTAGAGACCCCCAAACAAAGGCAAGATCCAGCACCAAAAAAAATGTATTTGAGCTGTTATTCCAAGCAAACAGCAGCATGAAAATAAGCAAACACAGCACCTTAGATTAAGCTGCTCAGATGCTCCCTAATGAGACTTAGGAGAGGATGGCGTGCCCAAAACTAATTTTTATTACTGTCATGCTTATGTGGGCTCATAATGAATTTATTCTATTTATTCATAGATAAAGTAAAGGGGGAACATTTCTCCATGAAGTGCTTTCTTGTTGCATCTTCTATGCTAAATGTAATAAGACACTTACTGTATGTTAAGTAAATATTTACCATTGAGTGAAAGTACTTTTTGAGGATTAACTGTTATGAAGGAGATGGAAACCAGTGGTGTTCTCTCTCTCTCTCTCTCTCTCTCTATCTATCTATCTCTGTGTGTGTGTGTGTGTGTGTGTGTGTGTGTATGAGAGAGAGAGAGAGAGAGAGAGAGAGAGAGAGATCTGTCTCATGACACTGAAATGAAATCTGTTTAGTTACCTTCTTTCCTAGAGAAACTATTCAGATAAGCATTGCTTTATTAAACACAGATCTTCCCACTGTGCCAGGATCATTCAGGAGATTAGTGAGGAGGGGTTTGCTTTCCTGACTCCCCACTGAGCAAGTTTAGCATGGACACTGACCTTGCAATCTGAAATGGAGACAAGAAAAGGCTTTCCTTCCTTCTTTCCTGGCTTCCTACTTGCTGAAACTGGTAGGGTGATCCCAGGCTCAGTATTCCAGGCAAGAACCTCTTAAAAGTCTAATTTCCTCAACCACCCATCCCCCTTCAACTTCCTTTCTGTAAGGCATTGTCACTTAAGGGACCAGGGTTTAAATGTTCTTCTTCTGTAACTTATCTCAGGAGCCAGGGAAATCACCAGGGGGTATTGATCCAGCCAGCATAGAAAATTCAGAGCATCTTCCTCCAGCCTGCCTGCCACTGTGAGATGTGACTTCTAACCAAGGCCTTGTCACCCACTGAGTATGCTCAGCCTTGATTGTCACTTGGCATCTAATGAACTCAGCTACCATCACCTTTTTACCCACTTCCATAGGCCTGCACTTCTGCCATTGTGCTGGAAGATGCTCTTTGAATGGTCATTATCTCACCAGATTATCTGGCCCCTTTGAAAACTCACTGCAGGAAAGAGACTACAGCTGAATCAGCCAGAATGTCAAATAATCACTTACCTGTGCTCTTAGGGAGAGCTGCTATGTTGGCTTGCTGCATAGCAGAAAACACCAGCTAAGTCCTGCCCCTCAATCACTGTTGGACTTATTCCACCAATCCTAGGAATGATCCATGGTGAGACACTGCATTAGGTGCTCACAGAAATGGTAGTAGAATTAGGCTCCATGGTATATCAGAGGCACCAATATTTTTTTATATTTAATCACATCTAACCCATCACTGTGCAGATAAGATAAAAACCAAGGTGACTAGCACTATACCCATGGTCACACTAAACTGAAGCATGATCCAGCACTCTAGCAAGACAATTAGCACTGCTTTGACAAGGGTCACTCACTTACTCACTGCTGAGCATATGAGCAGGGTGTGCAACCTTGTCAAACCTCTCACTGGACGTTTTGCTGTCTTCTCAGGATCGTCTGTGAGATGGGCCATGCCCCTTTGGGCACTACATCTGGGCCTGTACGCCTGTGCATTGGGGAATGTAACGAGGAGTTCATGACAAATTCCCACCAGCAATATACTTTTGTGGTAAGTACTGGGACCAAGGCTGGCCACATAGCCAGCAGGGACCCCTTTATTCCACATATACTGCAGACTTCTAGGGACATCTCACATACCCCTCTCAGCCAAGCAGACCATGGTGATCAATAAAGGGAATTTCTGGTTTCTCTGTTTAGAAGCCTGACTTTCTGGGGTTAAACGGTCATATGACTTAAAACAAATGAAAAACCAGACTGTGATGTCCAGAGAACCATAGTTCAGAGTTCTAAATAAGGCAGAGACATAAGCCTTTCTTAAAAAACAAATTCTAGACAGAAGATTGGACTCCTTTTGTCCCTCCAGTGTGACATTGTAGTCTAATTCCAGCCCAATAAGGATACACTAATTAAGTAACATATTTATCCATATGCTTTGAGTTTTGATGAGATATTTTAAGGGAAGAGTTAGAAGAGTCGCTATAATCTGGCAGAAGCGTACCTCTATGTACAAGACCAAGAGAGGGATCATACAAGCTGACAATTCTGTGTGTTAATATAGTTACACACGCATGTATGTACACCCCTAAAGACATTTAATCATGCCCAAATAACAGGCAGTTTGGGTACCAAGTATTTTAGTCAATATTTCAGACAGTTTAGGTACCAAGGTTTTCTGTGAGGCTGGCAGTAAATTCATGACAAATTAATAAATTGCTTGTGAGGCCTTGGAGTCTACCTAAGCTCAGTTCATCCTGAATCAATATTTTGCATTGGGGCCATTAAGTTCCTTTTTAAAAACTTACCTGCCTCTCTACATTGAGTATGTCATTAAAAAGTGCTGACGACAGTGGATGGGGTCAAACCAGCCTTGCTAAGAGTTTTGAAAAATTCTCTTCTCCCAAAAGTGTTTTGCTTCTTTGTCTAGCAGGCTCTCATTTTGGTATTGCTGTCTTTTCCCTTGTACTTTTCTCTCTCAGATTGGCCTGTCTGCAGTCCCTGTACCTCATTTTCTTCCCAGGGGATGTGGGAAGCAAAGGGAGAAGATAAGACAGGAGGCAGTTGTAAACATCAGAACTGGGAAGGGCCCTAGGCCCAGCATACCCTCCTCAATGGTCAAGGAAACAACTGAAATCCAGAATAATCCATCACATGACCCACCCCAGGGCAATAGATAGTGAGGAGTTAGTATAGATTAGAAACCACTGACTAGGGGCTGGAGAGATGGCTCAGAGGTTAAGAGCACTGGCTGTTCTTCCAGAGGTCCTGAGTTCAATTCCCAGCAACCACATGGTGGCTTATAGACATCTAGAATGAGATCTGATCTCCTCTTCTGGTGGGAAGGCACACATACAGACAGAACACTGTATACAATCAATAAATAAATCTTAAAAAAAAAATAAAAAGAAACCACCGACTAAGTTAAATGCACTTCCCAAGCTGTGTGTGGTGTCTAATGCCTTTGATCCCAGCACTTAGGAGGTAAAGACAGGAGGGTCTCACTCAAACTCAAGGTCAGCCTGAGCTATGTCTTGAGACTAACAAGATAGCAAAACCACTTTCCATACCACTGCCAACTAGGCAGAAGCATTTTTTTATGATATAGGTCAACTCCGTGGTGCGTCATAAGCTAAGGATTTCTTTCAAGCTTTAGGTTAATGTACAGTTTAGTGAGTATCCTAGCAATTGATATTCTCATCCACCAGTAAGGCTCAGAATGGCCATGTTTAACATTTACTGATGGTACCAGGAGTCCTTGCTGCTTCAGGCAGGACAAGAGGACATATATATAGACCATTCATAGAGGCTACAGTCTTATCAGCTGCATAATTTAGGCAAGAACATTTTACTCAGCTCTATTGATTTTGTGCTGAAAAATTCAGGACAGGCTCTATATTAAGTAGCATTTTCAAATTGTTTTCAATTTCCAAACTAATTGATAGATTAGTCAGTGTCATGTCAGCTTGCCCATCAGTGTTAGGAGTACAAGACTCCTCAGGGAGTTAATTCATCCCAATGTATAGCAGCCCTTCACTTTCCCTGGACAGACCCTCTTGACAGAACTGTGATGTTTGGAATTACAAAGGGCAGGAAAAGTACCTTAGCTCCCAGCATGATAATTATCCTGGGTCTAGCCTTGGATTTAAGCTATGAATCTTTCTCTTCTTCTTCTCAAAGAACCCTTCTGTGCTGTCACTCAGCCCCCTCCGGGGACCAGAGTCAGGAGGTACCATGGTGACCATCACAGGTCATTATCTTGGTGCGGGAAGCAGCGTGGCAGTGTATCTGGGCAATCAGACCTGCGAGTTCTATGGGTAAGGTAAACATGAGGAATGATGTGTTGCTGTTGCCTTGGCAATGCCCATCACCTCCTTGTCATTGGTCCTTTCCTTGGCCCAAACAAAGCAGCCATTGTTAGAAATGTATGCCACTTTTCAGTTTATGTCCCATAGATCAGAGGAGTTGGTGACATCTAAAGAGAACTGGAGGGAAGGGCTATCAGAACAGATGTGGAAATATTCCAGTAGTTTCTCAGGTTGGGTTTCACTGTAGGGACTCATGGAGGTCACATGGTCTCAGCAAGTTAAGCACAAATTTGTCCTCAAGATGATCTCCTGAGCATTAAAATAAACAAACAAATCTAATATTTTCAGCCATACCCATGAACCCTGAAGATGCAGACTCCAAGAGAGTTCTAAAGGAATCCATGGGTTACCCAGTGTTGCCCACCTGAGAGTTTTCCCTATAAACTGCAAGAGTAAGCCCGATGTGTTTATCTCAACAGAGGACAGGTATTATGTAAATATGTACTGATAACCTGTCAGATTCTAGAAAAAAATCAGAAAAAGGAGTTCTTCAAAATCCTATAGAACCACCATGTCCCTGCCCATGTACTTCATCCTTTCTACTGTGCTCCTTTCCTAAACCAGCTAAGGTGAAAGAAAGGTGCTGATGGAGACTGGGGAAGGGTATGTCTGTAGCACAGAAATAAGAAAACAGCAGAATGGGTAATAGGCCACACATGGGATAAAGAACATGCCTTTTAAGATAGCTCATGCCCATCTCTTTTGTCTGAACCCTTCTCTGTTTACTCATTAGGAGGTCAATGAATGAGATTGTATGTGTTTCACCCCCATCATCCAATGGACTGGGACCAGTTCCTGTATCTGTGAGTGTTGACAGAGCCCGGATAGATAGCAGTCTGCAGTTTGAGTACATAGATGACCCTCGGGTCCAACGCATTGAGCCAGAGTGGAGCATCACTAGGTGCGTGAGATTGGTGAAGTACATCTGAAGGGGTATGAGGTTGGTAGGACACATCATCTAGAAGACAGTAAGGTTGACAGAATACATATGGAGGGAGTGAGGTTAACAAGATTTACCCAGAGGGAGATGAGGTTGCAAAAGCCCTACAACCCTATACTCACATTGGGTGTCCCAGTGGTTGAAGCTCCACTGTACCAAATTTAAGGAGGTACCTAACCTAGCTTCTGTTTGTTCCCAGTGGCCACACACCCCTAACTATCACAGGCTTCAACTTGGATGTCATTCAGGAGCCAAGGATCCGAGTCAAGTTTAATGGCAAAGAATCTGTCAATGTGAGTAACCTTTACCCTTTCCTACCCTAGCCTCAGTAACTATGGTTCTGTCCCTACATCTCACAAGGCCAGGAACTAGAAATAAGACATATGGATACCTGATCACTAGGCAGGGAACTGACTGAAGACCTGATCTTATAGTCATGGTTCCAAACAACTGAGCCTCCCAGAAACTAATGTGATAGCAGTATAATTTCTGAAGGTGATATAGCAAGGGCCTAAAACTGCTGGCTGCTGAGTTTGATAGAGCAAAAAAGGGTAATGCTTTCACTTTAGTGAAAATGTTCATTTAAAAGCTAAATGAGAAACAAAGTAGAGATGGAAAGCTCTGCCTCCACATTTATTGATTTCTGTATTGGAAGCAAGACTTTGCCATTTATGAGCAATATGGCTCTGACCAAGTCCTTTAATTTCTCCTTACAGGTGAATGGCTAAAAGGCTTGCTTTGCAGTTTCAGAACAGGCTAACCATAGACTTAATTTTTGTACTTAATGTCAGACACTGCAGACAGAGATTCTGACCTGCTGGAAAACGATTACATCTTCAGTCCTCTGCATAGCTGCATAATTGTATTCTTTATAACTGTGGATGTCTGTGATTTTTAAAAAAGTTTTCTTATTCTGATGAGAACAGAATGTCTGATAAGTTATTGGAAAGTTTTCAGTTTATTCCTGCAGCACAGTCTCACTCTTTCCAGCCAGCATTTTCTGAACATTATTGTATTCATAATTATAGTACAGAAGATGCTGTGATGACCATTATTATTACTGTGAATTACTGTGAATTACTCTGTGACCTTTGGGATATTGGTGAAGCTGAGATGGACATGCAAAATGTAAAATGATGTCTCTCCTTTTATCCCTGACACATACCCAACCTACTGAATTGTCTTTAGAAAACAGAGGTGCACAAAATAACAGAATGCTAGGCTGGACCAAGAAATGTCTTTAAGATCATCAGGCCCCACACTATCTTTCACAGCCAAGAGACTAAGGCCAGATGGGAAGATAGTTTGCCCCAAGTCACAAGGTGATTTGAGCAGGTTCATGCTAGTTTTCCATTACTCAGACTCTTTATAACTTGACTATGTACGATGTTCATAAGCCTGACTTGCCATCATGCTAGAGATGCTCAGCACTTTTGGATAGGTAAACACATGTTCTCTACATCCAAGTACAGAATTTGAATCATGGGAAAAGCCTGGACCTTGCCTACTACTGACAGCTAAGTCTTTTCTGAGTTCCCAATCACTGCTGTTCTGTCAAGTTTTGGGGGCCTGGGGTATTAGGAATAGGAGCATTGAACTCATACCCAGGATAGATAAACCATCTCTTCTCAAAACAGGTTAAAATGGGTGTTAAAATACAGATTTTGTAACCATTCCAATAAGACCAACCAGAGTACAAGTCACAGATCAGTTCTTAAGAGAACGGAGCCCCACAACAGGGCAGAAACCTGTGAAAACTGGGTCCTTCAGGCAGAAGCAGAAGAAAAAGCTTGTTCCAGCTTCTCTTGGTGTCCATAGGAAAGACAGGTACCAGGGCCAGATGATTGATATGTGTATGCCACTTGCCTCTAAGAAATGAGAGGCTGCTTCTGGCTGTTTAGTACAGCCAGGAACAGTCCCTTGGGATCTTTAGGGCTAAGACTGGCTCTGTCATCATTGGTTTTCTGTATGCAAGAAATGCTGGCTGGTAGCAAGGCTTTTACTGTCTCCGAGAATTTGCCCAGCTCAGGAGCAGTCTCTCTCCATTTAGCAGGCTCAGTATGAATACGCAATATGAAGGCACAAATATACATAAAATGAGATATAAATATAGTATCGAGAGAATGCTATGACATTGGCATGAAGCAGACAAGGGATGCCCAAAAGCTACAGCTTTTGTTCTCAGAG
This sequence comes from Sigmodon hispidus, assembly GCA_004025045.1. NCBI lineage: Eukaryota > Metazoa > Chordata > Mammalia > Rodentia > Cricetidae > Sigmodon > Sigmodon hispidus. The sequence goes on from PVIH01000095.1 coordinate 415,207, forward strand.
AAAATATAGGGCAAGAGCTTCTTTCTTATCTGATGTCCTGCAAAAGCCACAGGCTATGTGAGGTCCTTTTTCCCCTCTCTGGATTCATCTACATCTTAAGGATTATCCACTCACTGCCACCATCACTATACACTATGACTGCAGTATTTCCAGGAACTGCAATATAGTTTCACCCTCTGGAGAGGTATAGGGCCTTAGGCCTACGTGGTGACATGCCTGGAAGTACCCAAGTTAGTAGGCCTGGATGGAAGGCAACATAGCCCTATAGTCTGTTTACAGGATGGGGAAAGGAAGTACTTTGCCCTTTTGGTCTATTTGGGCCCCAGATTAGCCTCACCCTACCTAGGGTTATTCTTTTCCTTGTGTTCTAAACTTAAGGTTTAGTAGATAGTGGGAAAGGCTGACACAAAATCTCAAAATGCATAGGGATGTTGACAAGCAGAGTGTGATGCAGAAGTGCAGGCAACACACAGAGGCCTCTTGTTTAGAACAGATTTTCTTATTCACAGAGGAGCCTCATTCATGTCTAGGGAAACTGGGATGAGGAGGAAGATGCCACAGCAATCACAGTGAGCTGAGGGTCTTTTCTGCAGGACTAGGAATTCAACTCTAACTCCATTGTACTCATTTAACAGCACCATGACATGGGTATTAAGTTGGAAAGGGGCTGCTGAAGTGTACAATGCAAAGGACAAGAATGGAAACTGGTCCTTAGCACAGCAGAAAGGCCACTGGGAAGCTGTTTTTTTAGGGAGGGTTAAGGTTCAGACTTGAAGTTCTGACATCACTTCTACATATCAGCTCTTTGCTATGCTGCTGTCAACTGTTTCACATAGGGGCCTGTTTCTAGTCATAAAGCCTGAATGGGTGTCTGTTGACCATACATACATACATACATACACACACACACACACACACACACACACACACCCTGCTAGCCAGGATGTACTAGAGTTCTTGAAGGTATTCTTGTGACAGCCCACCTCCCACAGGGAAATTGAGCCAACTGTGGTATAGAGTAAAGCTGTAGGGCAAGCTGGAATCTGCTCTATTTCCTAAGCCTCTTCCATAAGTCTGTTAGTAGTTTCTTTGGTTGACTGCTTGTCTTAGCATCAGAACCAGTCTCTTCGGGAGAGAATAACTAGCTGTGTTAAGCAGAAACCAGCCCATTAGAATTTGAAAGCAGACCAGAAGTCTATCAAGAGACAAGGGATAGCATGAACTATGACCTCAGGGTAACTTCTAAGGTTCTACTCCAGTGCAGAAGGCCATGGCTAGAGAAGAGAAAGACCCTGAGTGCCAGGATCTTGCTTACTTGTCATTTTGTCCTGAAACATTTGCTGAACATTATGCAGGGTAAAAAGTGCTCACCTCACCACTTTCTGCTCCACACCACATACTACACCACACCCCACACCACATACTATACTCCTGCACTGCCACTGTCCTTTCTTTTCAAACATTCTTATATTCTCAACCCCAGACCTTTTCATTGCTATCTTTTCCTTTCAAATGTGTTCCTCTCTGGCCTAGATAAGCCTCCTCTTCTTCAAATGAAAGCATTCACTGCTTCTGACAGAAATCTTTCTCGAATGCTGCTTCAGGCCATGCAAACTCACAGACTTTCCAGAGCATCTGGTCCTTACCACCAGAATTTTCCTCATCCATTCATGTGCTTCACAGTATCATGCCCTGTGTTGCCTCAGGCTCCCTGTGGATTATCTTATAATGCTTGTTTAATTAATCCAGAGCTGTCCCTTGAGACTACTTTATTCTGTGCACCAGACTCTCAGGCCATTGTCTGTCAGAAAACAGGTGCTCAAACAGTATTAATGAATAAATCAGTGGGGTTAAATGCATCATCACCACATTGGGCTTGAGGACCTCACATGCAGTGAAGGAAGTCAAGCAAACGGAGGGTAAGAGGAGATGACAGGCCCACCTTCGCCTACCAGGTGGTCAGAATGCTGCTTTCTGCCTCCTAGGTGTGTACAGTGGTAAACACAACCACCCTTACCTGTCTGGCACCCTCTCTGACCAGTGACTACCGTCCAGGCCTGGACACTGTGGAACGGCCAGATGAGTTTGGATTTCTCTTTAACAATGTCCAATCCTTACTCATCTATAATGACACCAAGTTCATCTACTATCCCAACCCAACTTTTGAACTGCTCAGCCCCACTGGAATCTTGGACCAGAAGCCGGGCTCACCCATCATCCTGAAGGTAGGAAATACAAATGGAGAGGAGCCTGGGTAGCGGTGAGAGAAGGCGCTGCGGGCCCTTCCCTCTTTAGGAGGCCAAATCTCCAGGTGGTAGTATCCAGGAGCTTTGTTGCTCTCCACCTGCCCTTAAATCCCATGTGCCCTCCCCTCCATCTTTATTTGCCCAGCATTTTGTCTCTCTTCCCTTCCTTTCCGCCTTCCCCAAACATCCCCCACTGTTACTTTCCCCTTTCCTTTGCCTCTTCCCTTTTTTGGTCTCCTTTAATCTGCAGCTGGTTGAAGTCTCCTTTAAAAACCTGACATGGAGGCATTTATTGGTTTCTGCATTGCTGCTCCACCCTGTCTCCTTTATCTCCTTTTAAGTAGGAAATTAATTTCTGCTTGCATATGCCATTTCTCCTCATTAAGATACCTGTTCTCTACAGGGCAAAAATCTCTGCCCTCCTGCCTCTGGAGGTGCCAAACTCAACTACACAGTAATGATTGGAGAAACGCCTTGTGCCGTCACTGTGTCTGAGACCCAGCTGCTCTGTGAACCTCCCAACCTCACTGGGCAACACAAGGTCATGGTGAGCAAACCCTCTTCTGTTTCTTTCCTCTGCCCTGCCTTACCATGCAAGCATAAACATTCCATTTCATCTTACTGTCTGACTCCTGCCCTCCATGTTTCCTCAATTCCATGTCCAGCATCAAAATGGATAGCAGTTAAGAATACATAAATGGGAAGACAGATTCCCAAGGCAGGAACTGCTTTGTGTCCAACTATGAACTGTACTGTTGTAGTCCATCCTGTCATTCCTCACAGTGTTATGCTGTAGGATATGATGGCATGCCAGGACTCTACACCTGTGTGCACTGTGTGTGTCTGTATGTACAATGCACAGGTTCACGTGGGCGGGATGGTGTTCTCACCTGGCTCGGTGAGTGTCATCTCCGACAGCTTGCTGACCCTGCCAGCCATCATCAGCATAGCAGCTGGTGGAAGCCTCCTCCTTATCATCGTCATCATTGTCCTCATCGCTTACAAGCGCAAGTCTAGAGAAAATGACCTCACACTCAAGCGGCTCCAAATGCAGATGGATAACCTGGAGTCTAGGGTGGCACTGGAGTGCAAGGAAGGTGAGTGCAAGTGCATCTTCCCTTCTGGAATCTTCCTTCACTAATCTCATTGCCCTCCTTACATATAAAACCCTGGCTTCATTCCTACCCTTTTTCCAAAACCTTTATATCCCACTCTTTCTAGAAGCTTCCCCTGTCCTTGTGGTTAGAGAAGGTCTAGGGGGAGACTCATGAGGAAGGAAACAGTCTACTGGTATTGCTCAGTGTCCCTGCTCTACCCCAGTTCAACTCACAGTGTGGCCAGCTGCCTCCCCCCAGTACTACTCTGCCATCACACTCAGTGTTTTCTGGGCCTTACTGTCCAGCTTCTTTAATTGTCAGTGTCTATCCCTTTTCAAGTATTCACAGGGGTACCTTTGCATTATATGAAAGCCACAGCAGGCAAAGTAGGAGAGCCCTGCCTCCATCCTGGCCCATTATCTCCTAGGATTTCTTTTCTATCACTATCATAGACTAAATGCTCCAAAGGCCATGCTTGCTGGCAGCCTTGGGTGTGAATGTGTGTAGGAGTAGAGATTGTGTTTTCTCTCATCTCCCACGCAGACATATCCACGGGGTGACAAGTATACCTGGCATTCTCTCAGGCTAAGGACCTGGCAGGCTGTCTAGGTAAACATCTCAATTAGGAATCAAAACATTTTTCCTCTTTCTGTTAAGTGGCTTTTCATAAGCGAGCAATTGTTGGACAATGGGGAAAATTTGTACTAGAAGAGATGGATCAGAGCCCTCCCACCTTCCTCATACCAAAGCACAAAGCCTGAAGAATTAGCCCTGTCCTGGGAAACCAGGGAGACATTTAGGAGCCCTTCACTGCCTGGACTCACCTTTGGGCTTAGCATTTGATACCTAAGGCCCTCCTGAGTTTTCATATCAAGGTTCATTTTCTTCCTAGAGGAAAGAGATAAATTTGCTTATTCTGACCTTTGCTGGACTCCATTTCTCCCCTTGCTTCTAACATGAACAAAGGGTCTAAGTCATGATGCTCTTTTCTCTACATTTTAGCCACCTCTGCAAATGTAGAAGTAAAAAATTACAGATAAGCATAGAAGACATAAAAATTTTCCGACTCATCACAATATGTTACCCAGGTTCCATTTACTATAACCAATCTTGGAGGTAACCACCTCTAAAGAGAAAAGAGGACGGCTGGGAGACAGCTCAGTCACATGAATAAGGACCTGAGGTTGATGCCTATAACCCACATCAAAATATACCAGGCATTGTGGCATGTGCTTATAATTCCAGCACAGAGAAAGCAGAAACAGGAGAATCTCCAGGGCTCACTGGCCAACCAGCTTAACCTACTTTGTGAACTCCAGGCTAATGAAAGCCTGCTTCAAAGGTGGTAGTAGATGGTTTTTCTGAAGATGTTACATATGTATTTGCCTGTGTACATACACACACATTTTTTTTAAGTTATTTTGGCTCAGTTCGGAAATTTTCTGTGTATGATTAGTCAGTCCTGTTACTACCAGCCCCATAGTGAGGTTGCATAGACTGATTAAAATATGTAGCCAAGTAAATAGGGAGATTCAGAGTCCCATGATTCCCTTAAAGCACATCCCCCACCCCTAAGACCTCCCTCACATTTCTACCACCTCTAGTAACTGTAATTTGGGGACTTTGGGAAATCCTTAAAATCCCATAGTAAACAACCTACAAGGACAGACAGCCTAGGACTCCTTTCTTATCACACCCCTCTAATCTGCTGCCTCTGGACCCTAGCTTACTTCCTCCTTCAGACAAGCTTCTCCCTCTGGCCTCTCCCGTAACTTGAGAACCTTCTGAGCCTCCCTGTCTTCACACTCTCACAGCCTTTGCGGAACTTCAGACAGACATCAATGAGCTAACCAGTGACCTAGACCGGTCGGGAATCCCTTACCTGGACTACCGTACCTATGCCATGCGAGTTCTGTTCCCAGGCATTGAGGACCACCCTGTTCTCCGGGAGCTGGAGGTACTGCCTGAATCCTGATGATATAGGTCATGGGTTCCCAGGAAATCCTCCAGGGGAGTGGAGTAGGGTTATGAGGGAAAGGGCACAGTAGTTTTAACAGCATCACAACAGCAGGACCACCAAAATGGGTCTCATTGTTTGTCATTTTCTAACTAATGGCTGAATTAGTTAAGTCTTTGCCTAATTCTAGCATGAATTTAAAAGGCTTTTTAAACAATGACCCTGAGCTTATCCGTACATTTGTTGGTTTATTTACTCAAGAGTATGAGTCAAGACAGAGGAAACTGAGGGAAAATAAATAAGCAGGGGAAGTCTGAGTTGGGGGTAAAATAACTAACTACAGTCCTCATGAAGAGGGTCATATAGCAGGCATCATCACCATCAGGTCTGAGGGCCTGGGTGGACATCCAGAGCCTGTCACCTGAAGGCCATCCTGCATACCCCAGGTACAGGGAAATGGACAGCAGCATGTGGAGAAAGCTCTGAAACTCTTCGCCCAGCTTATCAACAACAAGGTGTTCCTGCTGACCTTCATCCGCACACTGGAACTGCAGCGCAGCTTCTCCATGCGAGATCGCGGCAATGTGGCTTCCCTCATCATGACAGGCCTTCAGGGCCGCCTGGAGTATGCAACAGATGTTCTAAAGCAGCTACTGTCTGACCTCATCGACAAGAACCTGGAGAACAAGAACCACCCCAAGCTTCTTCTCCGCAGGTCTGACCCAGCAGGGGAATGGCAGTTTTTGTCAGAGAGGCCCTGGATATCCTCACTCCCAGAAATGGCTTCCATGCAGGCCTGCTATGTCCCCCTATCAGCCCAGTGTGGAATGTGATCTTCTGCTAGTCCTGGGAAACTAGATGGCTTTCAACTCAAATGTACAGGCCTGTTTTGGGTTTCAACACGAAATCTAGTCCTACCTTGTCTTTGTGACCTCACACCAAGGGTGCTGCCTTTTTGTGGTTTGGTTTCCTCATACACAAACAGATCTCATACACAAGATGAGAGTAATGCCTGTCTATGAGCCCCCGCCCCTTCTAGAGCTGTTCACCCCAGTATGGTAGCCACTATTAACAAAAATGAAATGTATACTCCAATTTCTCCATCTCATTAGTCACATTCCCAGTGTCCAGACACCCTGTGTTTTTGGTGGTCACCATATTGGACAACACAGGCTTAGATCTGATAAACATGGCAGGCTAGAGATTAGAAGCAGATTTGGGTCACAGCTTCCTGGCTTGGAATTGCTAGCATATAACAACTGCCTCAGTTATCATTTTTCTGGCAGGACCCAGATTTTAAAGACTGTCTATCTCCTGCACCTACCCTCAGTTGAGGTCATAGGGAGCCAAGCACAGATCTAGCTCTGAGCAGCAGGGGTTGAATCTGTCACCTCCACTTTGGCTCTTCCTGTACCTTTGCTCACAGGTCTTGGGTTTTCAGGCCCCACATAGGATGGCTTTGTTTTATCCTGCCAGTCTGAGCATTGGAAGCTTTCATTAAGAGCTGTTGTATTTAAATTAGAGCTAATCTCAAACACAATGCTGGGAGGGTCCAGAGAGAAAGCTGCAATCTCTCATGCCATTGCCACTCTCTACCAGCCCTGATTGCTAAGCGGTCCTGGCAAATGCCTGGGGTTTACTTCAGCCACAGGGTATAATTTGCACCACGTGTGGGGAGTTAAAATACCCCTTGGCATCCCCATCAACAAGGTCTGTCACAGTGCTTTGCTTTGTTTCTTCCCAAGTTCCCAGACCTGCAGCCTAGGGCGGGGGAGAGGAAGGAGGTGGTGCTTACGGAAACAGATCCCTCTGTCGGCTAAATTCTTAAGCATTGCTCTCTACCTACAGGCCTAGAAAGCACATGAACCACAGTACTAATCATTCATATTTACATAGTGTTATACTGTGGGGCCAGATGTTTATCTTTTGCATGTTAAATATATTAACCTATTCAACTCTAACGATGGAAAGTGTGAATATTATGACTATGTACGTGAAATGGGGGAAATGAATCCAGAGAAGCCAAATGATTTGCCCAAGGTTATATGGCCAGTAAATAATATAGTCTGGATTTGAATGTGTGGCAGAGAGGCAGGAACCAGGCAAGCACCACAGAATACTTGAATATGCAGAAACCACAGAGGAACAGACAGACTCCCTTCATTACCATGAGACCAGAGGGAGCAGGGAACTAGTCCTTACAGCCTGTGGAATAAGCCTTTGCAACTCACATCAGATGTCACCAACAGTTTGTGGTACCACAGAGCAGCAAGGATGAAATGACCTGTCTTTCCAGTGTCTCAGAAAATTTGAATTCTAGGAAACAAAGCCCTCTCCCACCCCTCAGGCAGCTTTCCACTGTAAATGGGAAAGAGCTCACTCCTGTCCAGTCCCACTTTGAATTATTGCTGAAGTTTGGTTGGGTTTTCAGAGTCCAGGCTTAGCCTTGGGCTCTCCCTTACACACATGACAAGCCTAGATTACCACCTGACCCCTGTGTAAAGGGTGGTCCCTCTCCCCTTTTTCTTCTCCAGGACTGAGTCTGTGGCCGAGAAGATGCTGACCAATTGGTTTGCTTTTCTTCTGCACAAGTTCCTGAAGGTAAGAGAGAGGGAATGAGCAGTGCCAGAACCAACCATATACCCTGGCTGTAGACACAGCATGGGGACCTGATTCTCAGAAACAGGGGTTCCTTGGTGTGGCTGTTTTTAAGCAAAGCAGGCCTGGGCTTCTCTCCCCTGGCTGCAGAGGTCAAGTATGGTCTAGACTCTGTACCCTGATGTGCCTACAGGAATGTGCTGGGGAACCGCTCTTCATGCTATACTGTGCAATCAAGCAACAGATGGAGAAAGGCCCCATCGATGCCATCACTGGTGAGGCCCGCTACTCCCTGAGTGAGGACAAACTCATCCGGCAGCAGATCGAGTACAAGACCCTGGTGAGGAAGCCAAAAGCCAGGTTCCAGCCCTGGTACCACCTGTGACTGTCTCTATTCGCTACCTTCCAGCCCATGAGCCTATCTACTAAAAAGAGGCTTAGGGACCAAGAGCAAAGCAGACCTTTCTCTCATCTTAACTGGTGAGCCAAAAGAGCTGCATATACCTCAGTTTATTGTAGATGATATTGATGGAGAAAGAGTTCACTCATCCTTAGAGAGTGCCTAATTAGGAAGGAAAGAAAGCAAGTGTGCTGGTCTCTGGTGTAAAAGTTTTGAGGACATATGAGGCCAGCTCTTGATGCCCATGGATCTATCACACCAAGATTATCATCCCCCAATCCATCTATGACGTAGCTCCCCCCACCCCTTTTTTGAGAAAAGATTAACATCTTGGCTTCAGCTCTCACTGTAGATGGCAGGAAGAAGAGGGGGAAACTAAGTCTCAGGACTGAGAACCTCATTCTTCTCATAAGGAGAGCAAACCTTGGAAGAAGATTCTGAGGCCTCACCTTCTTCTCACACTATTTCCCAAGTATGTCCAGCTCACCCTTGATCCCCCTACTTACAGATCCTGAACTGCGTTAACCCGGACAATGAGAACAGCCCAGAGATCCCAGTGAAGGTTTTAAACTGTGACACCATCACTCAAGTCAAGGAGAAGATCCTCGATGCAGTATATAAGAATGTCCCCTACTCCCAGCGGCCAAGGGCTGTGGACATGGACCTGGGTAGGAATTCTGCCATTGAAATACGAGGGAAAGAGGGGAACATGGCTTCCCAGAGAGCTATTAGGCCATGAGATACTCAGGGGGAAAGAAATATGAAGCATTACTTAAATGCTCCCCCACTGGAGCATGACTAGGGCCTGGCCAGGTGAAGGCCATGGGACCTAGGCTTTGTCCACTCAGATGTGAGTCTCTTTACACATCAGCCTTGCCCTGCCCCCATTTTGGATATCTCAAAGCTCTACCACTGATGTCAGCCAATGGAGACACGGTCACTAGATCTCTAGAGGACACATAACAAGATGATGCTGAGTGCCCCTTCTATTCTCACTGCTACCTATACCATCCTTTCCACCCAGAGTGGCGACAGGGCCGAATTGCCAGAGTCGTATTGCAGGATGAAGACATTACCACCAAGATAGAGGGAGACTGGAAGAGGCTTAACACACTGATGCATTACCAGGTGAGCGTAGCCCCAAGAATGTCCCTCTTTTCTCTGTGTTAGAAAGCCCCCCAAAGCCAACAAGGTACTTAGGAACTTTCTTCTCTCCATTTTCTTCTTCTATGGTCTAGAACAGTGATACTCAGCTGTGGCTGAGAAATCACAAGTGCTCAGAATAGAGCTAACAGCCTTGGCATTTCTCGCCCGTGTATTTCTACAGCTGTAGAAGGAATGGTGTATTGCAAAATCCTATACCTGGACAGCTCCAGAAAGGTGCCTTGTGCTCATTTCTCTGCCTTCTTACTGTCATTGGCTCTCTGGCTTGTAGATGAATAGGAACAGACTTGTCTTCGGGCCCCTAAAATCCACAGTAGTTAGAAACATTCCTTATGTTCTCTTTCTTTTTACCTATATGGGGTACCTCAGCAGGTGTGTAGATTAGATGCAGCACAGAAAGTAACAATAAATATGTTTGTAATACTGGCAGACGCAAAATGAACCAGTATAAAATTTTCAGCAAAAGAAATAAGCATCCTGCTTTCATCCCAAGGGAATCACTCATAGCTTGAAGGTCTCTGTAAGATTAAACACAGGTAGATGATTGGGATTCAGCAAAAGTACTGAAACAGGAGCTAGAAATGAGAGACACTGAGGAAAATTAAGCCAATCAGAGGAAGTGCCTCAGGCTATAAGACCCATGGGACTGTTTGATTAATAATATCTTTCTATATGCCTGGCTGAAAAAGAAAGGCAGGCCTACAGAGGGGCTGACCGGCTAGGCTGAGCTACCAATGACTAGCCACTGGGAGGCCCTGAAGCTGGCCAAGTACCTCAAAGCACAAAAGAATCTGGGGGTACTGGGGATACCCCACAGTACTCCTCCAGGCACATCCTCCATGCTTCACCTAGATCTCAGTCCCAAATGAGGGAAGGTGTTTGATAAGAACTGAGGCTTTAAAGGTGTATTCTAGTTCAACCTCCACTCTGGTGGTGGGATTCTAAAATTTCTCCCAACCTTGAGGTATTCATCTGTTCATTGGAGCTGACACCTATGATAAGGGAAGACATGTAGGTAACTGGAAGAATTAAAAACAAGTGAACAGACTCCAGATTTGCAATTGCATACATGCAAGAGTAATCAAATCACTCCATGTTAATTCCACACAAGTAAACACACATACATAAACATCTTTACACAGTAACTACATCCAGAACAATTGTAATGAACCAATTTGTGCCACCAAATCTTCTGGTCCTGAAAGACAAGCTTGGGGTCTTTGCTTCCATTTATCACTGATACCTTAAAGATTGTTCCTAGGTAATCCATGCAATGACTTCCAATAATAGAGTACCCCTTTCTTATTGTGTTCCATTTACAAAACACTTCCAATTCCTGCATGTCACTTATTGCATATAGTCATTCATTCCTCAAATATTTACTGAGGTTTACTGAGTAAGGCACTTCCTACACTCTAGTTCTGAGTGACAGGAACAGCAGGCAGTCTTCTTTCCTTTGAGAGATGATGAAGATGATGTCATTATTCAAAATGGCAACATGAATACCAGCACATGCTGAGTGCTCACTGGGTACCAGGTTCCTCACTCAGCATTTATGTGTCTTAATTTCTTCAATAATCATCACAACAGTGATTATCAGACATGATTATTACACAGTGACAAATGAGATAACCAAGGCCCGGAGAGGCTAAATCATTCCATTGGTAAGTGGTGGCAGAGTTGAGGTCAGGTATTTTGAACTTGGGTTTATATCACCTTTTGGCTGAAAAAGAGAAACAAAACATGTGTGGGGTGGGGAGACAGATACACAACAAGACAGGGAGTCAGAGGCTGAGAGAGGGAGAAAGAGTGTGGGAGAAACAGACACACAGCATGAGACAGAGAGGCAAAGAGAGAAAAGTATCTTTAGTAACTAGCCTTAGAATTAGTCTATTAGTCTCCTTGTGAATTTCCCTATAATGGATGACAACAGACCATAAAAATGTCATCTGTCTTTGCTGGGAGTATAAACACCCATCCTTGCCAGGCTGGGTTGGGGGTGGCAAGAATTCTTGAGACACAGGGGTAATGCCCCTTACCTCTCCTTAATCATAGATTAGGTGCTGATAGTTCAAATAACTGGCAAATCCAGAACTTCTCCAGCTAGGATATGAAGCCTGGCACCTTCTGGGAATAATGATGGTTGCACAGGGCTCAGAACCCAAGAGCTTTACCCACTCTACCCTCTCACTACCTTTCCTGAAGTCAAAGGTCTTTGGAGCCCCTGCAGAAGAAAATCATCTTAATTAACAAAGAGAGGGGTAAAAACTGCCTGGGCTTCTGCAGATTTATAGGGAGGGTAAAATTAAACAGCACCACTAAAGCTGGCTATCAGGGAATCTCGTTAGCACTAATGTTCATTTATAGTTTGACTTCTCAACATTTAATTCTTTTTTGGTGAGAGAGAAGAACTGACAATTTAAGACCCAGAAAGATGGTTTTATGGCTGGTGAAGCTATAAATCAAACTTACAAAGTTCATAAAAATTGTTAAAATAAAAAATGGTTTAATAGGAATGTTTTATGGCCCATAACATTATTATAGCTGTTTTATTCCCTCTGCGTTAGGGGTTTAATTGGATCACCACAATTCTGGGGATTCTCCGTTTTTATTAGATGGAGGGCAATCTTAAATCAAGATGGCCCCAAATGTCTTCTCTATGGTTCCTCATTCATCAGCCCCCTTCCAACAGCCGGGTGCTAGACCTGGCATCTTCTCAGAGGACAGGGCAATGTGCCATCTTTCTCCCAGCTTTCCAAGGGCAGATGTCCTTTTGGTGAAACTATTCAAGGTGTCCAATACATAATACAACACAAGCCAGGAGGAAATTGGAGTCAAAGAAAAGCCAAAGATAGGGCTCAAACCAATGTGACTTGTAATAAAATTCCAAATTAGGAAATATAATGAGGAGAATATGTGCTCTGGAGATATACAGGTCTGAAGAAAAATATCAGTTCCTCAGTAGATTAATGACAAGACCTTGAAGCAGTGACTTAGCCCACCCTCACTTCTGTTCTGTCACCTGTAAAATGGAAAGAGTCACCAATAACATGGCGATTATCTCTCAAGAGATGATGAGAGCCTAAGTCTAACACTTCTGTCCAATAGAAATAGAATGCTAGCTATGCATTCATTCTAAATTTTTCATTAGCTCCATTAAAAAAGCAGAAACAGACTGTTGAAATAATGTTAACAATCTATGTTATTTAACTCAGCTTAAAAGAATTAGCCCAAACGTATAATCAATATAAGACTTATTAATGACATAATTTATTTTCTTTCATTCATATTAACTTTCTGAAATCCTCTGTGTGTGTGTGTGTGTGTGTGTGTGTGTGTGTGTGTGTGTCTAGGTCTTAACTCAGATGCCTACTTGAGACTAGCTACATATCAGGTGATTCAGAGACATAAATGGCATTAATGGTTGTAATATTTCTGAACTTGTACTAACCCTACACTCCCTAGAAGTACTTAACTTCTCAAGACACCTGAATTTTCTCATGTTGTACTTCTATGCCCTTCTTAGGTGTCAGACAGGTCAGTGGTGGCTCTGGTACCCAAGCAGACCTCCTCCTACAACATCCCTGCTTCTGCCAGCATCTCCCGAACATCCATTAGCAGATACGGTAAGCAGCCAGAATGCAATTGGGAAACTCAAGCTCTAGGCAACTGTGATCCTTGGGGACTGTCTGCTCCTGCCCTTATCATGAAGCCCCTATTGCTGTCATACCTTCAGGCAAAAATACTGGGTCATATGTCTCCTTCCTAAGGAGTCTTTTAAGGGTCATGTGTCTCCTTTGAGAAGAGGTAGTAGGTAGCACCATGGGCCTTTTCTTTGCTATCTGTGCCAAGTAAGGAGTTGGAGTAGCCTAGTACAGGGATGTACCCTGATTGAAAGTTCACACATCTTACTTTATAGCTCAGGTCCTGGTTGAATTAGCAATTGTAGTTCTTTTCTCAAAAGTATTTTAGTCTGGTCCACAAACTGATCCCCTTTTACTTCCATACCCAATCTCCTCTGTTTGGTCTGTTTTGGTTCCATGTACAAAAGCACCAGACTGTTTTTCATGAAAGAAGCTATAAGACTGAAGTAGCTCCAAACAGGGTTTAGGAAATATATTCCAGGACCCCAAAGGAAGTGTCTGTTAATTACAAAAAGGGTCACTGAACCCTTACTATCTAGACTCTGTAGAGTGTCTGTGCGTATATACCTAGCTGACATCTTACTTGATTATTGTTCATTGCTGAAAACGTCAGAAGAAAGGGACCCTCAAATGCTCAGGGGTGTCCGAGCTCTTACAATTTTTAAATCTTCTTTTTAGAAATAAATTGTAAGCTCTTTCCAACCATTGATCCCTAAAACTATTCATGAAATATGGAGTGAAGTGGGTTTATTCTGAGAAAACGCAGCATTTGAGTGGGATTCCTAAAGGATGCTTTGAGCAGGAGCTTGGCCTGCCTCACCCTGTCCTCCCCTCCCTTCTTCCAGACTCTTCCTTTAGGTATACAGGCAGTCCAGACAGCCTCCGGTCCCGGGTCCCCATGATCACCCCAGACCTGGAGAGTGGTGTCAAGGTGTGGCATTTGGTAAAGAACCATGACCATGGTGACCAGAAGGAGGGTGACCGGGGCAGCAAAATGGTATCTGAGATCTACTTGACCCGACTCCTAGCCACAAAGGTAACTCCTGAACTACTCAGACCAAGCTACTCCCTATACTTTTGCACAAACAATCAGGTGCTTCCTGTCCACTTTTCTGTTGGCCCCCACCATCTCTGCTTTTATACCTGTTTTCTAGTCTAATGGGAGAGAAAACAGAAAGTCCCAATTGGACCATCAATCTAAGGAAAGACTACCCCTCCCAAACCATTGCATCTCAAGCTGAGAGGAGACAAAGGCAGCATACTCTAGCTTTCCCAGGAGAGAACAAACCAAGCCTTCAAGGATGCTTTACCTTAGAGATCAGGCTGGATTCTAAATGCTATCCCTACTGATCTCACTGCAATGCTACAGAGACTCTAACACAGTTGCTTAAAGCTCTCAGACTTTCTCACAGAATGATCCAGAACAACTCTATCAGATGCAGGTCTCCATTTTTACTTTGTTAAATATACTCAGTTTAACAATAAGATATCAGAAAAAGTCAAGAATTGTACTAGTCCCCAAAATGTATCTGGAATCAGGTCCAGGCTTATCACTGCCTCTAGATTCCATGAAGCATGTGGATCAGTGCTGTACCTGAGTTCTCTTGAAGCTAGACCTGAAGCCTATACTCCTGACACTAACACATTAAATCCATTCATCCTTCCTACAAGAACTTACTCCATCCTCCAAACTCCTACAGGGCTCAGGCTCCCTGAGTACCTGCTGTAGACTCTGAGCCCTCTATTCATTCTAGGAAACCCTATTTTTAGAGCGCTTCCCATCCTCCCATCAAATGCCCTGAGCCCATACCTTCAGGGTATACTGCCACAGATTAGAAGAGAGATTCTTTCTGTGGATTCCTAAACTTGTCAGTCCCTCCCAACTCTGAAATATCCCACACAGTACCTACCTCTCTCCTGCCCCTCCATCTGCACACTTTTGCATTTCAGAAAAATTTCCAAGGTAAGATGGATCCAAGACACCACCTGGCATGCCTTCTGTTGCCTTCTACCACCTATCCACCATTTCACCGTCCCCTTACTTCCACAGGGCACCCTGCAGAAATTTGTGGACGACTTGTTTGAGACCTTGTTCAGCACTGTGCACCGGGGTAGCGCTCTCCCCCTAGCCATCAAGTACATGTTTGATTTCCTGGATGAGCAAGCAGACAGACACAGTATCCATGACACAGATGTACGGCATACCTGGAAAAGCAACTGGTAACCCCAGGGGAGCCCAATGGGGATGCTGCCTGGGGATGCTGGGGATCAGTAGAGACTAGAAATGGGAGGTAGCTGGGTCCCAGCTGGGTGATCTGAGGATCCTAGAACACAGCGTGCGCGCGCGCGCGCGCACACACACACACACACACACACACACACACACACACACACACACACATACATTGCAGTGTCAACATCATCCCCAAGGCTGCCAAGTTTTTACCCGAGCAGCATAGTTTTCAGGAAGCAACAGAAAGAATGTCCTTAAGGCATGATTCTTGTTCAAGACATATCTACATCCAGATTAATGGTGAGAAAAGCAGCCCCTAAAAGCCCCTAGCATGAGCTCCCTCGCCCCAGCTCTTGAGCTTGGACTACAGACCATGGTAAGAACTAGCTCATAGATCAGACAGGGCTTATCCAAGAGCCAGAGTCAAAAGGCTTTCTCTAGGACTGAGTACAAAGGGGGAAGGCATTTGGATTGGGCAGGAAGCCCACACAGCTGTCTAGAGTCAGCAATCCCCAGAAAACAGAGCTGACACAGATGGGCTCAGACTGTTATTTGGAAATCAAAAGTCCTAGCAACCAGCAAAATACTTTGAAAGAGCCAATGGGGCCTTGGAATAGATCTCCATTCTCTTGGTGTTGTGGCCACTGGGCCCTCCTCATCTGCAATTTTTGGACACAGTGGAGTGGCATGGAGAGGTTCAGTGGCAGTAGGTGAAGAACACACAGTAAGCTCTACCAAAGTAGGTCAATGGCATCTCCACAGCATTGTAAGATGCCCAGTCCAGTACTGGGAATGGTAGTTTGGGGACAATCAGGAGAAAGATCAAGGTTCTGCCATTCTCCGTGCCTTCTGGCTAGATTCAAGCAACAGTAATGCACCCTCCTCCTGCAGTGTGATAGTGTAATAAAACTGAGTCACATGCCTCACACTTCACAGAACAAAGGGCCAAGGAAAAGTGCTTAGATGTGTCCAGCACTGCCAGAAGAGAACAGAAGAACTGTGCCCATGCTGCTGATTGACGCAAATTCTAGGTTCCAAAAAAGAATTGTAGAGTGAAGACAAGCAAAAATTGCAAAGAGAGACTTGAGAGGGACCAGCACTGATATTTCCAACACCTAGCATTAGAAAGACACTTGGAATGTGTGGAGATGCCGAAGTCAGCAGAATACAAAGAAAAAAATGGGGAGAGCTAAGGACGGTATCTTAGACTAGAAGGGTAAGCCCACCACACAGTTCAGACCACACAGGCATCAGAAGAGTCAAGGCTGGAAGGTCCTGGAGAAGACAGACTTTGGAAGGAGACAAAACACTAGTTATAGAACCCATCCTTTTTTGAAGGAGGGCAATGTGTTTACTACCTTATCACCCCAGGAACAGCAGAAGCTATTCCCCTCTGCCTTTAGATTCCAGAGTCCCAGAAGCAGTCACCTAACTGCTGTTAGATTTCTTTTGGAAAGAAATTCAGAACCACTGTGAGCCATTATCTCCTAGAATGCCAAAACCATCCCTTCCCTCTGCCTCTGCCATGCCCAGACATAGAATCCCTAGAGGAGGAGACCCCTGAAAGAAATCCTTCATGAGAAACCTGTCCTCTGACTCAGCCCTAGAAGTGGCTCAGTGGCCCACTGGATCCAGAGGGTAGGTAGTGCTCCCACTCAAGCAGTGGTGCTCCCACTCAGGCAGTGTTAGGACTGCCTTCCCATTTCCATACAATAGCCATGAACACTATGAGACACCCTAGGAGCTTGATGGCTTTGTCTGAAGCCCTGAGAATATTGTGTTGTTCTCTGTGGTTGACCTTCCCTGGAACACTGGCTCCTTGGAAAAGCCTGTCAAGATGAAGCAAAGCTCAGACACACTTGCTGTTAGGGAACAGAGCCAATGCCCTGGTATTACAAAACCAAAGTCCCTCTGCTTTCTCTTACAGTTAGGAACAACATAAGCTGAGCAACCAGCCCTGCTGGACCAATTTGAGTTAATTCTCTTCTTTTTTTGAATGGAATATCTGCTCTATCATTCATCAGTAAAGGAAGAGCGTTAGTAGGGGGCAATGTCAAAGTATATTCTTCAGGGTTCTCTGCCTTTTCCTACAGCCTCCCCCTGCGCTTCTGGGTGAATGTCATCAAGAACCCTCAGTTTGTATTTGACATCCACAAGGGCAGCATCACAGATGCCTGCCTTTCTGTGGTAGCCCAGACCTTCATGGACTCCTGCTCCACATCAGAGCATCGACTGGGCAAGGACTCACCTTCCAATAAGTTGCTCTATGCCAAGGATATCCCCAGTTACAAGAACTGGGTAGAAAGGTCAGTATTTCCTTCCTAAGACATATACTATGGGCATCTAAGATACCACTGAAGACCAGGACCATCCATGACTGCCGAAAGCTAGGCTCTCATAGCCCCTATATTGTGGGAAGGAAGAGGGCTTGGTGTCCTATAAAGTCTGATAATTATCATCCTAATTAACATTTACTAAGCATATAAGAATTACTGTGATAAGAATTTTGTATGTTGTTTTAAAAAAAAAACAAAAACAAAATAAAAGAATTTTGTATGTTGTTGCACTGAAATGTCCAAAAGGCAGTTGTAAAATAGCTGCTATAATAATCTTTGTTTTACTAATAAGGGGATGAAGGCACAGAAAAGCTATGCTGTAACTTGCCCAAGGGCACCAGCTGGTAGAAGAGTGCAGATGTGAACAGAAGGCGTCTTGCCAGAGTCTGGGTTCTTAACTATGCAGGACACAGCAGCTCTTAGCTGTGGAATGTCCTGCAGAAACTTGGACTGCACCTTAGACTCAAACTTCAGCTTCAGCCAGAGGCCACACTAGAGAAAAGATGGGAAAGCAGGAATAGTGGGGACCCTGGTTTTCCTGACCTGGGCCAGGGTGGGTATTGGTGGATATTTGCTCAACCCCCATCATGGGTCTGTCCTGTCCATGGCAGATACTATGCAGATATTGCAAAGCTCCCAGCCATTAGTGACCAAGATATGAACGCCTACCTCGCGGAACAGTCCCGCCTTCATGCCACCGAGTTCAATATGCTGAGTGCTCTCAATGAGATCTACTCCTACGTCAGCAAGTATAGTGAAGAGGTAAGACAGGGTCTCAAGGGAAGAGACCAAGTCACAACTTGATGGAGGCCTGAAACAGCAGTAGGGGTCACTTTGAAAGATCGCAATTCATAGTCATAGTCACTGAGCCCCAAGTCATCCTGTTCTTTACAAGACAGCCCATCCTCTTCTATTTCATTGAATTCCTCCCTATACATTACCTTTTCTCACTCTAAATAATGAATAGAATTATCCATGAATACTTGGGCAGATTCTGTCAGTCCTTTTTCACATAGACTGCTAGACTCTGACATAAACAGAAGTTAACCAGAAAAGTGACAGTTTGTGCATTAGCACTGAATCTAAAGAAAGAAGTAGCAAAATAATACTAGCCTATACTTCAGCAGCTCTTACATATGCTTTAAGCACATGAGAGCTCTATGTGCATGCATATATTTCTGCATGTACCTGTAGATGTATGCTCTGCGTGATCATTTTGTGGCATGCTACCAACGTGACAGTGGTTCCACCAGAGTAAATGGAGCTGAAAAATTCCTGTGTGACCTCAGAGCTATCCAAACCTAATGGCACCCATCAGTCTATGGCCATGCTGAGTAAGTGAGTCTACCAAGTTACTGGTTATGCAGCTTACAAAACCAGGTACAGTTTGTGCTCTCAGTAGTAAGTAACTATTTAACAGTGCATAAACGGTGCTATACTTTTGTTGCTGTTTCAGAGCAAACTCCTGCTTATAAAAGCAGATCCATACCTTGCATATGTGTACTTTTGTACTTGAGTCAGTCTCCCGTGTAGGAGTCTTCTGTGCTATTTTCCTGCTGACAATATCATGTAAGGACTCTTTTCTTAGAAAGTTCCTTTATGGTTAAATAAAGCAGGACTATGCATAGTTCTATTCATTTAATCATGCCAGCTATTTGCCATTACATTTCTAAAGGCAGAATGGAAATGTAGAGGGATAAATCCTGGGTTCATGACTCCGGAAAGTTGTGCCTTTGAAGCTGAGTCTTGAGTTACGTGCCTTTGTTTTGCCCCCTTAGCTCATCGGGGCACTAGAGCAGGATGAGCAGGCCCGGAGGCAACGACTGGCCTACAAGGTGGAGCATCTCATCAATGCCATGTCCATTGAGAGCTGAAGGAAAAGACCTCCTGTTCCTGGAAGGACCCATACAAGCTATCACACTGATGTCTCAAGAGGAAGCAGAGCATGAGAGAAGGGTATCAGGCCCCAGAGCTGGCTGCCCACAGAAACCTCAACAGGGGAGAGGAAAAGGCTCCTTTCTCAATGCCAGCCATGTTTCGCCACAGCCCGTTCCTGCCAGAAGGACAGTGAACACCCATCACAGTGTGAGCTCAGGACACTTCAGGCTGGAAAAGGAGGCTCTTTAAGCTGAGAGGCTTGAACCTGAAGGCTCTGCCTCTGTGACTGCTGCTTTGCATGAAAACTCGTTTGATGTATATTGGGAAATAATGAGAACTTTATTTAATTTTTTAAGAAAAAGGGAAAAAAAACAGAAATAAAACAGAACATAAAGCCTCCCTGTCGAACCCGTCCAGCTTTTGTTTAATCTGATTTCTGTCCCCTTCTCCGTAACATCTCTCCTTCTTTCTGTAACATCTCTTTCTCAATGTCAGAAAATGCCTGAGAGATGCTGAGAAAAACCAGTATGGAAGTGATCTCCTCTCCCTTGAACTAAAAGGAAGAGGAGGAGAGGGAAAAAGGAGCAAAAGTTTGTAGAAAATGTTTGGCCAACAGGCCAGGAAGATCTGGATCCCACAACAGCCACAGAGCCTGGGAACTGCAGGCCTTTGTGGGAATCATGAAAGTTGATCAGCTCCGTCTGGCTAATAGGCAACTGCTTTCCATGCTGAAGCCTTGTGTACCCTCATCTCCTAAGAGAAGGAATGTACCCAGCGAGAACCTGTGGGAACATCGCTTGTTTGTTTCATTTAATCCCAAACCTCAATGAATGACGAGCTGTTGGTCTCTGGTACTTTTCCTTTTTGGTTTCTCTAGAGCTGATATCAGAAGTGGAAGAGGTGGACCTCTCCCAGACCAGCCACCTCCTCCCTGAGGACTCTGAGCAGAGCCCCCATGTCAGCCTTTGTCATGAGCCAGTCACACAGGGGCTGTACAGACCTGGCCTTCTAGGTCTCATTTAAATGGGGACTATAGGTGAATTTCACTCAACCATCCACCAGTTTACGACAATTAAAAAGAAAACAAACTCAAATACTGTTTACAGTAAGCAATACTTGAAGAGTATAGGTTTAAGAAGCAGCAGTATTTATCATTATACTTTCTTTTCTCTTGTGCCTGGAGAGGGGAGGCCAACCTTCACTCATATCCAGAAGCTCCTGTTCATCTGGGCACAGTGCATTTGCCTCAGTAGAAATGACTGTGGTGTCCCATCATCTCTACCATCTCGGCCTGTCATGGACCTATGGATTTCTTCCTGAGACGGCACCTGTCCCAACCCTCTGTCTCCTGATACTGAATGCTATAGATGGCCAGATTTCCTGAATATATCTTCCAAGCAGAGGACAAGGCTCCATTCTTGGGTCCAGAGGCAAGCTCTGTGGTAGCAGGACAAGAAATTCAACTGGTAAGCTCTCAGGGAATTTGTCCTCCTGCCTTGGCATGGCCCCAAGTGGCCAATTCCAACAGCTTTGTGAATAGCATCTATCTCAAGGTAGGAGAATAAGAGGAAAGAAAAGGGTTGGCACAGGGGAAGGCTGAAGATATCTTCCATTCTTGCCTTGTGCTTTCAAGAGGTCAGGAATGCCAGGCAGTAGGGCTGGGGAATAAGGCCAGCTACCCTGAAAGAGACTGGACCTGAGTTATTTCATTCACAATTAACCCAGGCCTCAACTTATACCTCCAATTAATTCCATTTTCTGAGACTCTACTGACCAGGTGTGACTCCCAGCACAGGGCAGGGAAGAAAGCCAAGAAGGTAGCTTCCAGTCCATACATGTCTTCAGAAGGCTGCCTCACACACAACAAATGTTTTCTGGGCTGTTCAGCTTGTTTCTTGCCTGAATGCAGCTGACAATGGAGAGAGAAAAGCATTCAGCAAAATACTCAGGAAACTTGCTGATTTTATGATGATTCACAACCAGCCACACCAAGGCCACTTTTCTTCTGATAATCTACTCATATTAAAGTTTTTCAGGGTCATATTAATAACCTGGAAAAAAAATACTAGTGACTGGCCTTTCACACTAAGCCAAAGTGTTTGTTCTTCACAGCACCCAAAGCTTATCATCTTAGAGCCTGTAATTTATGAAAATAAAAGAAAACAGGAAGAATATGAACAGAAGACTGCACTACCCAGGACAAACTTCAGCCCACCATGTTTTCCATCCCAGTTCTGATAAAAAGGCTTTCTGAGCAGCTACTACTGTTCAGGCTGGTGTCCGTGGTGCCATTTCATCAAGAAATAAAAAACAAAATGTTTGCCATCTTTTTCAATAGCACTCAAACCTTCCTCAGTGTGCCTCCATGGTATCTCCCAGCCGCCACTTACGGGTCCCACTCAAGGCCTCTGCATGCTTCACTAGAGTTGTTTGGAAGGGATGGAGAGAGGGCAAGTCAAAGAGGTAGACAAAGGGAGCAGGGCCAGCCACCAAGGGTGGTCTAGCTACTTCACTAAGGATTCCATGAGCTGGACAACTTGGGAAAAGGGAAAGACAAGAGAAAAAAGAAAAGAGCAGTGGACAAGGGGCATCGCTAAGGGAGAATTAAGAAGGAAAATTCAACTGGAGACAGGCCAGACCAGGAGGGTGAGTGACTGCAGAGCCTTGTTTTCACTCTGGCTGTCTACCTATCCTTGACTAGCTCTTTGTTTTGGCTCACCTCACCAGTAACTGAAAGTCTACTCCCTAGGGAATGGAGAGGAGAGGAGGTCGGTTGGTCACTCTTCTTGCTATTATCCAGTGTGAGGATATTTTAGCCCTTTGTTTAAAAAGAAAAAAAAAGCATTAAAGCTACAGCCTTTCTCCACAAGAAGCCATTTATCTTTGGGGGAGGCATGATGTCTCACTCAAGCCTACCTAGCTTTACTTTTTCCCACTGATTTACACACAAGCCACGTCACTAGGAAAGAAACAGGGCTGTAGAAGGTTGGCAAGACAGAATTCTAGCAGATTATATGGATACATCCTTCAACTGGATCTGGTACCACTTCCTGCCTTCTGTGTGGCTCAGGCACTTTTGCATCTGATGTTCTACCTCTTTCCATGGTTTGACTTTCCAAACCACTTCTGATCCTCCTTTCTTTAGAGAGTGCAGTCATTCCAGTCATGGGCACATTGTGATTGCATAGAAGGAGGGAACTGTGTCCTGAGTTCATTCATTCGGAGAAGGTTCATAAGTAGTAATCATCCACCAGGTTCTTAGAGGTTATAGAAAAGAAGGTGAATGAGACCAAGAAGGTCCTTCTTCCAGCAAATGCATCTTCTTCTCCAAGCTGCTAGTTCTGCTACCAATACAGCAGAATTGTTCTCTCTACCTTCCCTAGAAGAAAGCATGAGGCGCATAGAAAATGAAGGAAGAAGGCTGACCCACCCAAGCACCTTACTTACCTTGTCCTGAGAGCAGGCCCCTAGCAATGACATCTGTTCTCATTTCTACTGCCACCAGCTCTTTAGTCAACACAGCTTTGTTGCTTAAGCTCCTGTTCAGTTTCACCAAAATGAGGATAAAAATGAGCAGTCAAGTCCCCTGACCCTGCTATTTGTGAAATAGAAGCAATGGTGGCTATGCAAGTGGTCTGACACAAAGAAGGCTGGAAGCTCCCAGCCACCCAGTTCCCGATACCACACACCTGCCACATCTATAATCTCACGTGCTGCCTGGTAATACTAAGCCAGCAGCTACTCTAAGAAAGGGTTCCCACCATGCTGTGTCATGAGTCTTGCAACTTGTACACCAACAGGGAAGAATTGAAACACAGAGGGTTATGAGGGTGAGGAAATGCAAAGTGACTTCAGGGACCCAGGGCATGGAGGAAGAGCTTAGGATGAGAGGGCGCCTGGGAGAAGATAGTCAAGTCCTCGTGATGCCTTGTCTCAGGAAAGTTCTGGGAGAAGGAGACTGTGGCATCATATTCACAACTGTAAATCTCTTTCTCTTCTATCTTTTCTGCTCATTCCCTAGAGTGAAGATTTAGCATCCGAGTCCCAGTGATGCTTATAATGAAGGGTAAAGTTTCTGTTGGCACTTTCTAGCTAGACCAGGGAATATCCTGAGAAATGACGGCCAGTGCCTGTCAGACAGGTCTCAACACAATAAGCAAACTAGAGAATCTCCTGCCTTGCACAGACTCGTAACTCACTGTCCTCTCCCATACAATCACCCCAGACTGAGCTGCCTCTTCTCTGCCCCTGTACTGCCTGAACATATAGGGCCCCAATAAAGGAAGTGAGAAGCTTCTTCTAGAACTCAGTCAACGCCATCACTCTGACATTCTTGGTCTCCATTTCAGCATCTAAGCATAAGGAACTGTGGTCCCCAGCAAACAGGACCAAAGTTCCTGAATGTATGGGAAAGAAAGGGACAAGTTCTTTACCCAGGCTCAAGGGCCTTGGGCCCAGCTGCCTGTTCTCCCCTCCTGCTCAGACCCCCTCCTCACGACACACTGGAATCTGTATTATATCTATTTTTAAGAAAGTACAATGCTGGTTGTCTGGTTTTGTTGTTTTTACAGGTGTTACAAAATAATAATAAAGTATTTAAAATGTTCCAATAAAGCGGGGTTTTGTTATCTAATATATGATCATGTACCTATTGTAAATATGAAACTCCTATTTTGCAAGCCAAGGACACAATTTGTACTGTTGTTATATATAAATAAAGATTACTGGATTTAAAAAAAAAATCTCCTTAAGTCTTCAAATAAACACAGTTGTTTGGCCACATAGGTACAAAACAACTTTGGGAGTATAAAATTAGAAGCAGATATTCAGAAAAAGCAACTGAGCTGTTTTGAATGAATCTGAGAAACCCCCATGGAGCCAGAGCTTATTATTGTCCAGCCATCTTCACCATACTGCTCTACTCATACCAGTGGGTGAGTACTGCCCCCTAGCCCCAGAACCTCAGAATACAGCTTGTTCTGGGGAGGTTGGGCAAACTACAGGGGGAGGGGCTCTTTTCCACAGTGAGTTCTGAAAACCAACGCCCTAGGACCAGCCCTTCTTAAAAGAACACTCACTCATGGATTAAGTGCCAGAATAGAATGAGAATGAGAGAAGCACAGCCCTTGCCCCCCACTGCTCCTTAGATAATTCTGAAAGAGACTTAGAACTTTCAGCTAGGCATTGAGAAAGGTAGTGATGTTTATTTTTGCTTCAGAAATTAAAAATAAACAAAGTGAAGATACCAGATGGTGAGTACTATAAGACACAGCCCAGGAGAAGAATATGAAAACAGTCCTTGATTGGGTGTTTGGGAATATAGAAAGTAGAACTCAGAAGCAGGAGAATTTCCACTGTTCTGGAAGGAGGCTGAGGGGAAGAAATCTTTGGGTATACCCCCTCCCTTCTACTCTTATTTTTCTATTTTTATCCTGAAATCTAATGGTGTTTGACAATTTCACCCTCTTCCTGGTGAGGCATATTAAGTGAGAACTACTCCAAAGCCTGTCCCAACCAAGTGTACAGAGACATTTCTATTACTTCTCTTTAGACAACAGGCCCAGGAAGACTTTCTGGTAACCAGCAGGGTATCCTTAATGTCTACCTTCAGTCTAGTAAGGACAGCAAATACACACAAAGGAAACTGGTATGCAGGAAACAAGAACATGTTAGCATATAGATATCTTTACATAATTACATATGCATATCTACGGTACATGCTAGAGTTGTAGAAAAGTTATACAGTCAAAGAAAGAAAATGGGACAGAATTTTATTATGTGGCACAGTCTGGTCTGGAACTCATGGTTCTTCTGCCTAGAATTCCTGAGTACTTGGATTATAGGTATGCCACCACAATAGGTTCAACGAAATAATTGAGATTTTCTACCCAGTTTTCAGAAACTCCTAATATTTTAGTATATTTGTATCCCCTATACATTCCTCTACTACTCTCTTCTCCATCTCCCCCAAAGTGAGAGGGGAGAGTACAGTGCCAGGCCTCAGTGGAAATAACACACTGTGTTCAATAGTACAGTTTGTCTGAGGAGCATATCCCCATTTCGCTGACATTAAGTCATCTTTTGCTTCTTTCTGGGATGAAAACCCAGAGCAAGGTTTCTCTGCTCCACTGTGGCTATAAAGATGCACATATTTCTCTACAAAAGCAATAGTGTGGCCCTTGTGAGTTAACAATCTGTCACATGGGGCAATTAGATAACACTAGCTTCTGATATTACCTGACCACAGCCTGGCTTTGCATCTCAATGACTGAAACTCACTTTCAGCTGTGGTTGTCATTTTCTCATGGTGATTTTACTATGGTCAAAGCTGGTGGGCTGCCAAGAAGGCAGTTTGTCCAGTTGTCCTTAATGGGGCCACTTGAGGACAGTTTCTCATTCAAGGTTGCCAGGCATAAGGCAGGTCCTATAAAAAGACTCCTACTAATACATTTTAATCATTTATATTCAGCACCAAAGGAGGGTTTACAATGAAGATTATGGAAAGCTCAGCATGGAACTAGCAATTCTAAAACATTTCTATTCCTCAGTATTTAACAATACTCCACAGTGTTAACTCCAGTCTCAGTGTCCCAAGATGACACAGATCTTCCTCATCTGTCTCAAAAGTATCTCAGAAATGAAAAATGCAAAGTAAACAAACAACTAAGGTCAAAACTGGGGTGCCTCAACTTATAGCCCAGGCTCTATCTTCTTCAAAGAAAGAGTCTAAGAACAACTACTTGTACTATTCTATCTCCTGTGTCCCCCAAACCCAAATCTTCTTTTAAATCAAATTGTCTTCTATGACATTTACAGCTTTATGAGTATTCTAGCAGATAGATAAGAACATAGACAACTGCATTACCAAAAACTCTGTGGAGCAAATTCACTCAGAGGGAATGACAATTTCTCGGCTGAATTTTTTTTCCTGAAGCCAGTTTCCTTCATGTGTTCAGTTGATGCCTACTTAAATTATAACTGCAATTTTCTGTTTCAAGTTTGTAAACCTGTGAATCAATAATTCCAGATCACAAGGGGAGCACCTTTCTGAGCTATTGCAATACATCATGAATTTTAAATGTAATCAAAAACTTGCATAAAATGCCTCTATTGTTTTGAAAGATCTGGTCATTTTTAAGAACTGTATTATCAGAAAGTAAGTGGGACCTGTGAAATGATTCCACAGGGAAAAGAAAAAGCACTAGTTACACAAGCCTCTGTCTTCTGACCTCCATGACTGTATCTTGGTACATACATGTGTATTTATACAATAATACACATACACACTACCAGCAACAAAAGTAAACAATAATAAAATAATTTAAAAGGTATCTCCCATCCCCATGGCCAGATTCTTTACTTTTGGTCTGCTCATACTCACTCAGTGCAATTCTCAATCTGACTTTTGTTTAAACTATGGATTATTACCCTTTTTGAATGCCATGTACAGTTCATTAAAAATCTGATTAGGGAGAATTATGTTAATAAAGCTCTCTGAACACATAGTAACTTTAAGTGGAGAAAAGGAAGCTTCAGTGTAACCAGTTCACTGTGATTAATTATATGAGCAGAAATGTGACTGTGTGCACACAGTTTGTTGACCAAAATCACAGATAAACTTAGATTATAATCAGTAGTAGTCAATAAATGAGGAGTATTCTTTTTAATTCTGGCTTTCTGTGTTGTTGTTGTTGTTGTTGTTGTTGTTGTTGTTATCTTAGCCACTATTTTGGACAGAGTAACCAACTCCACAGGATTCTTTATTACACAATGAGTTTTCCTCTCCCTTACTCCAAGGAGGCCTTTATTTGTGTGCTGTGGGACTATGCCCTGTACACTATCAATATTTGTCACTTCTACTGGTTTAATAAGATGCTAGACAAGAAGTAGAGGAGCAGACCAGGAGAATGCCGGGAAGTAGAAGAACAGCATAACAGCAGATGACATAGAGAAGCAGAGGAAATGCGATGAGAATGCTACGATGAGCAAAAAGGTACCAAGCCAGGTGGTACCAAACATAGATAGAAATATGGGTTAACTTCAAATATAATAGATAGCAAGTAATAAGCTTGAGCTATAAACCAAACAGCTTGTAATTAGTATAAGCCTTTGTGTGATTATTTGGGATTGCTGGTTCAGATCCTTGGGCTAGGCCAGGACAGAAACTTCTAACTATGCTTCTGTTTTCCACCCTTACCATACATGCAAGTGCTTTCCCAACACACATTCAGATGTGGAACTCAGCAGAAGGACAATAGCACAGTAGTCAGGAAAGAAGAAGAGGCGAAAGGCAGAGTTTCTACTCCAGCAAGGATTACTGACTCCACTTGTCTGGGTGGTGAAAGGACCTGGCTGTGGTTCAAGTGAACAGCATCAAATATCTAAACCTGACTTCATGGGATTCTATACCACAGAGATCTAGGCTTAGATTCCTCAAAATTCAAAGAGCCCAAAGATTCACTTGAAGTGATAAATCCACAGTCAGATAAATACTTGGTGTAGGGACATGCTCAGAGCTCTAACTACATGTGGCATAGACATTTGGAATTCAAATAATGGGGTTGAAAAATGGAGTCTGTGGTATAGGAGCTAGGTAGTATTTTATACATTTCCTTCTCACTCTGAAGAGATCTTCTGTTATTAAATGTAATCAGTATTAACTCAAGTAGTGACAGTGAAAATTAGAGGTGATGTACATAATATTCTATGGCAGGCCTGGCACCAAGCAAGCACTTAAGAAAGACAGAGCTCTTTAGTTCCTAATCATTAGCCTACATCACCCTTGAAATCCTGGGCCTCACATTCTACCTTGGGGGAATATGAGCTTCTCATAGAAGCATATCTTGTTGAACTGAACTAGAAAAGGGCAAAGCCAGCCTAAGAATGTTCTGAACACAAATATGGGAATCTGGTATTAGACTGTTCATCAGTTCCCTAGGTCAGAGCATCTGACTGTAAGCAAGCAAGGAGTACAACACATTCTTATAACCCCAGCACTCTGAAGATGAAGGCAAGAGAATTGTGAGTTAGAAAGTAGCATGAGCTACACAATTAGACTCCCCTCTCCCACAGATCACAGAGATAGCTGCACATTAATGTGTCAGTGCTTATTATAACATTATTTACAATAGCTAAGTTACAGAACCAACCTGGGAGTCCAAACTCAGCAAAACAGATTGTTTTCTTTTAAAAATCTGTATATAATAGATTTTCATCCATAATTAACAATTATGTTATTTGCCAGACAATGGATGCAACTGGAGACAATCATATTTAGTGAGTTTAACAAGTCTAAGAAAGACAAATATGTAAAATTATCTCTTTTATGGTTCCAGGATTTTATATATTTACATAGAATTATTCATACATACATCCTATGAGAGTTGAAAAGAAATTATATGGGGAATAAAAACAACAGATAGGAAAGAAAATGGAGAGAAAAAAGGCAGGTAAAAAATGTATGAGGAATATGCTTAAAATATCCATATGAAAAAAAGCCAAATAAATAAAATTAAGCTATTTAAGAAAATAATACCATAGTTTTAGGTCACAGTGCTGACTACATTCAGGAAATGTGTCCTGTTTGGGAAGGAAGCAGGAAGTAACTCTAGGGACCATCTAGATGGAATGGCCATGCCCATACCAATGCTGAGGACCAGGCAATATCAAGTAGTGTGGGTTAGAAAAAATTATAACACATTAGTGTGCCTAAATAGATTAAAACAGATTCTGACATATATCAACAGATTCTGACACATACAGAAGAAGCACTGGTTGTGTGTTTTTAATACCCTAGACAAAGATCAGTATTATTTCTTGAGTCTTTCATTCTGTTCTATTGGTCTATGCATCTTCTTTATGCTAATACATGTCACTTGGTGGGGGAACTGTGGAGAAGAGGCAGTTTGTAAAGAAATCAGCTTTGATTCTCATTTCCTAGTGTACACTAAAATTTTATTTTAAATTAGATTTAACCTACAAAAACAACAGCACCTAAAGAAAGCACCCCAAAAACTGTAATCTGCCATCTTAGAATTGCAAGACTGGATCAAACGAAGATGCCGCAGCTTCAGGATATAAGACACATACTAAAACCAGTTCATTACCAGACCCCCAAATGGAATTGTTCTCCCCTGTCTAGGCAAGATATCTAAGTAAGATAATTCTAAAATTCACTTGGAAAACATATCATCAGGAGTAGCTTTTTTTCCCCTCTTAAAAACAAAGTAATTTTAAGAGGTATTTCCTCTAAGATATAAAAATATTACATTTTATATATAAATATGTTATTCTTTTAAAATATACAGAAATGTAAAGGTACAATAATAAAAGTATGTTTGTAGCTGAAGAACCAATCTAATGCAGTAAAATAGCTCATAATAGTCTATTTCATGTTAAAAATATTATCATGTGTTAAAAGTGGCATCCAAGACAATGTTCTTTAATAAACAATGCTAGAATGAATGAATAGCTATTCCAGGGGAAAATCAGATTAAATCCTCAGTTATGTAAAACAAAATAGACTGTGAATGGGTTAAACAATTAAAAACTGAAAAATAAAATTATAAAATAGAGTACAATATAAATTTTCACATCTATCTTAGCATGGAGATTATATTTCTAAGCTGCAAAGCAAGTAGAAAAAAATCACAAAAAAAGTATGATGTTTGGCTACATAACAATTTGGAAGAATCTTCATAAAAGAACATCCTAAAAAGCAAAAATAAGCAATAAAATAAACTTGAGAAAATGTTTGCAACAAAAGCATCAAAAAGTTAATAGTCTTAAAATAAGAAACAGCACTTACAAATATAAAACCCCTACCAACCCCCTCAAATATGCAAAGAACAAAAATAGGCTATTGGAATAAATACACATGATGGTTTATTACAAAACAATGTTGAAATGTTTTAGTGCAATCAATGTATGTGGGAAAAAAGCACAATAATAAATATAATTCTACCCTTCACATAGTAAACATTGGAAATGACTACATTGGGGAGAAACAAGTCTCTCACACACCTTTACCATCATAATAATTTGCACTGTTTCTGCAGTGCAACATGGCAGTAAGTCCCAAAAATTTTTAAAATGACAATTTTATTTGTTGAAATCATAGTACTTCAGTTTTGAGCAAGTGAAAATAAGTATAAGTAAAAATATGCATCTTTTTGTTTCTGAGTAGTAAGCAGAAACAAATTAAACATTTGCCAATCTAGAAAGTTAAGTAGATTACAGCATATCCACAAATGGGATATTATATTCTCTTTTCAAAGTATGTTCCTGGGGCTGGAGAGATGGCTCAGTGGTTAAGAGCACTGACTGTTCTTCCGAAGGACCTGAGTTTGATTCCCAGCATCCACATGGCAGCTAACAACTGTTTCTAATTCCAAGATCTGATACCCTTACACAGTTATACATGCAGGCAAAACACAAGTTTACATAAAATGATAAAAATAAATATTTTTTAAAAAGTTCCAGAGTTTCATTTTTTGTTAAAAAAAAAAAAAAAAAAGGTATGTCCCCAAAGGATTGATGATAATTTGTAAAGCTGATTACAGTATGTTAATCTGATATGAAGAAGGCAGTGGGGTTGTGGGTACATTTTGCTTCTTTTTTAAAAAAAAATTATTTAGCTTTATTTATGTGCATTGGTATGAATGTGTCAGATCTCTGGAATAGGAGTTACAGACAGTTGTGAGCTGCCATGTGGGTACTGGGAATTGAACCCTGGTCCTCTGGGAGAGCAGCCAGTGCTCCTAACCCCTGAGCCATCTCTCCAGCCCCCTTACTTTATTTCTAACCCCCAACTTTTACTAATTAATTATCAATATTTTTTCCTTTATGTTATACAGCATAGGAAATGAACCCAGGACCTCATACATGCTGCACTGTAACTCTATCATGGACTCTGTCTTCCTTCAGCATGTCATTTCTTTTTTAAAGGCAAACTATACTCCTGAGCTCTGCTTCCTACAGCTGGTCTTCAAGAACAGCAGGTGTCATCTCTCACACCCATATCTCAGAAGACCCTCTGCTCACAGAGCCTTAACTCATCCATTCTTTCAGAGATTTCTTTTCTTCCTCTAACCCTACATAATTGGAAGAGTTTACAGCTTCTCATAGCAGGAGCTTTAAAGGAAGCCACAGACCCACAGGTCTAATACCCCAAAGGAAGCAACAATACCTAGACTTTAGCATGGTCAGAACTACCAAAGTCCTATCTGCAGTCTGCCCAAGCACAAATTCTGGCTGATGACCATGGGCAAGCATCTCCACTGAGCTTGTAAGGAAGTCAGGAGAAACATGTTTGGTTTTGCTTACCCTTATATATCTAAAGCCAGACTCGGAGAGAATAGGGCAGATACTGAACAAATGAACAAATGCACAGACTAGCTGTGAGAAGTGTGACCACTGTGATGTGGAGACAAATGTGAGCAGTCTGGCCAGCTGTCAGTCTGGGTTTCCACAACATTCCTATTGGCCAGAGAAGGCCTAATGCTGACAATCCCGTGAGGCTGGGCAGCTGTGCTATAGGCGTGAACAGCTACAGCACCTTGCTTCTTCCAGTTTTCTCATGTGGTCTGAAACACATGCACCTCTTTTCCCTTTGTTTCCTCTGAATCAATTCCACTACTGGTAAAAGGCAGTAAATTAATAACTATCCCCACCACCCACAACAAAAAGCCCAACAACTAATTGGCTCGATATCTCCCTGTTGCTGTATCACTTTGGGATTTTTCTGGGTGAAATATAAATAAGCCAATTCTATTAATAAGCTATTTGGACAAGGGAAGAACATATACTTCTGAGATAAGGGGCTTGGAAATGGTTTAGTGGCCCATGGAGCAAGACACTTGATTACAGAAATGAAGTACCTGCCTCTGTGCCTTCCCCTAGAAAGTCTGCACTCCCAGCAGATACCTCTTGGGCCCTGGGGAAGTGGGTAGCAAAGCTTCGTTGAGTTTAAAAATTATAATTTAGATAAATTTGTGCATTCATTGGCCTAAGTGTGTCTCTGGAAAATAATAGTTAGTGGAGTAGATCCTGCTGCATTTCAGAGACTTTATTGTTTCCTTATAATTAAGTCCTGCACAGAAATCCAATTACAAATGTTCTCAATCGCCCTCTAGCTAAGTGCTAACAGAAGAGGAAGGAAGGCTTCTAGACTTAAATAACTCTGGATAAAAGTTAATACTATAGCTGTTGGCTAATTAAAAGTGTTGCCTCTATTAGCGGGCTTTTATATTAATAAATGACATTATTATTATTATCATATTCAACAACCAAGGCGCCTATCGCGTCTGCTCTGTCAGCCTCACTCCAGAAAGCAGCCCCAGTACAGGCTTTGTGGGAGAAAAGTGGGCAACAAGTTCTTTTCCATTGTCCAATGAGGGAGGCGCCTTAACAAGATGGCCTCTGGCACACCTCACATCAGCTCTACTTGGAATACATTACAACCCTGCTTTGCAGGGGGAACAAACTGAGACTTACACTGTCAAGATTTTCTCCTATGAAGAAGCAGAGCTAGGCGGTAACCTAGGTCTTCAGTCTTAAATTTGGACAGGCGCTTATTCCATTGCAGGGTTGATTTTTCTTGACGGGTGAGTTAGGTAGGTGGAGTTTTTAGTAGGTGTGATATATCTAATGGGTAGAAGGTAGAAACTTCCCTTGGGCAGACTTGAAACATTCTGTGCTGGCCAATCACTTCTTTACTAAACTGTTCTGGAGCTTAGATACTGCACTTTCTTAAGACCTACAAAACTATAGCTGTCCTCTGCTCTCAGGAAAGCAAGTGATTAGAATGGATGAGCAGGTACAGGAGCCGCTAAACATCAGGGAAGACACAGCCAGACTGGAGAGTAGGAAAACTTTTGCAGAACAGGTGGCATCTCTGCTGTTTTGGAGCACACAGAGGTGACCCATGCCAAGTGGTGAGATGGAGGAAGGATCCAGGGAGAGGAAATTACATCTGAGAGCAGCTAAAATACCCTACAGTGCTGGAGTGGGAAGGAGGGCTAGATCAATCCAGGAAGAACCCTGCTGGCCATGCTCACAGGTTAAGCGGTTCCTGGCAATGAAGGTTTCTAATAGTAAGTGCTATGAACAGGCTCTTTAGTAGTTTGTGGCAGGGGTAGAAGATGCACCGGTAGCCAAGGCCAGTAAGGAGTCATGCAGGAAAAGCAAAAAGAGTGGCAGTGAGGACTGAAGGCGAGCCCCCTCCAAGGATAACAAGACAGAGTTCACTGAGTGTAGTGACTTCCCACTTGTCTAATGTGACGGAAAAGGATGGATGGTGTCTGGTCCTGGTAATTCTGGCCTGAGTCAAGAGAAGGGATTCCAGAAAATGGGAAAGAGAGGATGGGGGTATGGGACAACTTTTGACAGAAAACATCAAGCTCAATTTTAAACACGAAGAGCCCTCAGTTTCTAAGGGACATTCAGGATCAGGTGTTCACTCAACTGCTAACTGCTTGGTCCAGACTTCAGGGAGCTTATAGTCTGGAGAAATCCTTTGTAAATTATCAGGCCTTAGATATGACTGAAGTGTGGGCATACATAAAATCACCCAGAGGGAGTGAGTGCAAAGAACGGTCACATAGGCCTCCAGTGAGCTTTGACAATCTTAGTTTATCCTTTGCAACCCATCTTGATCATATATTTCCTGTATGCAAAGTGCTCAGCTCTTGCTACCACTCAGCTCATCCACTAGTGTGACATTTTTTTCAGTGATAGAATGAGAAGAACACCATGTGCAATTTCCTACTTAGAGTATGCATTCCCCAACTCAGAAAAACTGAATTTAATTTGAGTCATCAGTAGCTGATAAATTAAATTCTGGCTTGACTGTCTAACCTTAGGTTGGCCTCTGATTTACTTCAAGGACTGAGCTATTATAAGACCAAAACAACAAAGAAAATGAAGCCAAATGTTGTCTCAGTTCTGGGTCTATTTACCCTAAGTCACTAGAGCCTAGTAATGGAACTCAGATTCCACAAATAATGATACTAATGAATGACACACTGATTGGACTTAAAAAATGAAGCCTCTTAAGTGAGGCAGGGTAGGAAAAAGACAAGGAAAGAAAAATATCTGAAAACAACAGCTTGTTTTCACAAAGTAATGAGCCAACTATTTGCCATCCATCAGTGAACAAATGCAGGAAAGTCCTGATTGATAGGGGAACTGTGAGAACAGGGTGAAGGGCAACCGTGCCATGAATTTTCTCATGATAAGGTTATTTCAGCGTTCATTGAAAGTCTCGCCAGAGTGTCTAGTTAGCTTTCCTGTACAAGTAACTCAGCTCATTTTCTGCTACTGCTCCTAAGTAAGAGCAGGGACAGGTGAGAAGTCCAGGGTGTGACTCAGGAGAAAGTTT
Organism: Sigmodon hispidus; assembly: GCA_004025045.1. Lineage (NCBI taxonomy): Eukaryota > Metazoa > Chordata > Mammalia > Rodentia > Cricetidae > Sigmodon > Sigmodon hispidus. The sequence goes on from PVIH01000095.1 coordinate 450,139, forward strand.
GTTACCCAAGATTATGAAGTTTGAAGTTAAAGGGTAGATCCTCAATATTGTGTCTAGAGAAATACCAAGCTCAATGGCAGTGATAAAAGCCTAACTGGATGTCCTACATGCTGGCTTAGGGCTGTGGGGACTTGGAACAACTGTTGTCCCAGCAGGTAACAACCACACATATCTCCAGTGGGTTCTGAGCCTAAATTCTGTGGGTGGTCTTGTGTCTAGGGTTCCTTAAGTACTGCTGGAGAAGTGAAAACTTCAAGTGGCATCTTTATTCTCACCTTAGACCAGAAGATTCTAGGGGTCTAGGCCTGTTACATGCAGGCTTTCTAGAGCCCCTCCCACATACTAGCTGCCCAAAATCTCTCATGAGGCCGAGTCAAACTGAAGATCATGCAGGAGCTTTTTTCATAGACGTTAGATGGGGCATGAACGAGAGGGAGGATTTGATTCTGAATTCTCACCGTGAAAAGTCTGCAGAGCTTTGCCCTCCCTGTGAGCTGCTTAGGGATACTCACGCAAGGCTGATTGATGGTGCCAGAGAAAAAAGACAGGGAGAAAGAACCAAGAAGTCAAAGATCG